>OX384030.1:16958469-17558469 GCA_947534325.1 Agonum fuliginosum | reverse complement strand
AAGATGGCAGAATCTATCACATCGTAAAAGGAGGATACACCAACCCAGATGACATCAACACAATCTAAAGACGTGGTCGAAGGACCATCTCGCAAGTTAACTTCGTCAATAAGGAATAATACGAAGGAAAATACGGAGAGGAAGCATATAAATAAATACAACACCCTTTAATATACCGTTATATGTATTATGTATATAGTTTATAAAATAAAAACAATTGTTAACATTTATTTTCTTGTACCTTATTTCATTTTCAGATTTATTATGCTTGTTAAATAATTTAACAAGTTATCAGGTAAGTATTTGAAAAATATCTTATGAAGTACATTATACATATAGATATATTGGAGTATGTATATGCAAAATAGAATGAGAGAAATAAGCAAGTTTATTAAAGATAAATATTTATTTATTTATTCAAATAATAACAAAACATATACCGTATAAGCCTATCGTTTTCATATTTATCATTACCAAATAATTTTATAAAATCACTGTGCTTATAACAATTTATTGTAAATAACAAATATATCAGACAGTAATATCCACAAACAGAAGAATAGTAATCTTGTAGATGAATATTACTAAATGTCAATTTTTTAGTATTTCTTTTTAAAAAGTCGATGTGATATTTAACATAAGGTGGACGTCCGTAGCTGTCGAAATAAATTTCATTTCCTTCACGATCAATATAAATAGCAATCCAATGCGATCCTGGTAATGTATTAGGATCAGTGTTTACAACTAACATGCATGGAAAATTCACACGATTTGGTAATTTGTTTGCAGCATACACTACGTAATGATCCGTATTTTTAAAATATTTGCGAAAAATATTTCTATAGACGTAGCATTCATCTTCAAAATTCTAATAAATGTACAACAGTCGATTGCTGTAATTATACTAGTTTACTAGATACAATATACACTTTTATATATATATATATATATATATATATATATATATATATATATATATATATATATATATATATATATATATATATATATATATATATATATATATATATATATATATGTTTGACAGATTGGACAATCAAACTGCTTATGAACTTGAAAATATCACCAATATGTCCAAGAAAAATATACTAAACTTGGAAATAAAAGTTACTTGTAACACCATACGAAAATTGGAAAAAGAACTGAACTATAGTATGAATTTTGTGAAACCAAAACTAACAAAAGACATATTTGACAAATTCAACCATAAACAACAAATACATTATAAAAAACAATTCAATAATAACAAAATTAACAACACAAATAAATTTAACAAACTTTTGCAACTTGCCAACAACAAGAATATTAACAACGAAGAAAAGTGGATAGAAAATCATTCCAATGTGGAAATAACCCAAGAAGTTCATGACACCTTAGCGCTCGGTCCAAAATTCTGTCTTCCAACCACTAAAACAGAAGACATTAACATAATTAAACTTCTAACTGACGTAGAACATACAATCAATTTATGCACACACACAGAAAGGGATAAATACAGAGCTGAATGTATTAACATCATAACAAACTTTATGAATAGAAAATCCAACAATCCAGAAACAAAAACAACTTTAAAGCCTAATCAACTAATTAAATTTAAAAAGGAAAATCCTGAAATTTACATAATTAAAGCAGATAAAAGTAACACAACTGTACTTATAAATAAACAGGCATATATTGATAAATGTTTAGATATTCTAAATGATGATAACACGTTCAAGGAAATAAAAAAGGATCCAACAAGCAAATTTCAAAGGAAAAACAATGAATTAGTGTCAAAACTAAAACGTGAAAAACAAATTGACGAACAATTAGCTAAAAACCTCATGATGTACACAGCCACTCCTCCAGCGTTTTATGGTCTTCTTAAAACGCATAAGTTGGAATTACCAATTCGACCAATCGTAAGTGGAATAAATTCTCCAGTAAATAAAATATCAAAATATCTTGCGCAAGTGCTCACGAATGCCATGGACTCTGAAAACACACACAATGTTAAAGATTCCTTTGATTTCGCAAACACAATAAACAACTACAACTTACCACCAGGATACGTACTCATCAGTCTTGATGTCGTCTCACTATACAGTAATGTCCCGAAAGAACTAGTTCTCCAAGACATCGAACAGAACTGGGAAACCATAAAAAACTTCTGTACCCTGGACAAACGGTATTTCCTGGAATGCATAAATCTTGTGATGGAATGCAACTATTGTGTTTTCAACGGAACTTTTTACAGTCAAAATTTTGGATTGAGTATGGGTAGTTCGATCAGCCCAGTCCTGGCGAATAGAGTGATGGATATCCTTATAGACACATGCGTTAAGAAACTGGACTATGAGCTGCCATTCCTCAAACGATTTGTGGATGACGTAATATTAGCAGTACCTAACAACAAAATTGAATACACATTAAATTTGTTCAACAGTTATAACACACACTTACAATTCACATGTGAGGAGGAAACAAACAATAGCGTTCCTTTCTTAGACACGCTGCTGATTAGATCAGAGGATAATATAATAACGCTCGACTATTATAAAAAGCCAACACACACAGGAAGATATCTAAACTACAGAAGTGAACAACCACTTAAGACAAAAATAAACTTTGTACAAGGACTGAAACAACGAATACTCAAACTATCACACCCAATGTACCACAGAAAAAACATGGAAGAACTTTATATTACACTCAGGAAGAACTCATATCCACCAGCTTTTCTCAAAAAGTTGATTTACACAAGCAATACTGAAACACCAAGACACGGTTTAATACAAGAAGCTAATGATGATGATAATGCAACTAAATACAGCTCTATACTCTTCATTGAAGATCTGTCATACAAATTAATGAAGGTTTTCAAAAATGAAAACATCAAAATAGCTTGTAAAAACCGAGAACAGCTCAACAAGTATTTCACAAAAACCAAAGAGAAAATAAAAACACCTGAAAGAAGTAATATAGTATATAAAATTAAATGTGCAGATTGTGATAAATGTTATGTAGGTGAAACAAGTCAAGCCCTTAAGTCCAGGCTAAGTGATATCAAAATCCCGACAAAATCCTGTACAATGGCGGTGCACTGTAGAAACCTTAAACATGACTTTAAAAAAGAAGACGTTAGTATATTATCGACTGAAAAAAACACAAGCAAAAGGAAACTGCTAGAAATGTTTCACATAGCTGTCACAAATAACACCATTAACAGCAAAAAAGACATTAACAACATCAACACAAACTACAATCTCCTCTTGAACAAACATTGGAACCAAACATAATTAACCTCTTCTGTCACGTGCGAAATAATCTCCAAAAACGTCACTCTACAACTTGAAGTAGGCCATGTTCAACAGGTGGGAGTTACCAACCAACCAACAACATTTTGAGCGGGAAATCAGAGAATTATCCAACGGCTGAACCACCTGCTATTACTTGTTATATTGAGATACGCAGTGTGCAAAGTATAAAATTATAAAATTGTTTCTTATAAATGTATAAATCTTCCAAAGTAACAAAACTTAAATATTTAAATGTTGATAGAAGAAAACCGGTACTGCAGACAGTGTTTTGCGTTCAGATTCTTAATACTTAATACTTTTCGTAAGTATTTTTTAAAAAATGTTTTCAATGTATTTTTGTGTAATTTTCATGTTATATATTTATTTATGTTTTTGTATTTTCCTGTCAGTTTCCCTGATGAAGGACACAATTAATGTCCGAAATATTGGAATTTTTGAAATAAATTTAAGTACGTAATAACAACTAGTATTTGAGCCCTGACCGATTCCCGAGATTTTTTTAACTCTAATTATACTACAAACGGTCGATAACATTCTTCCTACTATATATATATATATATATATATATATATATATATATATATATATATATATATATATATATAGGGAATAATTGTTAGGAAAATGGTTTAGAAATTATTTATAAAACTTAATTATTTATATTTCTTTTATTAAATTATTATAAAGTACATAAATCATAATTATTCGATAAAGATATTTTGTTCAACATCCTAATTATATATTGCATATCTTTATAATGTTGTATATCTCTCTTCAGACTTAACATATTTGCAATAAATTTTTCTTTTCTTATTCTGAAATATCAACATAATTAAATACATGAACAATGCTGACATAAATAAAATAGTAAAACGAATCTGCGTTAAACTTACCTAAATTCATTGAATAATTTTCTTAGTGATACTTCTTTTTCTGTTGCAAATTTTTTTCTTGGTGATAATAATTCGATTGGATATTTCCTTTTCTTTCCAATATTTGCTACCTTTTAAAAATAATAAATTTATACATCTAGAGTACATTATGATAAAAATAAAAATTTACCTCCATATTGATATAGGTATATGAAAAATTAAATATAACTGTTAAATTTGTTATATGAAGTACCAATTTGTTATCAAATGAATTGAAAATGTACATTCGAATACTGTAACTATACTAACTTACTAGGCATTATGCTCTTATATAGGTAAGGATTTGATGGGAAACCATTTAGAAATTATTGAAATAAAATTCCGTGAGTAACATTTATTAAATTTTATTAATTATAAGCAAATACAGATATATGTATATTTTATTATATAGATACACTAACTACCATAATCTACAATAACATTTCTATTTTTATCAATTTCAATAATATTATCAAACTTAGCATAAATAACACAATTAACTGTATTATCAAGGGAGTTTTCAAAACCAACTTCAATTCTTAAAGAGCCTTGTCGGATGAGATTCCAGTGCATCATACTATTCGCTGCCAAATCGGGAGTGAGATCAAATGCTTATAGACAATATCCATCTGGATAACTATCTCTGTCTATGTCATTCCCACTGTTTCCAAAGTGAATGCCTGTTCCAGAAAACAGTGTATTATACATTTGAATGTATGATTTTTTATTTCCAAATGATGGTTGTAATGGTTTCGATGATAGTTGTTGTCCATTTACACAAAATGACAAGTAATTTATTTTGAAATTTTCAAAGTTAAAAGGATTACTTTTAATGTCCCCATTAAATGCTTTGTTAGATACAAATCCGATTATACATCTTTTAGGTAGCTGCCCCAAGAAAATATTGTCTAATGATTTTCCTTGAACCCCTGATGGTATAGTTACAACTTTAACCTCAACTCTGGTAATCGGGTACTTAGCTGTAGACATTTGTAATGTTTTATTGTGTGCAAGTAATACACTCGGATTTAATTTGACGCGACGAACAAGTAATGTCCCAAGTAGCACACGAAGCTGTAAAAAAGCTGCGGTGACGTTGCTGCAGCAAATAATAACAGCAATATAGCTACCGTAGCTGGCATCGCAGCGTAATTATAACGTTGTTAAAGAGTTGTCATAGCCAAAGTGGTAAAAGATTTTCTTGCTTTGAAAATGTTGTCACAGCCATTTAGCTGTGACCATTTGGCAAGTAATACAGTCAAAATACAGCCATTTAGTTGTTTGGCCTTAAAATAACTATTTGGTTGTAGTACGTAGATATAATAGCTGTATTTTGTATGTCTATGTTACATATTTATGCGTGTACCTAAGAAGCTAAACTTACAAATATACATGATACCTATATAAAAATCATAAAGATTATAAGTCAAAATTTGCACTCTACAATACTCAAAATTTACAAGAAACATCATTTGGTCGTTAAATGTAGTTGTGATACTTCGAAATAAAAGATGCGCTTCAAAAATATCAATAATTTAGTTATTTATTTATTAATATGGAAATTAATTTAATTTTTCTTTATGGCTAATTATAGTTTTTATATGTTTACAATGCAAAAATATCAAGTTACAAATGGTTTTCCGTTATGTGTAATGCAGCAATAGTGATTAAATACTTCTTGTTTAAGAAAAAATTTCTTGTTTTCAAAATGGCTGTCTCTCTTCACGGCTACATCGGCTACTTTGATTAAAAAAGATGTCTACTTGTCTGAAATACAGACATATAGCTTGTGTGGAATGAAATATTGCCCAATAATAGCCATTTGGATTATACAGTTATTTGGTTGTAATATGGTTGTCAATGTACATGCAAAATACTAGATAACAGCTATTTGGCTGAAATGAAACCCAAATAGTTGCAAGAATAGTCACTGCAGCCATCTAGTTATATTCATCCCTACTACAGCTACCTACCAGTAATTATATGAAAATATAAACATAACCTCTGCATAAGATCCGGCTACTATCTTTCAAGTTAAATGTTCAAAATTGTACAAACAATAGAAGACAACAAAGTGACACTTTGTGTTGTGCCCGAAAACTGGGAGAAAAATGCAATATTGTTTTTGCTTCCGAGTAAGAAGGGCGTAGCTTTTAGAAAAGATGCCAACAGTGTTCCGAATTGACATACGTGATCCAAACAAAATTGTGTTCTAAAAAAGCATATAGTATTGAAACTTTCTCCGAGGCCAATAAAATTTTGGTCTTCTTCCCGGAAATTATTGGAACACATAGGTTCATCTGTTTTTCATTCAAACTAGTTTCTTCCAAAGTATTTGGAAATTCGTTGTCACCGAAAGTATCTGCAATGCACTGACTTGGCTCAGTTACAGTCAATTTTGGAATTGTGGCTGTACTAGTAATTATTCAGGTAAACTGAAAGTTCATTATTTTTAAGTGTTGTTTTTGTATTCACTTGATACCGACTAAATTTGGCCATGACTTTGTCGATTAAGAATATAACAGATAGTTAACAGCTAAAATTGTGGAAAATTTCGTAGATTTTCTAACCTTCAGAATGTATTTTATAACCAAAATTAAGTACAAATTTTAAAGCTTTGATATTTATATTTTGCTTTAAAATACATTTTGCAACTAAAATTATGGACATATTGCGACAGCTGTTAGTTAGTATAAACTTATAGCTGTAAAATTCATTTCATAGCACACAATACAGACATAAAGCTTTAGCTGTTATTTTTCTATATAAGTTAGTAATCAAGTCTATTTTACAGCTGAAATTGTACACAATAAAGCTGTGGCTGTATTTTTGCATTTTTGATGATTGTAAAGCGAACTTTACAGACAGAAAAATGGTTGGATGGTTAATATAGCTGCAATTTAGTTTGCGATAACACTTATTTGGACAAAAAAATAACACAAAATACAGCAAAAAATAAAGCTAATATATAGCTAAAACAAGGCTGACACAACGTTTTAACAGCCTTGTTTTAGCTGTGTTTGCCAATTTTTCCAGACTGTGCTGCTTGGGGTGGCTTCATTTATTTGCATTTTGTAACTAGAAGTATCTGACAATAAATGAAAACTATCCCTGGATCGAACTAATCTTAGTCGCATTTCAACACCATTTAGCAAAAATTTTTCTTGATTAAAAATATCAGCATGAACATGACCAATCATGTCAACGTTTTTACTTTTTTCTATAATTTTTTTACGTTTAATATATCCGGAATTACCCTCATCAGTAATTGTATTCATTTTTCCAGCATCATCAGCATACCATAACGTTGATGTAAGGTGCGATTTTTTCGCATCTCTACCGTAGTTTAAAAGAGTTTCAATATATGCTCTGTAAGGATGAGTGTTATTCGGTGGAGATAAAAGTTTTTGATTCAAATATACGTCAACTTGACTAAAAATAGAATGAAGCCAGTTGTTAATAGGCGCTACATTGTCTGCATCCGTCAAATTAAAGTTATCGGATTTAATAATTTTTGCATTTAAATAAATCATAGTTTGAGATAAGTCAAGATAATCTTCGCCTTGTCCAGGAACCATAAATTCTATAGGTCCATCGTCAGTGATTGAACATAAAGGTTTATAATTGACCCATTGCCCACTTTCAATGCTAGTTTGTGTTGGAGGTATTGCAAACAGATCCAATTCAATTTTAACGCATTCACATGACTGACCATGCAAAAATGCCATTTTTTAAATCAAATATATCTGAATGTCTGGAACGCTTCTTGTTCTTTACCGTAGCACGTAAAGTTGTAGAATGAATAGGTTTCTTAATTAAACGTTTCTTTTTATATCCTGAACCACTCATTAATGTATCAATCTTGTCTGCAGTTTTCCGCTTTAAATTAGTTCCTGCCTCTTCAATACGTTGCTTGATTGCCTCTTTCTCTCCTAAAAAATGTATGCCAGTATTTAGTGCTTCTCGACCAACTGCTCCCACACCTTTTCTTATTACGGGTAAAATACTTCTAAACAATCCACTAAAGAAACTTCCGATACCATGACCCCTTTGAAATTGATTTCCTTTATATACAGTCCCTATACCGGAACCAGCTTGCTGATTATAATAGTCTTGATATGGACAAACTCTCATTTTCAAGATGCTCGGCGAAATTGAAGTTTTACACTCAAAGTACCAAATTAAAATGGTGCTGCATTACCATCGTGAGTCCTTATATCTATCTCAATATTTGAAAATTCTCTTCTTAAAACCGGAACGAAGTGTGGTTGTGTAAATGATATCATTTCATTGGATCCGAAAACAAATTTTTCAGTTTTTACAGGTACTATTCTTAATAGCTGGGCGACGACATCGCCAACAAGTTGAGATTCAATAATATCGCAATAAATATATAACTGAGATGGTATGCCTAAATTTAAATTAGGTAAATTAACAGAATTTTTTGATTATATATGTCTGCATATGGTGGATAACCTAGTTGCAGAGATAATAGTGGAGAAAAAGTCGTTGAATATACATAGTCATCTTTAAATCTTGCACATACTCGCTTTCCTGTCTTGTTATAAGAAAATGATACGAATTTATTAATCACAGCATGTTCATTTATTTCATGTAAAACGCTGTCAATGGTTTCATAATTTTTTGAATTAATGGCTTCTTCTTTCATGAATACATTTATAACTTTTTTATTCTTATTTTTCTTTTTAAGCATAATTTTAACTTTGTTTTCCCGTTCATTGACGTTGTAGAAAGAACAAGGATATATAATTTCGGATAATGCTACCTCCCATTGGCCCTCTAAGTTTATGCTTTGAGGAAGTTGGGTAGTAAAACACGAAGTTTTATTATTAGGAAAATATTGCATTGAACTGTTACTAGGTAATGTTATAAAGAACAATTCCTTGTCATTCATTGTTTAATAAGCGAACAGTATTAGCGGGAATCCAAGAATTAAACTTATTACTGTATCCTCTCCAGGAAACAAGCAACTTCTTTCTGAGGCCTGTACCTTTAGTCTCCAGTATTTTATCTATTTTATACATTGTATCAGATTCAATATATACTCGTTGCAATTCATTTTCGTAGAAAGTGCCCTCTATGATTTCGTTATTTAAATCTTTAATTCTATAAACAACCGGATTTCTCTTACTAACAGCATATATTTTAAATATTTCTTCACTTCAGTTAGATTCATATATATTTTTGTATTTAGATATTCGCACATTATTTCCAATTTCCAATTTTTGGCGAATCTTATTTATATTTTGTTTAACTTTATTTTGAGTTCTCCATACTTCTAATATATTTCTGTCATTTACTTCACATGGGGCTATTTTTATTGAACGATGTTTTGTTTAAGCCGTAACTAAATTTTGTAAAACATCGACATATCTGTATGTATTTTTATAAGTAAAATAACGGTACATTTTTGTTTTCAAAGTTCTGTTAAACCTTTCTACAAAACATGCTTTAACATCAGGATTATGAGTAACATAAAATTTTACATCATTTTCATTTAAAAATGATTTTACTGATTTCGCAATAAATTCTGACCCTTTATCTGTTTGTAAATAAACTGGTTTTCTTTCATTAAATATCTTTTTAAATGCTTGAATAACCGACTCTGGCTTCTTATCTATTAGAGGTAAAGCCCAAGCATACCTGCTAAATACGTCAATAACAGTAATAATGTATTTGTAATTATCGTTAAAGCGGCTTAATTTGCGCATGTCATTAAGGTCAGCTTGAAAAAGATCATTTATATTTGAAACTTTATATTTATTTCTTGTGAAATGTTTACGGACTGGTTTGTGTAGCGTATATGCATCCTGTGAGCATATCCATTTTTGTACATCTTTTGTTTTATATTTACCTTTTACAGAATTTACAAGATTATTAACTCCCGAAAAACCCGCAGGATTTGATATATCATAGTAAATGTTAGACAATGTGTTATTCATTTTAAAACGTATAACGTTTCCACTTTAACTTTTTCAAATTTACTGATTCATTATCGGCTTCGTCGTCCGTATATGTGTGTTTTCTTCGTCTATTTTCGGCTCTATTGGTCTTATTAATTAATTTTGATTTATAATATTTTTTTCTTTGAGGATTATTAATTAATTAAGTTGGAAAATTTATTTCCTTTAATGCATGTAAAAATTCTTCCCAACCAGTTGGATTGCTTCGTTTTCTATTTCTAACAATGTCAGCAACTAAATCTGATATGTTTGAATCTGGAATTTGTTTATCATAAATTTAAACAACACCTCGGGCATTCCATGTAACTGTAGTATTTAATTTTAATTTTTGCAATATTAAACGTGCTTTTTCTTGATGAGATTTTGGAATAACATAAATTATGTGGCTAATATCGTCTTGCTTCTCTGCAGGTTGCGTTGGCTCTAAAGACGTTTCATATTCGACTGGTAATTTTATTGGTTCTCTATTTTGTTTTTGAAAATATAAATATCTTTGTAAATTTTCTTGATACTTTATCCATTTTTTCATATTCGGATTCCTTTTAATTTAAAATGTCTTTCATATCTCTATCCAACTTGCTAGTTATAGATTCTTCTTCATCGTTGATATTGTTACGCAAACGGTTTAAATTTTCAGGTGATATTAAATCCATTTTCTTAGCATGCTCCATTTTTTTAAATCTCTTTTAAACAAACTACTTAGAACACCAGTTAAAAGCGGAGCTAATAAAAATGGTAAAAATGCACCACCAGACTGAACTAATACACGTTTCTTAGTTTTCCAGTTATCACCGCGTTTTGTTAGTTTTCTTAAAATATTTTTGTGACGTCCTAGTGAAACCTGCTGTTTTCGACTGAGAGGAATTTTACCGTGTAAAATATTATAAATACATTCACAAATACATCTCACTGAATTACAATCAGCGTTTTTTAATAACGCCAATCTGTCCTTGGGTTTCAATTTGTGCAACGCACGCAGAAACTCAGCGTTGTTAATGACTGTTTTACTCATTTTATAAAATAATCTCTGGTAAATTTTTTCTCATGTATTTATACGATTTTTTAGGTAAGTAGATATATGTCAGACCGTCACGTGATGTACGAAACCGTAGCCAATCAGGAGTGTTTTGTTTTAGGTCAAATATCATATACCCGTGTGGTTCAGATGTTGCATCGTTGTATGTTTCCTGTACGAATTTAACATTTTCGGGAAAAATTTGTCGTGACAAGTGTAAAATTTGGGCTCTGTCTCGAGGATTTTTAAAATAAATTATGTAGTTAGCATTAAGAGATATATCTCGTTGACCTTTCCCTTGTTAAAATATATTTTGAGTTAGAAAAAATCGGGCAGGAAGAAATGTTGTAAATTTTTCACATTCTGAAATTATTTTTCTTCCAAACCCCGTAGTAACGGCTCTAATATCGACTAATCTGTATTGCTTATCTGTTTCTAATTCCGTTATTTTTCTGCGAGGCTTGATGGCCGACAACTGTCCTTTTTCATTCATTTTTGAAAAGTCCATTTCTAAATAATAACAAAATATTACCAAACCACAAAATAAAACTGTTTATTATATATCTTACCAACAAAATTGTGATGAATTCTTACAACCTGCTTCGGCACTGACGGTGAAATAATAATACTTATGAATATATTTCCCTATTTATACTTAAACTGTTCTTGCGATTTCTCTATTCAACCTTCATATTTTAAGATAGAAATTTTCTCTCTAATACTTCGTGGACATTTCAAATTTTACGTCACTAAATATACATTCCAGAAATAATAAAATAGGCGTCGGCAATCCTAAGCTAATCACTTTTAGTAGACCCTTCAATACAACCTGTCGTCTAGTCCCAAAGTTAAGATCAGAAATGAAGGATGATTACCTAAATATTCTCTGTTCTATTCAAATCCGTGATTATACAAATTTGTTTCTTAGCTAACAAAGAGATGTAATTTGCAAATATTTTTTCCAAATAAATATTAATCTAATCACCATTCGAACATCACGGCTTAAATATTTTTAAAAGTACTTAGGGCATCACTTAAAATTTATCTTTACATCAAACATTTATCAAAATATACAATTGGCAAATCGTAATTACCATTCCTTCAATATCGCTAATCATTGATTGCTATCTTAATTACTATTCGATCAATATCGCTAATTACAAGTCTGCATTCCACAGCGGGAAAAGTCTCTAATTATACTACTTATGTTCATGTTATGAGGATGTTTTTCATTATATATAAGTATTTTTTTTATTTTAAAGATAAATATTTCTTAACTGGATATCTAAGATACACTTTTGAACTATAATAAAACTGTAATATTCCATATAATTATGCAATTTTAATGTAGTTATTATTACTAGTATTTGTAAAATAAGAATAAAACCATTTTATTTTGTAACTATTTTTGTCATCTCTCCAAAAAACAATTATCGAAGAAAAAAAAAGCAATAAATTATTTATAGTTTTAATGCGGAACTATAAAATGCAGCTATTAAATATGTAACTGCATACATATTTAGATGCTTTTTCACCAGTTTTTAATTTAAAGTAAGTTTCATTTCCTTTTTGGTTTGCAATGGGATCGTTTAGCGCGATTTTTATGTAGTTGGCGCCACCACTGCTTAAACCAGCATACGTAGGCAGAGTTTGCGCAGAAGATACGCTACTGTCAGATTTAAATATTGGCGGATATTGTGAATTCAAATATACTTTAATATTATTCCTTGATAGATGAATTTCTAAGTTGATTCCACTATGCAAATCTTTAAATGATTCAACTGGTAGAATTATCATTTTATGTGGAACGCCTTTTTTCAGTAATTATTGCGCCACATTTCAACAGTTCTAATTTGAGATAGTGTAGTTTCCAAAAATTGTAATCCATTGAAATTTAAGTTGAAAATAAACAATAACAACATACTTAAGTACTGTGATGGATGCAACGTCGAAAGCTTAGTGACAATGACAAATCATAACAACCGCCAAACGTTATTTAAAATCTGACAGTAGCGTATCTTCTGCGCAAACTCTGTCTACGTATGCTGGTTTAAGCAGTAGTGGCGCCAACTACAAAAAAATCCCGCTAAACGATCCCATTGAGAAGGTTGAACCTCATTTACACCCATGTTCACTAACCGTTGCGCAGCAATTTTTTATTTGTGCGATGAAGTTGCGACACAACTTCTTATACACAGACTTGGCGATACGTTTCAACACCTCTAGAATTACTCTTAGCAGAGTCTTTTATCATGTTTTAGACATCCTTTATGCAAAATTGAAGATTATGTGTAGAATGGCCAAAACGCGATGATTTACAGTGTAATGTTCCATCTTGTTTCCAACAATCTTTCGGCAAAAGAATTACCGTGATCATCGACTGCTTCGAGGTTTTCACACAAAGATCGAGTAACCCAAATGAATTGGTTTCAATGTGGAGTAATTACAAACACCACAATACCATCAAATATTTAATTGGTATAATATTCGTATATATCATTATTAAAAACATACTAATAAGAAATGTAATATTTTTAGGAATAACACCGCACGGCAAAATTTCCTTGTATCTCCAAAGGATATGTGGGAAGAACGAGCGACACAGACCTTACGGAGAGCTGTGGAATCTTGGACAATCTCATGCCAGGGGACGTTGTAATGTGTGACAGGGGTTTCCACATACAACAGTCTGTGCAGTTCTATTTTGCAGAAGTCTGTCATCCCTCGCTTGTAAGAGGTACCGTTTTATTATGTAATATATTATGTTCTATTGTATGAATTAATATTTATTACATATTGCAGGACGAAAACAACTTATTCCAATGGACATAGAAAAAAGTAGGAAGATTTCAAATGTACGGATACATGTAGAGAGGATTATTGGCCATGTACGAGGTAGTTTCAAAATCATGGACGGCCAATTCACCATGTTAATGCTGAGAGAAGTCGATGAATTTGAAAGAATCACATACGATAAAATCGCAGTAGTATACTGCTCGTTAATTAATCTAAATCAATTAATAGTGTTATGTAGTAAATATATTTTATTCATATTACATACAAATATATTTTATTCATATATCATATAAAATTATTTACCTTTCCCAGAATCAGTATATTTTCTCCGATGTATGTAACTTGAACATTTTGCACCCAACCATATTTGTAAAACTTGTATGCGTCTATACTTTTAAATGCACGGAATTCGTCCTGCGTGTAAGCACTTTTATTAAAGACTAAATACTCGTAAATATCACCCTGACTAATATTTGGAAATAAATGTATCTCTCTGGACAAAGTTCTATGATCTAAATCATATGGATCCACATTATTTATCAAACTAATTTTTTCCAAATAGCTTTCTCTTCACCATTCAAACTCTCAAAATATACAGACATTACTAATAATAATAATAACAACACTACAATATAGTATTACAAAGTTATCAAGTCTGCACAAAGTTGCTGTAAAAAGCAAACTAAATGTAAACGTTTCAAAAGCCGCCTAAGAAAACTCAGATTTCGATGACCAATACGTGACAGCATGTCACGTGGGTGAACGGCGCTTTTATTATTTTTGATATTTTCATTAAAATGGAAATCATTGTTATTGCTTAATTTACATATGACATAAATGAAACAAATAAAACTATTTTATTGCAATATATATGACGTGTAAAAAATGCTGAACAAATAAACAAATAAGAAGTTTTATTAATTAGTTGATTAGTTCGCTAATTAATCACCTACAGTCTTCCTATTTAAGGTTATTTACGTTTCCATAACTGTCAGTTAAATTATAATACAGCTCACTTTTTAGATGGGCGCCACTGTAGTATCTGAATTATCATATTTGTCCAGTGTAAATCATACTCCGACATATCATATACCGAAACTTGGCCGAAGTTGTCTTCAGGAACTTTCGGTTGTCGATGTAACGCAACATCGATGCAATGAGTTTTCGCTTGCGTGAGTATTCTATGCACCGATACGTAGGTACTCAATGCGTGCACTCACGTCCAGAGTGTGCAAATAAGATATAAGTAAGTCCGTTGGCTTCAGGCACCTGGATTCAGATTTTGTTATTCTCAGTATTTTCTAAGTTCTGTTCTGACGGCTTTTAGCACCAGATCTGAACTTTGGTTTTTCTGAGTATTAGTTATTGTGTTGTTCCGAGCCCGTCGGCGTATGAACTGGGCAAAGAACGGTAGTTTATTTTTGCTGTTCGAAGTCTGTTGGCGTTTTGCACTAGACTACGAACGTTAGTTTATTTTGACAGTGATTTGATTCTGAGTTCTTATCTGTTGGCGTAAGCACTGGGTACGAATTATTCTCCGTTCTTTCTGTTGGCCTCCGGCACCGGATGGATACCGAACGATAGTTGATTCTGACTCTGTCATTTTTCTGCAATTTATTTTACTGTTTTTTTGGCTTTTGCTCAGACAGCCAGCGGCAACACTGCGGCCATCTGAGTGAGAAAAATGCTCTGAACTTCAGGGACCTATTTCGCAACGTTTCATATTTTTGTGTACTTTATTGTTTTATTGTTAATAAAACTGTGTTTAAACATTGCGACCATTATTTCACGAACCACGAACCTGACCCGTCTCCACCGAGCTTTCCAGCCCCCACCCCTGTTGTGATTTATTTTCAGGGAGAGAACAGAAGTGACGCGGTGCTCTCTACAAAGGATATCACGTTAAGTTCACATATGGAGATACAAGTACGCCACTGCTTAATTAACGAGCACATGGCCCAAGTAAAACTTTAAATTAATTGATAACGCGATTTTGAAATCAAATGAAAATTTAAAACCAACTGAATTAGATCAACTGCGTTAACCAAGGTACAAAGATTATTATTATTATTATGTACAATTCCCAACAGGCTGAAGCCCAATTCTAGGGAAAGGATAAATCGAAAAATTAATCGGCGACAAAACATTTCTTAATATCATTTGTGGTGCAGTAAAAAATATCAATTTCACTCTCAATAGTGTTGTAGGAAGTAACCATATGATGTATTGGAGACTTAGACAACATATTAGTTTTTGCAGTATTTAAATGGAATACGGTTTTATACCTTGATGACAACCGGGAAACCTGGAACAATATTCTATTCATAATGAACGTACAGTCAATTGAATTATTAATAATTTTGTGCAAAAAAATAGCAGCACAAATACGTCGACGCTGTTCCAGGGAGGTTAAATTTAAATTGCTTATAAGTAAGGAAAAAAAGAAAAAACCTCTGGATGGATAAGATCCTTCCACGACGAAAGTTGCAAATTTCATGAACTTTCTTTGAAGACCCTCTATGGATTCAATTTTATTATTGTATAGCGGATTTCAAATTACAGAGCAGTACTCCAAGTGTGGACGAACTAATGTCACAAACAACAAACATAAAATATCTGATCCAACAAACATATTTGAATTTCGAATTAAGAAACCCAAGCATTTAAAAGCAGTTGTTACATTCGTTTCAACGTGTTTAGTGAAGGATAATTTAGGATCGAAAATTACACCTAGGTCAAGTGACATATCCGGTTTGTCTAACACACAGTTATTAATGGAATACTCGTAAATAATTGGATTGACTTTTTTAGTATATGTCATACAGTAACATTTGGAAATATTTAAGTATAGTTTATTGTCGCTGCACCATGCAAAGATAATATCTAAATTTTTCTGGAGTTTAATACAATCAATAAATGAAGAAATGACACATAACAGTTTTAAGTCGTCAGCATACAGGAGGAAATCAATGTCAATATTGACATTAATATCATTGATGAAAATGTTGAAAAAATAGGGGCCCGAGAACTGATCCCTGTGGCACTCCAGATTTTTGTAAGAAGTAATTAGACTGATATCTCTGTATATTGACAAATTGGTATCTATTATTATCAAAGGCCTTAGAGAAATCAGTGTACACGACGTCCATTTGCTCTTGAAGATTTGTGACTGTAGACCTATCCGTCATAAAACCGTGCTGATTGATAGATATCATACCAGACACATATTTATAGATTCGCGTGTGGAGAACATATTCAAAAATCTTACTGAAGTTGGACAATAATGCGATAGGCCTGTAATTGGTAATATCACTTTTATCACCTTTCTTATAAATAGGCTTCACCCGAGATATTTTCCACTTATTGGGATAGGTTGATTTCTTCAATATAAGATTAAAGATTAAGGTGAGAGGTTTTACAAAAAACAGATGCACAATCTTTTATGATAAATGAGGGAATGAGGTCCGGTCCAGTGGTCATATTGGATTTCTGTTTTAGGATAGCTGCCGAAACTTCATCTTCACTTACCGAATTAATAGACAAAGTATCAAAGTAGTTAGGTATAGAGAAATTTCGACAGTCGTTATTACAGCCCTCGTTAAACGAGTTTGAAAAGTGATTTGCAAAACAATCGACTATAGATTGTGGATTACCGACAGAGCTGTTATTGTACGTCATTACGGAGGGAATACTAGAAGTGTTTCGTTTATTATTCACAAACGACCAGAATTTTTTAGGTTCCTTCGATATTTCATTTTGTGTTGTAGCACAGTAATTTTTATACGCCTCATTGACTTCAGCTTTTATCTCTGATCTCAATTTGTCGAATTCTTGTTTATCAGCTTGATTATTAAATTTATTATATCTCTTCCAGACTTTGTATTTAAGCTTCATTATTGAACCGGTAAACCATTGAGGGTAGGATCCAGGACTTTTGCGTTTCAAAGTAACATTTTTATGTAAGACATCATTGATAACAATGTAGAAATTATCTATGGCACTATTTACATCTTCAACGTTAACTAAAACGTTCCAATTCAATGCGGAAAGATCATTGTAAAGTACAGGAAAATTTGCTTTATTGAAGTTAAAACCATAATTGCTAACAGATTGAAATCTTTTAAGTTTGGAGTTTACAGAAAGCTCAACGTTCAATGAAGGATGATGTGAGTACTCCCGACCTGAGAAATCAACGGACTTAAAAACAGAGCAGCGGTTTTTACTAATAACAAAATCAAGTAGTTTCCCGATGTTATTTACTACAAAGTTGAATTGTTGTAGGTTCATGAAGTTTAAGAAATTGTTGAGAGAATTGAAAAATGTGCAAGATGAGGTGTTGTTATAGCAGTTTATATAGTGGGGAAGGTTGAAATCGCCAAATATAATGATGTCAGAATCATGAAGAATCTGTAAACTTAAAAGAGATTCGAATAATATATCATAAGCATTAACAGAACAAGAGGGCGGGATATAAATGTTAATTGCATAGATGGAAGAATGAGCTGCACATAACTTAATCAATAAAATATCAATATGCGGAATAAGACCAAAACCTTCTTAGAGAGTACGGATGTTAATTTCCGTGGCTTGAAGGTGATTCGATACTGCAAGAAGGACTCCACCTCCCCGAGTTTTATTAGTACTGCATCGATTGCGATCACTTCGAAAAACATTGAATAGTGTGGAATCAAACAGTTCCGAGCTGTGTATACCGTCATGCAACCAGGTTTCAGTAAAAGCAAATAAATGATATTGAGTTTCGTAGGTCGAGAATTTATAAAGCTCATTACATTTCGAACCCAGACTTGTAACATTTTGATAATAACAATATAGAAAATGATCATTACGTTTCGAGGTTTTTAAGTTGTCAATTGTTGTTCCTCCATCAGTTCCCTGTAATTGCTATACATTACCTAACACAGTATTCCTAAATTTATGCAGTGTTTCTTTATACACATGACAATCTCGATCCCAAGCAGCATGATTAATAGGAGAGTCTAGGCCATGGGCGCTTTTGAAATGAGAGCAGTTGATACATTTTAACATGGTAGAAGAACAATTGCTGAGTTCATGAGACTCAGCACATTTAGGACACGTGGGAGTGGTTTTAGTACATTGAGCTGACAAGTGGGGAAAACCGCAACATTTGTAACAACGACGTAAGTCAATTGCATCCAATACCGAACAATAATCAAAACCAATCCACAGCTTACCGACTGCCAAAATATCATGGTATGTCCTATGATCAACTTGAAGGATGGCTTGGAATAACTTTTTGTTGTTACGCAAAGGTTTAATGGACTTAATATCACAAGTTGAATGATCAGGAAAATAAGATTTATTTAGAGTTTTAAGATAATTGACGATGCCATCAGAATCTAATTGTTCGGTAAAACCAACTACTCTTACTCTTGGATGAAGTACCGTATGGAACGACATATCACACAACTGCCTTCACAGCCAACCAAACCGTCAGATTTTTTGAATTTACATTTACCACAATCGCCCGACATTCTTGTCAGATAAAATGATCGATCACAAGAAGCTCTAGCAACCCTTGCACGCCGGCCTACGTATGAGAAGTTGACCCACCCATACTAGCCCACCCTTTTATAATTATCGTAATCGTTAGTTTTACGTTAGTTGAGATAAGTTTTGTGGAAAATTGCGTTAGTTTTGAAAGTTTATACGTATTTAAAAAAATAATATTTGGGTGAGCTAACTTCACAACGAACATCAACTAATCAATTAAAAGTTATTAATGTGTTTTCCTCGCACTTTCGAATAAAGGATTGAGTTGTTGTAAAGTTAGCCCACCCAAATATTATTTTTTTAAAATACGTATAAACTTTCAAAACTTACGCAATTTTCTACAAAACTAAACTCAACTAACGTAAAACTAACGATTACGATAGATTTTAACAGGGTGGGCTAGTATGGGTGGGTCAACTTCTCATACGTCGCCGGCCTACCTCTCATAGGTGGCCGCTGCAACCCAGCTAACTAACTAGAAAAAAAACAAAGTTAATTAAACTGTTCCCTTGCAAGCGAGCACACCTCTCATAGGCGGCTCACGGCAACCAAAGCTATAGCTAAAGCGACTAACAAGCTTCCTGTGAGGTCAAAAACCAGATCTAAACATAGGAATTAAAACGATAGAAAAAAGAATTATCAAGTTTAGAAATACTAAATTACAGAACGATTTTTCAAATTTATTTTAACTCATTAAATATAAAAATTATGGAAAAACAACAAAAACAAAAGGACCACCCGTTAAGTTGTAAAATAAGCTACAAAAAGTTTGTAAAAAACTCAATCCGGTCCTCTTAGAAAAAATTTTTTCTCAGATGGTAGGGGGCACCCAGAAATACAAAACTGTAAATTTATTTTGTAAAAATAAGATGGTTGAAAATTTAGGGTGCCACTAATTGACAGATAATTGCCCTAATTGAATTTTTTCACTTAGCATCTTAGAAATTAAAACAAAGGTACAAATCCGACAGAATCAGGTGTGACAAATCCAAAAAACACCTCAGTTAATCCAACCAAGTACCCGTTCGCCGACAATTAGCGTTTGATCTACTTATTTTAATTAGTACAACTCCCCTTAAAAGCGATAGAAACTGGTAAACAAGTATATAAACCGGTGTAGCTTCAAGAGGAGAAAATAAGGAGGAAATAAAATATCAAAACTACCCGGAAAACACCTATGTGGCCGGAAAAAGCGAAAAACTGTAGTCTTGAAAAAACACTAATTAGCGAACTAGAGCACTTACAGACTTCGAAATTGGATTAGATGAATTACGAGGGTTAGATTAGAAGAAATTTGAAGTATCACACACCAAAAACTAGCGGGGCCCAAGTTATAAGCAACATAAATTGAGTTTTGGAAGTACTTACATTACGCACAAAAACACATTAAAATCACAATTTTTTCTAAAAAAAAAGGTATAAATCACTAGAACAACATTAGTTAAACACAATAAACTCCAATTAGAAATTTAAAACACAAAATAAACCAAACTTTTGAGCGATTTTTGCAGAGCGATGTGACGTATAGAGACAATTGCGATAAGAGACAATTGCGATATAGTAGACACACAGATCATGTACCTAATAATAGTTAACGGTTTATTTTCTAATAGTTTTTAACTCGTTTCAAATTTGCTCAATAGGCTAGGCATATTAGTAAAAATATTGGGTCTCAGAAGAAAGTTTTGCTATAGTTTTGATTTTTTCACCGTTTATCATTTTTGGGTCACTGAATTCGAATTTGAAGTTTGCAGGCAAAAATTTTGCCCGGAACTTTGTTTTTTGGGCACTTTTTGATCAAATTTTGGCACTTTTTTCAGTTTTTGGCCTATATCTCAAAAAGGAAGCGTTTTTTCGACAAGACCATTCTATACAAAATTAAAGTAGATAAAATTTCCTACATTTGTCATGTATAAGGTTTTTTTTCCAAGACTAACCGTTTCACCGCTTGAGCGCGCCCAAAAGGGGCCATATTTCCATATCTAGTGAAATTAAATTAAATTTTTTTATGAGGCCTTTGATAACCCAAAATTTAGTTATTACCTTCAAGTGAAAATTGCAAAATTTCAGAATTTTAAATATTTTTTGTGTTTAATCAACTCTGCTTTCTGAGCGGATAAAGATATTCACTTCCGGTTTGCGGCATTGGATTTCTCAGGCATTTTTATATAAGATACATTGTACTATTTTTGAAGGGCCTTTTATAAGCCGAAATTTAATGATTTTCTCCAAGAGAAAATTATAAAATTTTAGAATTCTTATTCTCTTGGAGAAAATGATTAAATTTCGGCTTATTAAAGGTCCTTAAAAAAAAAATACAGTATAATGTATCTTTCATAAAAATGTCTGAGGAATCCAATGTCGAAAACCGGAAGTCGATATCTTGATCCTTTCAGAAATTAAAGTTGATTAAACACAAGAAAAATTTTCAATTTTAAAATTTTACTAGTATCTCTAGGAGAAAATAATTAAATTTCAGATTATTAAAGGCTTCTAAAAATAGTACAATGTATCTTACATAAAATTGTCCAAGGAAGCCAACGCTGTATACCGGAAGTCAATATCTTTATCCGTTCAGAAAGTAGAGTTGATTAAACACAAAAAATATTTAAAATTCTGAAATTTTGCTATTTTTACTTGAAGGTAATAATTAAATTTTGGGTTATCAAAGGCCTAATAAAAAAATTTAATATAATGTATCTAACGTAAAATTTACTAAGGAATCCAACGCCTCAAACCGGAAGTCAATATCTTTATCCGTTTAGAAATTAGACGTGATTAACACGTAGACTGCCGCGTGGTACATATGTGTGCCACGCCAACTTAGGTCTTCCAGGTCGCGTGGCACACAAGTAGTGCCATAGTTGATGCAATGCTTTGGCGCTTTGTGGCACTGGGTTAGTGCCACGGATTGTGTGTATTCAAACGGGAATATAGTTAAAGTACGGCCTGAGAGACCTAAAACTGATTTTGGCCCCCGAAAAAAATTTTCGTTGTAAGATTTACACATGTGTTAAGGTTTTTAGTAATCTTCAGTTTAACAATTGTATATTTGATTGAAAATTATGTTTTATTTTACCCTAAGTATGTTCTACCAATCTATTATATACAAAAACTAAACTAGATTCGTCACATTTATATTCATTAGAATCTTCACCAAGTAAACTTTCTTGATCATCGGAGAAATACTCATCCATAAGTTGTTGCAATTTTTGTTGTTCTTTTTCGTAGTCACCCATATTTGTTATAAAAATACAAACACATATACACATATTGCCGACTGACCCTACTAAATGTAGTCCGTACTACCACTAAAATTATCTAACATGGGATGTGGCACGACGTTAGTGCCACTCGGCCTAAATGGAAAAAAGAGTTGCTTGAGCCGCGTGGCACAAATGTTGTGCCATAAATTAAAATGGTTGTAAAGGGCACTAATCAACATTATTTTAAAAGCGGTGTGACATATAACTTAATTTCTATCTATTTAGAACTGAAATTAAGAGAAAAAAAATTCGGCCCCATAGGACCATTTTTTTTCATTCCATTGTGGCAGTCAACGTGTTAAACACACAAAAATTTTAAAATACAAAAATATGGCCCCTTTTGGGCGCGCTCAAGCGGCGAAACGGTTAGTCTTGGAAAAAAACCTTATACATGACAAATGTAGGAAGTTTTATCTACTTTAATTTTGTATAGAATGGTCTTGTCGAAAAAACGCTTCCTTTTTGAGATATAAGCCAAAAACTGAAAAAAGTGCCCAAATTTGGTCAAAAAGTGCCAAAAAAAACAAAGTTCCTGGCAAAATTTTTGCCCGCAAACTTCAAATTAGTGTTCAGTGACCCAAAAAAACATAAAGGGTAAGAAAATCAAAACTATAGCAAAACTTTCCTCTGAGAATCCTAATATGCCTAGCCTACAAGGTAAACGTAATATTTTATTCCCCGCCTCCGCTATGTTCAGAAGCATTTTTAGCAATGTTCTCCAAACTTGTATGAAAATGTGAGATATACAAATTGAAGCTTTTGACTTCTACTTTTAGAAGCCGTTTTCAAAATTTAAATCGGACGTTTCAGCCAATATTTTTATAATTGTGCAAAAACTATTAAAGTGACAAATTTCATCTTTCGGCAGTTCAAAATACATGTTATTTGCTATAATTTCCCGCAAAATTAGTCCTTAATATTGAAAATTCACGGAGATACGAATTTTAGAAAAAAGGTCAATTTTGAGCGTTTTTCCGGCTTTTCTCGGCGAAAATGCTATGATCGGAATTTTCCAAAAACCATTTTGTAGGTTTTTGCATTCTCTACAAACAGTATTTTATGAGTAACGCGATTTATCCAGTATTTTTTATTATATTTGCAAAAAACGAAAAAAAGGCCTTTTTAAAATAATTATTGTTCAAACAAATTTCACAAGTAAAAAATTTGACTGGTTTTTGGATTTTAGTAATCTACAGGATATCCCCGAAGTCATGGTGCAAGCAGTTTTCTGTTAAATTTTAGAACAAAAACACCCTTGATTTTTGCTATAATGTCTGGTCTATAATTACAAAGTGGAAAATTAACATTTTTTAAATTTTCCAACGGGGATCTCTTCTAAAGCCTTTCAAAAATAGCTCCAAGAAATGAAAAAAATTTGAGGTTTTTAATTTATAACAATTATCAGGGTTTTTATATAAATTGAAAGCTTGTAAAAATTTGTTAATTAACAAAAGCATATCTAATAAAATAATGACGGGGAAAAAGATTTTCAGTGGATTTTCGTTTATTCAAGTGTCTAAAAGGTATGTGATTTTTTTTCCTTCTTAATATTGATATTTATTGGATTAAAATTATTTTTATTGTTCAAGTGTCCGTACCGGTCGACGCGCTTTTAGCGCTATTTTCGCCTCTAAATTAAAGTTATAAATATTGATGTTAGAGTTCCGGGAGGTAGAAATTTCCTGCTCTTGAAGAATCTTTTTTCAAATTGCAGATATCTTTAATAGTTTCGGAGATATTTGCAAAAAACTAAACCCCCTTTTATTTTTTTACTTAATTGTTTATAACTTTTGCAATTTTTGCCGGCCCCACTTCAAATTTTTCAAAAAGTTTCTAGAAGTCATTCCGAATCGAATGAGCCCTGAATCATCGGACTCCACTGACCAAAATGGCTCTTGTTTACTAGATTATATAGCGCGCTCTTTAAAGCTGTCTGCCAAGGCTTTATCCCCGGCCTTTTTGTCCGCCATTTTGTAATTTGATATCTTAATGTTTAAATAATAAAATAAAATAGTTTTTGTTCTTGTACCTCGTGATGTTTTTTTTCATTAATTTTATACCACTTTGGCGCTGTCTGCCGGCACTTTAGCCCCTAGCAAAGTGTCTGCCAATATTTTTCCGCGTCTCCTCAATATAAATACAAGCTTTTTCCATAATTAGAATCCTTGTACCTTATAATGTTTTTCACACCAAAATTTGGCCAGTTCAACCGTACGCCCCTGCTTTCAACCCCGGCTTCGCGATGGCAGACACGCCGATTTGTGTTCAGCTATACCAAAGGTACGTTTTTCAATAGAAATTAAGCTTGTACCAGAAAAAAGGCACTTTTTATGTAGCCAGCTCTTAGACTAAGTCACAAATAACGGTATAATCCTAAAATTAAGAGAATTAGTAATTTTCCCAAGAAATTCTAATTTTAAATATTAAGGCATTAAAATTTTAAATACAACCCTGGTAATAAGCTTCGAAAAACTCTTACTCTACCAGTGGAGCACTGGGGGTAAAATATATATATGAACTGCTCGACTATATTTCTTATCTGCGGGCTAATCTTTTACGATTGTGGTTTTGGGCTTTGTGTGACTGCAATAAACCGTTAACGATTATTAGGTACATGATCTGTGCGTGTACTATAACAGTTTTAATTTTACTACATCCAGCAGTATTAACTTGCAATAAATAACTAATGTGTGCCCACAGAAAAATTTAGGGAAATTCACGAAGGGAGGTTGAATGTTGCGTTGTACATGATGACTTTCTTGTTCACAAAAAATACTTTCCAAATATATAAGGGAAAATTCTCGGAAAAATAGTGATTTGAATTTTTGGTGGGGGTAGGGGATCTCATTATGATTTTGCATTGGGGCCTTTTATTTCTAGTTACGCCACTGATTACATACAACATAATACGTTAGTTGGTTATAATACCTTATTACTTGGAAAGTACATACGAGTTCCAAAATTATTACGTTAAATACAACCATGCATTATAACATCAAAACCATCTATAATGTGCAAATTTGTAAGTAGGTAATTGTTATATATGACAGATAAAATAGTTTTATAAGGGGAAAACCCACTCCTAGGTCTTAGGATCGTAGCCTATTGGCCTGGAGTCGGTCTGGAGCTATTTTATCGATTTTATATATGTATCAAATATCAAATTTTAGACACTCACAACATCCTATGCCCTCTGTGGGATTAGAACCCACGACCTCGCTATTCGAGCGGTCCAGTGTGATTTTTGGCACGCTAGACCGCTCGGTCAACGAGGCGGACGTAAAATAGTTATTAATAATAATTCTTGTTATATTAACAGCTATAATAGATTCCAATTATGAAAAATGTATTGACTCTTTCTCCATATCTAATAATAACCTAAAAAATTAAGTTATAATTAAGAATTATTTAAAAAATAACATGTCTTTTTTAAGCTTGCAATTACCTACCGACTAAAAATATACAATATTTTAATAATAACAATCACAATTACAATATTATGACAACTTCCAAGCAATTTTCACTGATTTTCAAAATTCTACCATAACAATTTCTAAATCGTCACTTTTAATTTTAAACGGTTTTAGGTAAAATATCTTTACAAGTGAGCAAAGTAAGTAATTACCCACGTGGGAAATCACGAGGCCAAAGGCTGAGTGAAATAATTTTCTCGAATGGGTCATTCCTTTTTGCCCACGTGTGAAGTATAACTCTTTATCCAACACCTCTTAATAACTTCTTAAATATTTAAAAAATATTAAGTTCCAACCTAAAACATCGTTATTATGGTGACTTCCAACAAGCAAAGTAACAGAGTTTATCAATTATAATTTGGATCAAAGACACTAGTGGGCAATTTTTTACTCTGCTTGTTTAAATGTTTAAAATCACCATAGTTATGATGCTTTTTTTAAGAAGTGTTGTATACAGTAATTTGTCTAAAGTAAACTTCGGTTATATTGTATTTTTCAGTAGGTACGTAAAATTCAGTACGTTAAATTCAGTAGGTACGTTAAATTCAGTAGGTACATAAAATTCAGTAGGTACGTAATATTCAGTACGTTAAATTCAGTTGGTACGTTAAATTCAGTAGGTACGTAAAATTCAGTACGTTATATTCAGTAGGTACGTTAAATTCAGTAGGTACGTAAAATTCAGTACTTTAAATTCAGTAGGTACATAAAATCCAGTACCTACGTTAAATTCAGTAGATATGTTAAATTCAGTAGGTGTAGGTATACATATAATTCAGTATGCTAAATTCAGTACGTTAAATTCAATTCCGTTTAATTCAGTAGGTACGTTAACTTCATTAGATACGTAGAATTCAGTACGGACGCTGAAATTTTAATAGAGAAAATAGTGAAATTTTAGTATTTTTTGTTTGTTTGCTATAATTTCTAAACAAACAAAGATATTGACTTGCGGTTTTAAGATTTAGATTTTAAAAACAAATCTCTATAAAATGTTATAAACAAAAAGTCGATATATTAACCCATTTAGAAATGATAAATGATTTAAAACAAGAAATGAATAAAATACTTAAATTTCACTTTATTTTCTCTTAAAATTTCAGCTCAATCAAGTCCTTTAAAAGTTTTTGATATGACTTACAGAAAAAAGTCCGAGGAATGCAATTCTGGAAACCGGAAGTCAATATCTTAATTCGTTCGGAAAATTATACCTAGTGGAATAAATACAAGAATTGAAAAAAATTCTAATGCTTGTTTATTCTTTGTTTAAATTGTGGTCCTCCAAAAGTTTACAAAATTATATTGTTGATAGAAAAAAATCTGTGGAATCGAATGCTTGTACCCGGAAGTCGATATTCTTATAAGTTAAAAGTTACAGTCGTTTTTATATATAATTAAAAAATAAAAGACAAGTTAATTTTTTAAAAAGCGCTCCACTTTACTCTCTCATAACTTTTAAACTATTGATCAGAGAAAAATTTGTTTAATACAAAAGTTATAGGAAATTTTATTCTCTACATTTGATTACTTTTACTGTACGTAGGATAGTTTCCGAGATATTAGCGAAAAACTGAGAAAACATACGGTTCTGGCACCCCTTTCCTACTGTCAAACCCGACAGTTTGGTTACATTGACTTTTTACCACATTTAGAGCAAAGGCTAATAAACAATTTGGAATACTCTAACTTTTGTTTTTTTGGATTTCACAAGTTTCATACTAGATTTTAGAATGCAAATTATAATAATGTAAAACACGAAAATCTCCATCCAAGTTTCATGCTAGAAATATATTTACCGACTTAAAAAAGATAGGACCGGTCCTATTTCCATCCAAGTTTTATACTATTTTTCGAACATTGTCAGATTCATTTAAAATTTTTATACTAGACCTACGCAGTAAACGCGCATTTTGTATTGCCAACCTTTTATACACATCGACGTCTGATCGACATCAACAATCAACAACCAGAAGCGACTTCGGGTTCTTGTCTTCTTCATAATAAACCTTTATTTCATGTTTAATTATTTTTAATTTTTTTATTTACATTTTCCATTCATATTTCTAATTAATAATAATAACAAAACGTCAAAATTACGGTTTAAAAATTTATTGTTGGTAAGAAACTAGTACAAAACTTGGATGCGATTCTAGACAAAAAATCAGAAAAAGTTTCTAAAATGTAGTTCCAGTTTCTAGCCATGGTTGTTTCATAATTTTTTATTTATTTTGTTCTTGAAAGAATGCATCAAAACTTGATAAATAGGTGTATATTTTGTTTCATAAGTGATTAATTCAAGAGATATGATTTTTTAAAAACGACTTCAAATTTCAAATCTCCTTTGAGTGACGTATCTGATTCACCAGTCTTCGTGTATTTCGTTTCGTATTTCCAATGACTTACCCATAGACTTACTAACCTAGCGGACAAACTTTTTACTATGTTTGAATGTTTGTTTACACTATTTCTTTGAAATATTGAATTATTATCACTATTAAGGTATAACTATTGATATTTATATCAATAAATTACATATTTATATATAGTGTACATGCTATATAACTTTCTTGTTTTATTATTTAAAAATTTGTATGTTATGTTCACAAATCGCGTGAAGCGTTTGACGTATACCTATCTATTGTGATTGTGGGTTGTCTATGCTTAAAATGGGTAACTTGAGAGTGTGTATGTAAATGATATAGTTATGTGCATATGAATCAAATACGTCATAACAATAGACCCGCGATACTTTATTAACAAAATTACGAATGAAAAGTGCAAAATTTTTAAATAATTTTCATTCCAATACTCATAAACTGACCCATATATTTTATCTATGCAATAAAATCATCAACATTTTTTTTTAACAACCCCATTTCTTCCATTGTACATCTACTACTTTAATGCGCCGTAAATCAGTGTTATGATTGGCAAATTTATGTACTTTTTCAAAAACCTGTTTTTAAATGCATCTAAAAATATGAGCCATATGTTACTATTTTTACAGCACACTATTGAGTAGTTAAGACATAACTAAGATGAATCAATAACACATTAATTAACAACATGATAACATTTGGAATTTTATATCCGACAAAATGTACCATAAACACGAAGTATAATATTGTTATTTAAATCACATACTTACAATATACAAAACAAAAACATGTGTAATATAAAAAGAAGTCTTGGTACTCTTATTATATTTAAAAACGAAACGTTTTGATAATCTAAACATAACATATTTATAATAATTAATCTATTGCAAGATATTTTCAAATTCAGATAAAAAATTATTACTAAATTTGAGAAATACCTTCTTAGTAAACTGCAGGAACTCAAAAATATATCAAGGAATGTGAATTAATTCGTCGATTGCCTATTATCTAATGCACTTCGACGTCGCTCTTTTTGCCTTAATCTAATTCTACGATCAACTCGATAGCGACCTCGAGCGCGTTCTGACCCCAATTCGGAAGTCAATTGATGATTACGGCGTCGTGCTGAAACTTGCTGAGTACTGAAGCTGGGCTGAAACTCAGGAACTTCACGTGAATCACCGCGACTCATCGTCATAGTCGAAGATAACTCAGTATATGGCATACGTTGCAGCAGTTGAGTAAACTGCATCATTTCTGATGGTGTAACTGCACGAGCATCTTGACCAATCTGCTGAATTGGTATTTGAGAACCAAAGCCGCGTAATGTTGTCTCGTATTGCTTTACCTGTAACACAGATTTCATACATCTATAGAAATATGTTCAAACAAAAAGAATAAAAACAGGTACCAGATACAAATCGATTGGTTCGAAATAATTAATTAACAAGGAAATTTATTAAATTATCTGAATAGAATTTTTTCATTAAACTAATAAAATAATTTTAACATACTAATTAATTAATTACATGATTCAGTTTTAAAATATTAGCAGATTTATGACAAAAATGACTGTTCTGGAAAAAATAATTAATGTTTATAAAATATCATCTGAAGAAAGATCTTTCAGAATTATCGTTAAAAGGGACACATACGTTTTGAAACAATAGTATTTGTATTTTTTTTAAAGTATCAATGTTCAATAATAATTACACATTATTAGTTAATACTAATCAAAAATGTAAACTCAACTTACACTCAATAAATTAATATTAACAACACTGTCCTGCCGTTCTCTTTGTAAATGTTGACTTTTTTCGTATTGTCTACCGTCATCCCTTGGTTTTAATTTACTATTATCTATATCCGGAACAAGTTGTAACGAATCATCTCTCGTCGAACCTCTGAATTCACTAACAATTAAAGCTACTTGTTCAACAGCTCGTTTCACAGTAAATCGCTGCGTTGCATCTAATGTCAACAAACCTCTTGTAAGTTGTACTGTAAGAATGCTTATATGTTCTCCCCTAAAATAACATAAGATAATTATAATTTAACATGTACATTTATGCCCAATAAAAATTAAGAAATTGGAATTACTTATAACATATACACTGATACATACAAAATTAATAAAATATAGTATACCTACGATTTAATGTTTATTACTTACAAAAAAAATTTACACGTTTAGCAAAGACATCTAATTTTCAATATAATACAATAAACAATTCCGTGAGAAGGTTTATAGATATTTATTAAAGAATCTCACTGAACGGTGTAATGCATTCATTGTTATTATATTTGTAATTTTGTAATACTACTTGATTACATCAATAGACTACTTGATGACTACTAAGGGACACGGGAATATTCCTCTTGGGTTGAAGCGTATTTTTCAACCTGTATCGTGTATAATTTTGCTCGCATTTAGAAGGTTATGATTGTGAATACGCGTAGAAAACATTCTAATGTGCATACACATTTTAGTTAAGTCCAGAAAATATTAATGTTGTTTATTACTTTAAATTAGGCAATCACAAAAATAACGTTAAAAATTCCTCCAATTCTGACTAAAAATATGTTCAAGTTTGTAACATTTTAATATAATAATAATAAAGTTTATTTTCTATAAACAAAACCATCGACTTATACGACTATATAGCAAAAATTCCCTCAATTTGCCCTAAATGGGAATATTCCCGGAAACATTTCTGGGCAATATTCCCCAAAAGTAAATTTTGGGAATTTATCCATCACTAGTACGGTCGCATGTTTTAATCAATTTCTACATTTGGTCACTGACCGAAGTTTATACTTACAGTGACAACGCATAGTTTACATATCGCTTTATCATAACAAAAAAATAATAGGTAAACAACTATAAAAAATGTTACTTTCCGGAAAAAAATTATTTCTTACATATATAAATATTTGTTTAATTTTATTTAAGATTGAATCAAATAAATTGCAATCTTCAAGTTTGATAAAAGGGAATAAATAAATGTCGGTTAGTTTCCGAATTTGGCACAATAATAGGTAATAATAAAACTTATAATATTATCAACTTACATAGGTATAAAATAATCACCAGCTCTTATTTTGTCAAATAATGTCTCTGACTTGGTGTCATGAAAAGGAAATTGCCCATAAAGCATAGCATACAGTAAAACTCCTAAAGCCCACATATCAGAAGGTTTTCCAATATAAGGTTTGCCACCTATCACATCAGGAGATATATATGCAGGTGAACCTTTCTGATCCGTTAATAGAAAATTTTCATTAGGCAAATGTTTACCCAGACCAAAGTTAAACAATATTACATTATGCGTCCGCCTGTCATATAAAAAATTTCCAAGTTTTAAATCTCGATGTACCACATTACGCTAAAAATAACAGTATACATTACATATATTATAAAATGTAGTTGCAACAAAATAACTATCTTACGTTATGCAATGATTCCACTATTAATAAAATATTATGAAAAATAGTTATAGCCTGTTTTTCAGATAACCTTTTCTGTTGAATAATATATTGTTGTAAATTGATAAATTTATTACAGTAGTCTGGTGGTGTATAACAATCCAGAACCATACAAATACGTTCTGTCAATTTGCCAGTGTATATCAAATTCTGACCAACTTGTTTTTCTTCTAAAGCATAATCCTTTAACAAAAAATTATTAAAATACAAGTAAAAATATACATTATTAATCTTACCTTAAATATTCCATGAACTTTTACTACACCTGGCACATCATACAACATAGTCAACAAAGAATACTCTGTATGTAATATTTCTCTTGCCATTAAATCGGTATATTTATTTGTTTCAATACTTCTTTTTAATGGTAAAATTTTGATTGTAAAGAAAACATTTGTATTTTCCTTTTTGCATAAATATTGAGATATACCACTAACGATAGTAGATCGAAAATTTGGGCTAAGTATGTAAGATCCAGCTTTTCGAATTTTCCTCTTTTCAACCGGGGTTCCTGTTAGTGGTAATTCTAAATTATGTTGTGTATCAATATTTGATTCTTTTAATTTAGCTCTGTTTGTTCTAATAGATGATGATGAAATCAAATGATTTCCTGACATACTCTGAGAAGTAAGGTTACCCATTTCATTAGCACTATTTGTATGATTTATACTATACATTTCCGCTTAGTAATAACGAAATATTATTGTTTCTAATTTCATAATAATTATGAGAAAATGTATTACTAATCACTTTATATTTACGTCATGGTGAATAATTTTATGGAACACAAACAAATAAAATAATAACTACCACCAACAAAATATTTTTTGTTTGTCAAATAGTGTGCAGCGCAGGATGCGCAGGGCGGCCCCTGAAACTAAAGCATTTAAAACCAGGGTTTAGTTTATGTTTCTAACTGCAGAGGTCTAGAGTGACTATATAGACAGAGTAGAGACATTTGTGATAGTGGCCGCTATTAGAGCAAACATGCGGACTTCGCCATCGCCCAATCAAAATAAAAAGCATCACTTTATGATGAGTTTGTTAAAAAAAATATTGAAGATTTTATTGCATAGATAAAATATATTGGTAAATTTTATGAGTATTGGAGTGAACACAATTTAGAAAGCTTGCACTTAACGTTCATAATTTTGTACATAAAATATCGCTGGTCTATTGCTATAACGTATTTGATACATAGGCACACAACTATAACAATTACATACACTCTTTCAAGCTTTCAAGTTACCAATTTCAATTTCAAACATAGACAACCCACAACATCAAACGTGAAACTTCAAACACTTGTGAACATAACCTACAAATTTTTAAATAATAAAACAAGAAAGTTACGTTGCATGTACACTGATAAATAGGTATCTTATTAATAATTCAATCTTTCAAAGAAATAGCGAAAGCAAACAGTTCAAAGTTTGTCCGCTTGGTTTGTAATGGGTCATCGGTAGATCGGTACTCATTCGGAATGCTTCGTAGATAGGTATGTCACTGAAAGGAGATTTGAAATTTGAAGTAGTTTAAAAAAAATCATACCTCTTGAACTTATCACTTATGGAGCATAAAACATACACCTACTTATCAAGTTCGACATATTCTTTCAAGAAAAAAATAAATCTAAAATAGGCTGCTCCACTGTATTTTTTATTTTTTTTTTACAAAACTACATAAAAAACTATGACGATTAGTGAAAACGCGATGTAAAAATTCCGCTTATTAAGCGAGATATGATTTTTTTAAAGTCTGGTATTTGCTGGTGACGTCGGTGGTACGTCCACGGCACTCAATCAGTTTGTTTCACTAACATTTTCCTTAAAACAAATTATTTATTTGTTTTATATTAATATGTCGTCGGGCTATGCTAAAGAACATATTTTGTAGCAGTTAAAAGTATAAAATAAAATCAAACACAAATGAAATAAGCACAAATAAATGTGATAATGACAGATGGTAGTTACATTCTCTGCCGCATCATGTCTCTTCTTCTCATGTACTCATCGCGCGAAAATTTTACGGCCAATAACAACAAAACAAACCACGCCCAATCTACCTACGCCATGGAATTTTAAATAATTTATATCTTTTAAATGAAATTATTTAAAAACTTTATTTCTTCACTATTAGTCATAACTGCACATGTAATTTATGTTTTTATCGTTAATATTCCTTATTTCGATTATGGTGGAGATGGCTATTGTGAAACAACCCCATTCAGACATGAGTTTTGAGTTCATGTGTCATCGCTTGAAAAAAGGGACGTAAAGAAGTAAATAAAAAAAATTTGAAGCGTATCATTTATATCACATTTTTTAAAGTTAATTGCAGGACGTTCATAAGATTTTTTAAATAGATAAAATAATAAATGAAAATACTCGCAAATTGTTTTAAAAAGAATTAAAAAGTATTTTCATTTATTATTTAAAACTTGTTACTTTGAACAGGCGCCAACCGTGTGTTCTAGTTCAGTTTCTAACGCAAAACGGCGCTGCAAACACTGTTTCAGCCAGTAACATTGCAGTCCGTCATCTATAAACTCTTTTTAGTCTGTGCACAGGGGAAGGATGCAGACTGTCAAGAAATAACAGAAACAAAACAAAAATAATCAAAACGAATGGTAGCAGGTGGCAGCAGCGGTAAGTAAAATAACTGTAACTAATTTCATGTTATGACATAGTCTAAGTTTGTTTATCGAATTCAATAATTCAAATCTAAATAATAAAATCTGCTTTAAAAACTGGATATTGTGTTTGTTTGTAACTAAAACAGGTATTATTTTTTATACATTTATAAATATAAATTCATTTGTATCATTTTGTTAATGTGTCATGTAAGATCACAAAATCGCTGTGAGAAGCAAAATTTATCCTATGTTGCCACGTAATATTATATACTTTTGTTTTAGGTTATCATGGTTAATATAATGTTTTTGCACCCTGATTTGGGTATTGGGGGAGCAGAAAGATTAGTAGTAGATGCCGCATTAGGGCTGAAATTGAGAGGTCATACAGTCAGTTTTCTTACTAATCATCACGATAAAAATCATTGCTTTCCGGAAACCAAAGATGGTACTCTTCCAGTAATTGTTGCTGGGGATTGGTTGCCAAGAAGTATTTTTGGGTATTGCCATGCTCTATGTGCTTATTTACGAATGTTGTATTTAAGTATATACATGCTAATTTTCATTGCACCAAAGAAACATCCCAATGTATTGATGTGTGATCAAATTCCAGTCGGTATTCCCTTGTTTAAATTATTTCGCTATAAAGTGATATTTTATTGTCATTTCCCAGATCTATTACTTAGTAAACCAGGAGGTAATTTAAAAAGAATGTATCGACAGCCCATAAATTGGATTGAGGAAGCATCTATTGGTTTTGCTGATCGTGTTATAGTAAACAGTGTGTTTACATTAGCCATGTTCAGATCAACATTCTGTTCTATCGACAGAAAACCGGATATATTGTATCCATCAATCAATACAAACAATTTTGGTGATGTTTCTAATACAGTTAACATTACAAAAGTATTGCCAGAGCTTCCCCGTGATAGTATAGTGTTTCTATCAATTAATCGGTATGAACGAAAGAAAAATTTAGGATTAGCTATTCGTTCATTGCAAGCTTTGGAAACTGTAATTAGCGATGCACAATATAATCGTGTTCATCTTGTCATGATGGGTGGATACGATGAGCGTGTAACGGAAAATATAGAGTATTACGAGGAATTACAAAAATTGTGTGCAGAACAAAGACTTACTTCAAAAGTTACGTTCCTGAAATCTCCGTCAGAAGAAGTGAAAATCGGCACATTGCAATTTTGTACTTGCGTTTTATATACACCTGAAAATGAACATTTTGGAATCGTTCCTTTAGAAGCTATGTACGCTAAGAAGGCTGTAATTGCTGTTCAATCTGGTGGACCAAACGAAACTGTTCATCACGAAAAAACTGGTTATTTAACAGAACCCATTCCGGAGTACTTTGCTCACTATATGGCAAAATTAGTTACTGATGCTGATCTAACTCTGAAAATGGGTGAAGAAGCGCGAAAACGCTTTGATTTATTGTTTTCATTCGACACATTCTGTAATAAACTAGATAAAACGGTCAATTCTGTATTTGCACAACGTACGTAGATGTTACTAGTATAATCAGTTTTTAAATTGTTAAATGATATATAAAATAATTTATTGTTTCTAAAACTTAATCAAAATGCATGTATTAATATTTCTATATAATTTAATATTATTGGCACGCCGTAAATGATGTTTTATTAATGTAATATTTCCATTTTAAAAATGCTGCATTTCTATTAAGTTTATTTGACTGATTGTTTACGTATTTAAATACATGCATACTAGCATTTTTGTTGAAATATTTTAAATTCAATGTGAAATATGTTTGAATAAATTTTTATGTTAATAGATAATGTATTTGTTATAAGAATAAAAATACTATTTGTTATACAAATTATAATAATTTATTTTAACAATGAACAATTACAGTTTTTACATTAATATTTAAATAATTTATTATACATATCACCATATATCATTGATATAAACTTGAAACTTGTAAACTAATGTCATATTGTTGATCTAATCCAATGTATGAGTCCGACATAAAGTACAATGACAGGTTGTAGATCCCTGAAATAATAACCACAAATCACCAACGGCTACTTCGTGAAATTAAAAAATAAGAATATTTTCATGTTGACTGCAGCAGTCTGCAGTAGTTGTTTTATAGACCATATTAATTATTCAATACGCATGCTCAGAAATTACCAATCACAAAGCAGGGAGTACTACCGAAATGGAACTAATGTTTCCTTATGGAAAAAAGTGAGTTTTTAAAGCCCTGTTCGCACGGCGATCTTTGGAGATTCTACGGAGAGTCAAACTCCCGGCAAAGAAGAAGTTTTTTTCTTTCTAGTGATAATTACGTGGTTTTGAAGCAATCAATAAATTATAAATTCTTCTTTTCCAAGACTCATTGATAATTTAACAAATAATTCTCACTAGAAAGAAAAAAACTTCTTCTTTGCCGGGAGTTTGACTCTCCGTAGAATCTCCAAAGATCGCCGTGCGAACAGGGCTTAAAGTAAAATAGTAATTCATGCAGACAGAATCACATGATCGTTTGTTAATATAAGTTATATTTAAAAACGAAGTATCGAATTCTACCCGTGTTTAATATAAATGATCATTAGTTTATTATGTGAAAATAATTATGAAAATTTGAATTTTTTTTAGCGGAAGCCCGACAGCTCGAGTGACAGATAACTTAAAAGTGTGTTTTTCTGTTGATGTAGTGCCATATAATTTTAATCAATATACTTAGTTACAAATATTGTGTTTCAAATCATGTTTTAAAATTTAAAAATTACAATTTTCAACACTAAATGGGCTGATCATTGCCAACTTATTTACAAAAATAAGAAACAGTTGGCATCCTGGCACGCTTTTTGTTATTTCATAAATCAGTCGGTAGAGGCGCTATAATAATTAATATGGTCTATTTTAGTACAAGATACGGTAAATTCCTAAAGTTAAATTTTTATTTATATTGCTACAGATTCGATGGGATTCTGCGCACAACTAGTATGAAATTATAGAATCTGTAGGAGGTACAGAAAATTTGTAGTTACAAATAGCTTACATATTTACAAATATTTGTATATGTAACGGACATCATTTTGTTGTCGGGGACAAAGGTTATTTAAAATGAATAATAATAACATGACTGATTTAGCTGATTGGGATATAATTAGTAGATCATAATCGGTAATATAGTAATATTATTACTTCCCAGACCTATGTAATAGAGGGAAGTATTGTAATCGTGATTTTTTGACAGTTCGAGATTTTGGTGAATCTTCATGTTTTACACCCTACTGAACCCAAAAAACATAATTTTAAAAAAAGTCGGTCTGTAGGTCTGTCGGTCTGTCTGGATGTTGCATAACTTAAAAATGCGTTGGAATTTTAGACTGAAATTTTATATTTAAGATCTTGACCCAAATTCTGACTTTAAGTTCGTTAATGAGCTTTATTCAACCAGTGGTACCAACTTTATAAACAAAACTTTTTTTATTTTTATCAAAATACTATCGTGTGTGGTATCAAATTAAAGGTCTTGGGAAAATAATTCTAGTAGAAAACAAAAATAACATTTAAATGATCGTCAATTGTTTTTTTTTATAAATTATTCAAATTATACCGAGTTTGGTGTGAATTTAAATCGCTCGGGGAGATAAGTTTTGTAAAAATGTAAAATATGACATTAATGCGATTTTCAATTGTTTCTCAAAAAATTATTCAAATTTTTTTATTCAACCAGTGGTACCAACTTTATAAACATAACTTATTTTATTTTTATTAAAATACTATCGTGTGTGGTATCTAATTAAAGCTCTCGGGAAAAATAATTCTAGTAGAAAAATAAAAATTACATTTAACTGATCGTCAATTTTTTTATTATACGTTATCCAAATTATAGTTTGGTGTCAATTTAAAGCTCTCGGGAAGATAAGTTTTGTAAAAATGTAAAAAATGACATTTATGCGATAATCAATTATTGTTTCTCAAAAAATTATTCAAATTTGTTCAAGTGTATTATTAAATTAAAGTTTTCTGGGAAAAAAATTAACCGAAGAATCAATAACAACATTTAAACAATGGACAGTTGTTCTTACTTCTCGCATTATATTCTATAAGGGTATAAGGTATTGTGTGAGTTTTTAGTGAATAAGTAGGTATCAGATTTTTTTACATGTTATTTAAATTATGCCGAAGTTGGCATCAACTTAAATAGTTTGGGAAAAAAAGATAAATTTATTTAAATTTTGCTGAATAAAGCATAAAATGAACGGCGTAACGAAAGTAAGTTATTAAAACTTATAGTCGGGGAAGTACTGTGGTGGACACAGCAGATTTTTATATATGTATTACTTATTTATTCATAGAAATTATTTGAGAGTTAGGAGAAGTTAAACAATTAGTCCTTTCGAAACGCCCAACAAATATTTCGACCCAACAAACAAAGAGTACCTACAAAATCTTTCCGATATTTCTTGTGACAGATATTACATAATATTGATGTTTGCTTTTTCAAAAAATGAGAACTAAGAATGGAGCAGGTTTGCAGACAGAATAAAGATATATAAATATGCTAACATTGTTGTAATCAAATACTAGACTAGACAAAGAAACCAACTTGCATAAACGCTTGTATTTAGAGATGGTACATAATACAAAACGATGATAGCAATGTAAATTCCAGGAGTGATATACAAAATTTAAGTAATTTCTATAGCAACATTTGCACGATTTTTAAATAACTCGCACCCTAGAATTCATCTAGTAAGTAAATGATTAATCTAGTCTACTCATGTCAATTAAATCATATTTTTTCACATCATGAAAGTAACGCCATTTTATATTGTTATAGACTTTTGTCGAACATAAATGTGTTATTTTGTATTGTGTGTTTTATTTTATTGTGACTTGACACAACTAACAAATTTTGTTATATTTAATATTATATTTATATTTAAAAAAAAAATACTAACTATTTTTAGTCAGTAAGTATATTTTGGTTGCCTGACTTTACTTACTTAATCCTATGCCTTTCTACCTTTCGGTGTAAGGCTGACTTTAAAAATGTACTAATTTTGTGTTTCCCCAGTCGCCCCCCTGAAGAAGCCAATAGTGTTAGCGAAACGTCGGCTTTTGATTAAATAAATAAAAACTTGACTGCAGTCCTGAGTATTTTCTACCTATCCAAATCAGTCGATCAAATACTTCATTTTCATTATTATTATTATTGTTCATTATTTTACAACAGCAACCTTTGTTCCCGAAAAAAAAACTAACGTCAGTAACATTTACGTGATATCTATAATTATTAACTTCAGATATTTGTAAATATTTAAGTTAGGTACTTGTAATACCAAATTTTCTCCTACAGATTCTATAAATTAATACTACACAAAATTTAAATTAGCATTTTAAATAAATTTTATATTAAACTGATACAACTTACCGGGTTTATCTGGAGATACAAATGAAATTTTGTATTTACCATGACCATATACCGAAATTCGCTTTAGAGCAATTAAAGTATCTGAAGCTGCGTAGCCTATATTTAAAAACCACATTTCTTCTTTGGATTTAGGAAAATGCCTTGCATATATCGACGATGATTTTTTTCCTATTCTCTGAATAGAAACAATAAAACAATATTCACGATCTGTGAATACTTTTGCACATATGTCATTTGCTTTAGCTTTAACTTCTTGTATGCTACCATCAACTGTGTCTTGAAGTGAAATTTTCAAATTCAATGTAGGTACATCGTCTAATATCTTCATAATAGATTTAGCATTATTTGGCTCACATACAGAACACAGAAAATTGTTAAATGCATATCGATCAGATTTATAAGCTGCTTTTATTCCAAACAACGTATCTTCACAGAAGTCTGGAAAATTTGTAGGCCAGGCAAGTAACAATCGATTCAAAGATGCTTCATCAAAATCGTACAATTGTAAAAATGGACTTTCATCTATCCAACAGCCCTGTATTATCATTTGTAATAGTTGTTGCACTCTTAGTACACAAGATAACCATTTAGAGTTTGCAGCTACATCAATCATTGCCTGCAACAAAATATAAGTAATTACGTTGCCTGTTTAACAGTATTTAAAAAAAAAAGTTTGTATAAATGTAATAAGATAAAAGATTTCAGTACAGACCTGTGTAACTCTTAATGTTTGATCTAAAACAGCTTTCAAATCTGTAATGTAGTCATTTACTGGCATTTCTAGTCTTGAGAAATGCGCTTGTAAAAGTAAAAAGGTTTTAGTATACGGAGAATTAAATTCTTCACTGTGCAAACGGCAACTTTTCGCTAATTCGCTAAAATAAAAACATAAATATGAATTAATATTCCAATAAAAAAAATTATTTAACTTACCCGTTAAGAAGATTCTCATTATGCCTAACAGGAACTTCTGTGAATTCATGGGACCGAGTCAAAATACGTAATAAATCATCAAGAGTATGATTATGTCTTATATTTTCATGAAAATAACGCATTGTTTCGTTTGATAAATAATAATAAGATGCTATTTGGCCCAGAGGTGTTGCAATGTAACAATTGTCTTCTTCATTAAAATCAATGCAGTAGGAATCTACTAATTTTTGCAACGTAGCTTGAGACAATTCACTCAAATATCCACTAACAGTCTCAGGTTCTAAATTTGGTAAATTGTAATACGAAGGATTTTGAATTAATCGACGAAAGAAGTAAGTCCATGTTAAATATTCTAACAAACTACTTTTAGTACTAACAGTACCAGCAACTACTTCAGCATTGATGTGATCAGGTAGCACTTGTAGTAAATTTGATTCGACAGGAAAAGGTTCGTATAAAAATTTCTTGTAAAAATTCTTCTTTATATCATGAACTAGTACAACAGCAACTCCAGTGGTGTCAAATTGTGGTCGACCTGCTCTACCCATCATTTGTAATACATCCGTAATGGGCATATCTACATACCGTCCAATTTTTGAATCAAAATATTCTGTGCCTTTGACAACTACTAGATGAGCTGGAAAATTTACACCCCAAGCTAAAGTAGATGTTGCAATCAACACCTGAAATCAAAAGAATAAAAATAAAATGTTTAAATTATGTAGGTACATACACTGTGATCGGTTAAACAGGAAGCATTATGCAAAACAATTTAAATTTTGATCTGACATTATCTTATTGAACAAAATCATATTATTTATACGTTATTTAATTTTTTTAAATTTAAGGTTAATCTTCTCTAAATTTATTTTCAGATAAATGTACCCAATACATGAATAATAAGAACATTTCAAGAGTTAAAAACAAACAAAAAATAAATCTATTTCTTAAAAATTTTGACTTGAAATTTTCAATTTAAAGTCACATTCAAGTATAAAAGAAACATTAAAAAGAATAATTCTAAATTAAATGTGATATGTTTTGTACCTGTATCCTTTGATTCACAAATAACTCTTCACAAATTCGCCTATCATGGTCTTCTAAACCTGCATGATGAATTCCTATTCCGAATGGCAAACATAATTTTAGATTATTGTCCTTAACAGTTGCTACGATTTGAGTCATTTCATATTCATCCATGTGTAACCATTGTTTGGAATCAGAATCAGCAGCTAAGAATGAAATAAAATCCACTGCAGTAACTTTGGTTTGTCGACGAGAAGAAACAAATACTAAGGCGGGACTATCAGGTGCATGTGTTTGAATTGCCTGATATGCTGGTTTATCCATCGAAATCATTCTAGGACAATAATGTTTACCAGGATATCCAGAAATATGTACTTCCAAGGGTACTGGACGAACAGAAGGGCGAAAATTATACAATCCTATGTCTTTAATTCCTAACCAGTTTGCTAAATCCTTAGCATTTGCCATTGCCGTTGATAGACCAATGATTCGTAATTTTTTCGATGTATTTGCAGCAATGAAGTTAGTTCTGGACACAATTACTTCTAGTACTGGACCTCTATCTTCTCCAAGCAAATGAATTTCATCAATAATAATTAAACCAACTTGTTTTACGTAAGATCTGGACTGCCAACTACGGCTAAGACCGTCCCATTTTTCTGGAGTAGTGATGATAATATTTGCTTTCTGTATTTCACGAATATTAGGAGTCACATCTCCTGTTAATTCTATCACAGTTTTACCCAACTGTTTTTCAAACCGTTGTTTCCAATCATTAACACGCTCTCGTACCAATGCTTTTAAAGGAGCTATATATACTACCTTCTGATCGGAGTAATGGTTAAAAACACGAAGTACAGCCAATTCTGAGATAATTGTTTTTCCCGAACCAGTAGGAGCACCAACCAACGTATTATTATCTGTGTGATATAGACAATAGAAGATTTGAGTCTGTATTGGATTGAAGTGACTAAATTTATATAATTTTTCGAACTTTTTATTTTTAAGAACGGACACAGGTAAAGGTTGCAATTCTAACAAATCTGTATGTGGTGGATATGACTCTGGCAGAATTAATTCTCGGAAAGATAAGGGATATGTAACAGAACATCCAAGCCATCTTTCACTAGTAATTCTTGCTAAATATTGTGCAGGTAATGGTTCCATTAACGGAACAGTAAACGCTAAATCAACAGTTTGATTGTGGAGTACATTGTATTTTGTTATAGTGAAATGTTCCGAATAATAAATCTGATTATTATCTGGATCTTCTATCCACAGCCAATAAGCTTCACTGCTTTTACCGTGTACTCTGTCATTCCATTCAAATATAGGTCTGATAGTAAGTTTAATTCTTAGTACAGAACGTGTTATAGGTTGCATTGAAGATTCCACATCTAATAAAGGGAATTCTAAACTACATTTTTTTAGCAAATCACCAGTTCGCTGATTTCTAAACAATGTACCAAGATATTTACTATCTTCTTCTCTTATGCGATCAACAGTTAAATTGTTACGTTCTATTTTATCTATAGCTTCATGATTTAAAACTGTAAACTGCCTAAAAGGACTTTGAAAATCCCACATTTGTAACTCAAACATTTGTGAGAGCATTAAGCATCTTCCTGCCATTGTTGGATTGTTCTGATGTAAGGCAATGTCAAACAAAGCTCGGCAAATACGAACAACATTCTAAAAAAATAAATAAAAATAGCAGTAACTAATTAAATAGTATTTACATTACGCGTTTGAAACGTAATTTTTCTTAATTGTGATTTAAATAACAGTTGAATCTTAAAGATAGGTATGTTACTTTAATCGGTCTTTAACTCCACGTGATTGAAATCATCAGAATTTTAAACTATTCAAATATACAAGATAGCTCTGTCATATTATCTCAATTGTCCAGTATAAAGAAATATTTAGCCTAAATTTTGAAAGGGATATGGGCTATCTTAGTATTTTTGGAGAAAATATTTCATTAGTATAATTCACAGAAATTCAGATACCTAAAATTTTGCGAAAAAATCAAAATATAAACGGGAAAAAACTGTGAGGTTTAATACTAATATCAGCGGCAAATATCTATAGAAAATGTTGTCAGCTGTTGTTCACAAAATTAAGTTCTTCCTTTTCGTATTTAGTGTGTTAAAAATTGCAATATGAAAATTTTGTTAAAATCAGCAGATTCAATAAATTTATCGGTAGTTTGAGCTTTAAATATTACACCTTAAAACGTGTAATGCCCAGTTCTCACTGACACATTGATTGCAGACACTTGCATGCCATAGTAGCACAATACAGAAGAAGTATTCGAAGACACAAAAATTAATTGTGTCGTACCCGTCTACATAATGTGACTTGTTTGTAGCCTGAAAAATAATTTGTCTTTCTAATTTTTAAATAAAAATATATGTCAAATTATATTGCAATGTTATTATTATTATTACTGTTTTAGAAACAGCGAGTTGCTTAATTTACTTGTTCTTTAAATATACTAGATAAATTAGTTTTTTTTGTTTCTTGCCTCTTGTATATTTTTAATTTATGTAGGATGTTAAATTATTAATAAAAATTATAAATAAAAATAATTTAAATTTATAAATAAAAAGGAACGTTTGCATTTCCAATAAACTTTGAGGCTACAAATTAGCGGCGCCGCTATTTGAAAAGCGACACACCGTATTTCTTTATTTTTGATTATTTTGTGGAATGAATGTGTCCATGTGTGTACAAGACATAAGTCTACAAAAGAAAAGGACATAAGTGTCAATCACGCGGCTAAGCCGCGCGGCTGTAAACACGTGACATTTTCATGTGGCTGCAGTGACCGCGGTTCGGGAGTCAATATGCGATCGTAGCCACTTTTGTTTTCGACTATATTTTCAAAACTAGTTGTTAGTAAAAAAGATGAAGCGAAAGAGGGAGAGCTTTTACTACTTTTGATGCTAGATTTGCTAGCTGCAGATTATTTCTGTACCAGAAAAGAGAAAAGTTTCCAAAATTTGAATCAGAGACATCTTAAGCCTCGTACACACTGAGAGCGTTCTAAATGTTTGTGAATTAGTGTAAAGAACGTGTAACGCTGTGTGAAGTCTCTGAATATGTTTACAGTCGCGCCGCAAGTGTCGCTGCAGCCCTTTATGTCATTCGAATAAATTATGCTGATTGGCAACGGGCTCATTTATTTATATGTAAAAGTTTGATTTCGCTGCGGCTGGTCAGGGTCTTTTTATCAAATATTCGGACCTAGATCAACAGTATTTTTCGGGTCCCCCTCCCCCCAAAGGAAAACGTACATACATCTTTATATTTATAATGTAAATTTGGAGAGTGAGTAGGAAAATGCGCGTAGACGATTTTTTTTTCATTCAAGGTCAAAAGTTATATAATTGATTCATTTTAACGGGCAAAAATAAATTGTCAGATCACAGATAATTATGGAAAACAAAATTTATAGTAATTAGCAGATAGATGACTTTTTAAAATTTTGGTCTTCCTTTTTATTAACTCAAAGCTCATGTGGTGGGGGAGGCGAATAATTACTACTTTTACATTCCATTGTATACAGTGTGTGATAAACTATTTTGCAAATTATTTAAAACTTCTTTCGCCAGAGAGGAAATACTTCTTTCGCCACTACCGTTGTTTACTGGCAAGGTTAAAAATATTTTTAATTATATCTCTATACCTCCGTTTGGAAAAGAACAGTTATATTATTTGAACTTTTAATTAATTGTTAAATTTCTACTGAAGTGCTTATGTTTGTTATAAGATATAAACATTGAAAAATATTTAATAAAAATCGAGACCTGCGGGCCTCATGTCTAAGCGGGCCCAATGCCGTGGCCTCGTGGGCCTAGGCGATAATAAGACCCTGAGGCTGCTAATGGTTGCGAATGACGGTAGCGGTTGATCGCAGCTGTCAAAAACAGCATTTTTTTATGGTAACCAACCTACAGGATTAACTCCCAATTACAAAATGGTAGATGTTATTATAGTGGAATCCAACCACTCGGACCTAGTGGTAGTATTGTCAGTTGTGCTGGGAAACGGCTAGCATGCTAAGCGGACCCTCTGCCGCTGAGCTATATTTTAGAAGATTTTTGACAAATGGTATTGACCAACCATATTGCGTAATAATGCGTCGGATGACGTAGAGTAGTCGCAAAATAAAATGGAACCGGATATGCGCGAACTGTACTCAGCTGATCTATATTACCCGACCTGAAAATATTGACTTGTATGTTTGTATTATCTGAGTCAAAAACATGAGTACGATATACTGCGAAAAAGTTTTATAAGTTGCAAATTATAAATTATTATTAAGTATTATAAATTATAATATTACACAGGAAAATTGTTAAGACACTTTACACCAAGAATGACAGAACATGTGATCACAGCAGAAATCTCACTTTTTACACGATCATAATACACCCCTAATGTTTACGAATGGACTCGTCCAAACCAAAACACGTCTTTCGCGCAGGTCACGTGGGGTTTCATCTTATTTTGCGATTACTCTAATGCAACCAATAGAATTGAAAATGTAAAACGATGTAATTGACAACATATATGTAGATTATTTTATTTAGTTACGTTTGTTACACATAAATTTGTCAAATTAAACATCAAAAATGTTTTGCAAAATGAGTTGTTTTGGTAGTATTTTTAACAGGAAAAATATTCTTCCTAAATACTATTCGAGATAATAATTTTTTGAGACAATTTTTGTTTATTCCACGGCAACTTATTTCTGACAATTTCACGACACAAAACATCATCTGACAATTTCACGACACAAAACATCATCTGACAATTTCACGAACGTAGTTGAGGGAAATTTTCTATGATGTTTTAAAAATTGTCATCTCTTATGGTATTACCCCTGATAATTTTTGATCGTTTCATTATCAATTGTTTTATGTATAATAAATTTTGTTTCATTATCAATTGTTTTATGTATAATAAATTTTGTGTCAACACATATTGAATATATTGCCAACCTAAATATTTACTGCGTAAACCTAATCATTCAAAAGAAACTAAACTATCACTTCTAAACTATCACCGGCGGACGTCATCAACGTATCACTAATTCTCTATTAATAAGTGATAACTTCCTAAAATAGGTCTCCTGTTTAATAGTAGTTAATAGTTAATAGTCGAAAATGTAAGGGTGTTCCTAAGTGTTTAGAACATTAATTTTGGTATGGGATACACATCAATTATGTAGTTACTTTTTTAGGTTGATAGTGCATACGCCGTAACGGCTTTTTTATTCTTTTCTAAATACTGGAACGAAAATTGGTTTATGCGCATTTCCCTTCTCTTAGTACGCGAACTCTACTTGTTTATAAAATAATATACCTGAGTTATATATGCCATATCAGAAACCATCGAGAAATTTTTTATGTGACCTCTAGATAAATAAGTCTGCATTAAGACATTTACTTTTCCTTGTACTGACGATGAACCTCCAGCGACTACTAATTCACAATAATCATTCAATAAACTATCCAGTTCTTCACTTTCTTCATTCCGAATCTAAAAATATACAATATAAATGTTGAACTTGTCTTTCAAATTATATAACATTGATTACTTTTAACTGATTGAACTCTTCTGCCTGTGATATCATGTCTAACAATTCCTTTTCTGTCATGAATGGTTCAATACAGTTATTAAACAACTGTACAGTATCGTAATTAATGTAATAATGACTAGCTGTTCGACCTAAATCAGTAGACACAAAATCTTCTGATTCTGGGTTAAACCTTATCATTCTTGCTTTGTCTAACAAATTAGCTGCCACATGGATAAATTTTCGTAGTTGTTCATATAAACTAGGATCTTTCTATAAGAAAAAAAAAATATATAGAACAATGTCGTAATTAGTATGGTGTACAATAAAGAAAGCTTTACCAGGTGTTTATATAAAAATTCATATATTTTTTAATTTATTGTAGTTTCGTACCTATTAAATTTAGACGAAAGTTGTAAATACAAATATTTGTCCAGAATTAAAAACAAATTAACTGGCGTTTTGTCGCGAGGCAACGTTTAGTCAACGGTAGATATTTTTTCATGACCACTGAGTTGTCTCGGCTGGTACAATATTTTTGCCAATGAGTGTACTTCAACTTTAACGGTACGCGAAATATAGGATCGTGTCAAATAGGTATGGAACGCCGTTTGGGTTTTTATTGAAACACATGATCATATTTTTTATTCATAATGAATTTTAATATCTTATTTTTAAATACAGATTTAACACACATCACATACATATTAAAAATAATTTTAAAATATGTCTGTCATATTATAAATGAGTTTATCTACAACAATAGAATAATGTATTCATTATATACGTGAAAGTAGTATAATAAACCCCTCCATAAGGACACATTATGAAATAATGAATTCATTATTTCACACCGTTAAATAATGAGTACTTTATTCTTCCGAACTGTCAAAATTACTCAGATGAATTGTCAATTTTTTGAGGTTAGGTTAATATGAATACAAATTTGTAAATAAGAAATGTTGCTTTATTTAAAAAGTCGTAGATAAAACGTCGTATTTGACTCGCAAATAATGGCTATAATTCACTCGGATGATTTATTAACTCGCCTTCGGCTCGTGAATAAACTTTCATCCTCTTGAATTATACCCTACATTATTTGCTCGTTAAATAATATACTATTAAAATGTGTACAAAGGGACATCTATTGGTAGCTTTGCGAAACGTCAGCGTTGTTGCCAAATTTCTTAAGTATAAGTCCCAATTCACAATGACCGTAAGCATAAGCGGACATAAAGTGAATGAAGTAACTGAATTTTGGATGTAAAGTTGGTAGTAAAGTAGAGTTAATATTATTTTCTTGTTGGCTGTATTGTATTAGTTCATTGTATTTATTAATAATAATAATTAATTAATAATTCAATATTAATCATTTTCAATACTTCTTGTTATACACATCTATCATCTGTCAGATTTACGCTGCCATGTCGTGAATGCAGAAATGCAAATAATTATTCACTTGACGCATGCGTTTTGTACAAAATAGTACGTAATTTTGACATAAAGTTGAACTGATTCCAACTTTACGTTTTTCTTATGTATCTACATAAACGTGACATAAACGTAAGAAAGGCTATTTTATCCCAGCACGATTTTAAGCTGGCGTAAAATTGTAAGTTAGGCATACGTGAATCAACTACAGCATTTACAACCATAATTTTAAGTCTGCGTACTTCGGAGTCGGACCCGAATTGCACTTCAACTCAATGTTTGCAAGCTGCTAACTTTCACTTCAAGTCGACAGTGAATTCGTGAATTCGCATGCGCATTACGATTCAGGTATTTTTCTCAACAGAGGCGCTGCCATCTTCAAGCCCTGATTTTAAATTTGGCATTAATTTTAGTTGTTTAAACTTATGCCCTGTTCACACGTTGCTACTTTGAAGACACATTCGTTCTACTGTAGCATGAAAAGAAGAAGTTTTTGACTGCATGTACATACAATAATTTAACTTATTATTCAAACATCAAATTATATTTACTTTACCGGTAAAACTACATTTCGTGATGTTACAGCATATGGCATGTCGTATTTTCACTTTACCAGCAAAGTGGTTGTAAATGATATAAATTTTAAGTCGGCACAATTTCCAATTTAAGTCAAAATTACGCATGGTCCAAATTAGTTGTAAATGTACCTTAAGTATAAGTCCAAATTCACAATGAGCATAAGTATAAGAACTACAAAAAATGACAAACATAAAGTTGAAAACGTAAAGACCAATAGATGTCCCTGGGTACACATATTTTAAATTCATTTACAATGACAGACATATTTTGTTTTCAGTTTGAATATGTATGTGATGTGTGTGTTAAATCTGTAATTAAAAATAAGATTTTAAAAATCATTATGAATGAATCCACGAATAATCGTTTCTTTATCGTTGATAAGGTAAGATTAATTATGAGAAAACATAAAATCTATGGAAAATATGGTTCTAAGTAATACTAAATTTATCTATTTTAATAAATAATGAGAACAGACCCTGACCTCAAACAACATCAACATTCACAACCGGAGACCTATTCTGTGAAGTTATCGCTAGTGAATTGATAAGTATTTTGATGATAGTTGTGCTGCCATCTGTGAGAATTGAGTACGAAATCTCGGTATGACGTCATGTCAAGTGTACGAGTTAGAGCTCGCGCACTAATAGAAGATGCCATTTGCGTCATCAATACATGCGCGAACTTGATGACGTAAGCATCGAATCTCTCTCCTAACCTGTGACCAGTGGCGTACCACATTATTTTATAATGAATTCATGCAGTATTTATAATTAAAAATGTATGATTACACCCTGTACACCCACTTTTTTGACATCGTACCAAAATATAAACAAAAATAAACTAATAAAAAAACAATTACTGGAATTCAGTCAACTTTATTAGTTTTATTTCAACCTCAACCGGTTTCACACCCCACCTGGGTCATCATCAGGTGCTACAATTAAAATACAGAAAAATTTATATAAAACTGAAAAATTACGTGAAATCACAATAGAAAACTTACTTGAAAGTCAAAAAATTTTTTGTATAGTATAACATATTAAAATTAACATTAAAATATAAATTAATAATAAATAATTTAAAATCAATGAAAAACGTGACATACACAGCACACAAACATGGAAGAACTGACTAAGTCATATTATTAATTACATCAAGGTCACAATAATTACTAGAAAATTTACACATGTTACTTAAAACCATGTACTTATCACAGAAAAATGACTAGAAACGTTAACACTACTCATACAAAGAAAGCTAGAAATGAGTGAACTACTTAATTTTTGAATTTGATTTCAAAATATGATTGTAGCTCCTGATGATGACCCAGGTGGGGTGTGAAACCGGTTGAGGTTGAAATAAAACTAATAAAGTTGACTGAATTCCAGTAATTGTTTTTTATTAAATTAAAGGCCACAGTCAAGAAAATTACTCTTTTTTAAAAAATAAACTAAACCAAACAACTGCGAACCGCACAAATGCCATAAAGAAAAAATTACACTCTAGAACGAACTACACTGACTTCGGCGTACAAGGTCGGAGAGGTTGCTATGGCAACGACAAAAATGTGTTTCTGCGCATATGACGTCGGTGGCATCTTCTCTCAGTGCGCGAGCTCTACCACCACCTCAGTAGCTGGTGTTAGAGACTTATCAACGGTGGTAGTTTGACGTTTCGTATTTTTTTGTAACAATTAAACTACAAATTATAACAATACACTAACCCAGATGACTAGAGTAACAAGAAACAAACAAACAAAACTAACACAAAACAAGGTAAAAAAAACAAGTAAAAAAGTGAAACTAAACAACACAAGAAAAACAATAACAATAATAGTCTTCAAAACAATTAACAATAATAGTCTTCAAAAGGGCTAATTGATCAAAACAAAGAAATTACAAAACGCTATATAAGGTACTCACAGATAAAAGCCAAACAAATAAGCCGAATGTTTCATATTTTAAAGGTATTGCCAACCTAAATATTTACTGCGTAAACCTAACCATTCAAAAGAAACTAAACTATCACATTTAAACTACCACCGGCTGACGTGATCAACGTATCACAATTGATGTGATAACTTCACAGAATAGGTCTCCCGATACGTTTTCGCGATTAAACCAGGGACGGGATTGTGGCATCATAATGATGGTAGAGTAAAATTCAAATAGCTAGGACCCTGGACTGCGCGAGAAGGCAGAGCTTGTCATGTACTGTCCGTTTTACAAAAGCGGAGCTAGCGAGTATATGCTGCGCTGCACTTCACTTCATTTTCAAACAAAACTAAAATATAACTCAATCACAATCAATTACAAAATTCGCAGGGTTACACGAAGCAAAACACTACGAATGTCAGCATAAGAATAACAGATATTGAAGCTGATGTTCTGTAGAACAGACAGTAGCGTAGTTTCCTCTTGTTTATCATCTATGCTTCTCTCTCTAAGACGAGAATTCGTACTTCGTGCGGGGTTCTAGCTATTTGAATTTTACTCTATCATTGAGGACAGTGAAGACGAGGCAGGAGAAAGAGACAACAATAGACAAACAATAGATTTTCTGCACCGTTTAGTATAAAGACGGAGAAGAACAGCGTTGTGTTGGCCACTGAAGAGAGCGATGAGCTCTACAGCGGCGCGGGTACAGAAAGTACCCAATTACGTTGATTTGATTGATTTTTTTGTTGTGTTGACGTTCTTGTACACGGGTGGGGATAGAGAGATAGAGACCAGGGTACCTATTCTAATTCATAGCGACAGTCGCTAGCGAAGTTCAGTTGATAACTTCGTGACGTCATTCCGTTTGTAACTATATCAAGGGTTAGGGATATTTGGCCTCCAGTTGATAACGACTGATAGGGATTTTACATTTAACTGTGAAATTTGGCAAGAAAAACTGCTAAACCACCATTTTACCTATCACTTATCATAAACGTATTATTTGTTTTAAAATAAGCCATTTTTTTGATTTTCAAAGTAAATTATTTTTTCAAGAAAAATGTCAATTTCTTATTTCTACAATTTGTAATTTGAATTATTTAATAAACTAATCAAGAATATTGAATACATAATATAATGAACCCATAATTTATTGGTATTTTATGTTTTTACAAATTAACGTGCATAAATTGACTTTTAGCTTTCTGTAACAATAATATTTACAAAAAATAACATAAAAGTACAATACTAAAACAGAATTGTTGACTCTTTTGTATTAATAAATTTAACATACATATTTATAAAATAAATATATTAACCTCACAATCAACGCAACGAGCAAGTCTACCGTAGCGAGGGTTGATAAGTGGTAGCGACAGTCGCTTGGCTACTACGTCACACATGGTGGTTATCAAGACAACCCAAGTTATCAACGTTGATAAGTGAAATAGAATAGGACCCCAGGGCCTGTTATCAAGACAACCCAAGTTAACAACGTTGATAAGTGAAATAGAATAGGACCCAGGGGCCGCGGAGCCGGGGGGGCAGAGGGGGCTCAAGCCCACCCTGACATAATTCAGGGTGGGCCCAGCCCACCCCGGCTGCTCGGAGATAAATGATTTTAGGAATAAAAATTTACATGAATAATCAGAATTTTTAAATCTCACAAAAATATTTATAGTCCAGTCAAATTAGATCATATTTTGTCGTTTTGTCGAAAAATTAGTAGAAAGCTAGATTTTGGTATACACCTTCCCAATACCTTTATCAACAACATACTAAAAGTCTCAATCGATTGGATTAGAGCTTCGTCCGCCATTTTGAAAAAATGGCCGCCGTCTATTGTTTTTAATTTTTATCTCGTAAATAATTAATATTACGAAAAAACAGTTAGTAACAAATTATAGAGCACAAAATTTGCTATAAAATGGTATACATATTTTTTTTTATGAAAGTGGTATAGTTTTCGAGAAAATCGTGAAAATGTAATTTGAAAAAAACGATAAATTTTGATCAAGTTGTAGTTTATGTCTCATCATACAAAACCGGCTGTAATTTTTTATGAATAAAAATATGGATTTCCGGTTTGCAGAATCCAATTTCCTGAATACTCCTCTATGAGTAAAATTGTTTTCAAATTTTCTGACGCACGGGTTTAGTCACAATTTAAGGATATTCTTACAAAAGGTTAACAAAAAATTTGTTTTTTATTTTACATTTTGGTGTTTAATTTACCGTGACTTCTGATTGAATAAAATTATTGACATCGGGATTTCGGCATACGATTCTCTATAAAATTTGTCAAAAGATGATATGAGTTTTAAAAGTTTGTAGGTTTTAGTTAGGTCGAAATTTATAGACTTTTTTCTAAGAAATTATAAAATATCCTGAAACTCGACATTACATAAAATTTGATAAGAAAGATAATAATGTTGAGCCCACCCTATGAAAAAATCGTTCCGCGGCCCTTGATAGGACCCCAGGGCCTGTATTCTATTTCACTTATCAACGTTGATAACTTGGGTTGTCTTGATAACCCCCTACCATGTGTGACGTAGTAGCCAAGCGACTGTCGCTAAGACTTGTCAACCCTCGCTACGGTAGACTTGCGCGTTGCGTTGATTTTTGTCCGTTGTGAGGTTAAAATATTTATTTTATAAATATGTATGTTAATTTTATAAATACAGAAGAGTCAACAATTCTGTTTTAGTATTGTACTTTTATGTTATTTTTTGTAAATATTTTTGTTACAGAAAGCTAAAAGTCAATTTATGTACGTTAATTTGTATGAACATAAAATACCAATAAATTATGGGTTCATTATTACCTATGTATTAAATATTTTTGATTAGTTTATTAAATAATTCAAATTACAAATTGTAGAAATAAGAAATTGACATTTTTCTTGAAAAAATAATTTTACTTTGAAAATCAAAAAAATGGCTTATTTTAAAACAAATAATACGTTTATGATAAGTGATAGGTAAAATGGTGGTTTAGCAGATTTTTTTGTCAAATTTTACAGTAAAATGTAAAATCTATATCAGTCGTTATCAACTGGAGGCCAAATATCCCTAACCCTTGATATAGTTACAAACGGAATGACGTCAACTGAACTTCGCTAGCGACTGTCGCTATGAATTAGAATAGGTACCCAGTGTTGTTTTTGATGGTGTTCACTAGTTCACTTGTGTTTCAAATTTACTTTGAACTTAATATCATCTCTGTGTGAAATAATTTGACGATATTGTGCAAATACATGAAATTTTAGTTTTTGTAAAGTTTTTCAACAATTAAATTCGAGCGCTTTAGAATTCGAAACTTTAGAACACATGCGCAATAGTGTATACCAAACGGTGCAGAAGATCTATTGTTCTGCTATTTCTGTCTCTTAATTACTCTTACTTACCCCAGCCTCACTTTCTCGACGTTACCCCCATATTCCCTCTCTTAAACGTCCTTGGATTAAACGGTGTGAAAGAAGACATAAACATGTTAAAAAAAACGGAGCTCAGTACCATTCGGAAGATCAACGGTATCACACGACAAAACGCCTAATATGAGACCAAAGTTTACCATATTGTTTAGTTTGTTCTCAAAAAAGGACAAAAGATCACCAGGTATATATATATATATATATATATATATATATATATATATATATATATATATATATATATATATATATATATATATATACATAGGTTGGTTTGGTTTTCATTGTCCAGCTGGTATTTCATAAACTAATAAAACATAACATTAGAGTAAAATTCTTTAAGTTAACTAATCAGTATTGTATTCTATATTATAGTAAGAAATTTTTTGTAAGACGCTTTTGTTGCGCATTTTTTTAATGGAAACATTTTAGTTTCTGAAATGACATATTATTCAGAATTTTAAGTTTTATTTTTTGATGTCATTTATCAAAAAATACAATTTACAAATCTGAAAATATGGAAATAATAGTTAAGTTATTAAATGTATGTTCCCATTTGAAAAAAAATTGTTAACGAAAAGTGTCTTACAAAATAATTGTTTTGTTTCTTGCTTTAATACAGGATACATACTACTGAATAATGTTCACTTAAAAAATGTTATTAGTTGACGAAATATCAGCTAAACATTGAAAACCAAACCATCCTGTATATTACTTTAGAATAGTGTCGTAAAAAGAATAATTTATTATGTTATAATATTTTACAAATCGCTTACCTGAACATCTGTATAATTAATACCGTATACTTGTGGATTAATTTTTAGACGTTGTTCAAGATATGTATAACTTAACCACTTTACAGCTTCATGTACGTTTATCACTGTTCCCAGCACAATCTAAAAATGAACTAAATAGAAAATAATATAAATCTAGAATAATTAAATTCGTATTATAGTATTGAACAGCAAAACTCTAAACGAACATATATATATATATATATATATATATATATATATATATATATATATATATATATATCGATGGCGTCAATCCAATACTGCGTAAGTCCAATTTTGGGTAAAATGAGATTTTCGCGCCATTTGTTAGATTGAAACATTTTCCATCTACCAATGAACGTATTTATACACTAACCAATCCGATTTGGTTTTTAATAAATAATCTAATAGTGCGTAACTCGTAAGTCAGTGAAATACGTCGTAAGTCCGGGCAAGACGAACATAATAAGTGTGGTTATTACATAGGTGAGTGTATAACAACCTATTTCTTAATAATTGTGTTTAAAATATTGAATTCATGAATTAATTTATGTTCTATTTTCTTCGGTTTTCAATTATTTATAGTAAAATTGCATGTTCCAAAGTCCGTTTAATTAAAAATTATTATAATTTTATTGTGGCATTGAGATACGCATTATTCTTTTAAAATAAAATCTGAGATACGCATTATTGACTAGGTACTATATAAAATTTATTATTATGAAAAATATGCAACAATAAACTAATTATTGCATATTTTGCAGACAATATTATCAAATCTGGAGGCAGAAAATTACTCGAATTGGCATTAGATTTATATTGATTTTTGATTGATTGATTCTGACAATAAGTCGTAAGTACCCAATTAATTTATAGCAATAAGTCGTAAATCTGATATTTTTTAATAATACTAAATTTTCATCAATATTACCCTGTATCCTATTGCACAATAAAATAATTTATATAATCAATTATTTTTGTGGAAATTAATACGATAATATAGTTTTAAACAAGTTTTTTTAACCTCCTGCAAAACTGTCATTTCAGACTTACGCAATATTAGATTGACGCCATCGATATATATATATATATATATATATATATATATATATATATATATATATATATATATATATATATATATATATATATATATATATATATATAAAATACCTCTGCATTCAGATGATCAGGTAATCTATCCAAGAAACTACTTTCAATTGGTATTTGATGCGTAAGTAATTGAAGATAATGGTTTAACATACAATGTGTTGTTATTATAACACCTGTGCCAGAAGAATCAAACTGAGGTCGGCCAGCACGACCAAATATTTGTAGAACATCTAAAATATCTAAAGGTACAAAAGCACCTTTTTTTGAGTTGTAAATTTCAGTACCCTGAAAAAATTCATAAATTTCAAATGTATTTAATGAGCAATATTTACTAATAGTGTATACAATTTATTATTAATGGATAAAAAAGAAATCCTATATTGATAGTTTTTAAACTAAAAAGAGACAATGTGGATTTGAAATTTAATAGAAGTTTCCAACTTTATTTTTTAAATGTAAACACAATAGTATAAACCGGATGTAGAATGTAATTAGGGAAAACAGTGTTATTTTATAATTTGAAAATTTTTGTATCTATTCTAAATTAAGCTAGAAAAAATGTAAATTTACAAAAGATGTTTAAAATTGAAAAGTGTATCCAACGACTACAATTTGTTTTTAAATTGTTCTTTAAAGCCACATTCCCACCTCTATCATAGTCGTAGTCATAAGTCTTTAGTCGTAACCTTGAGAGTTTGACATACGAAACAACGTTACAGCGTTTCCACCTCTTGTCGTAGTCGCAAGTCGTTAGTCGTTAGTCGTTAGTCGTAGTCGTAAGGATTTGGCTCTGCCAAACATTTTGTCGTAATCATAAATAGAAAGAGATGGAGATATGTAGTGCTGCTGGTTTCACTACTGTCACTGCACTACTCGTCGAAAGAAAGGTTATAGAAATATAAATATGAATAAAAATAATATTGTTTTAAATATTTCTGAATGTTTTATAGCTTTTAAGGTAATTCAATATTACTATGATTTATTTCATAATATCTTATTACACATTTTTAAAAATCATGGTATGTTCACATGCAATTGAATACATTGTATGTATACATTTTTTTTTATTATTTGTCCTAATACTATAATTTTCTTCCTGGGCAAATTAGTATTGTTTCCGATATAACAGTAAAATTCAATTATCAATTATTTGAAATGTATTTAACTCATTTATTAGTTTAGTTGTGAACAAAACATTACCCTTATGATAAGAGCTGGGAACGGTCGGTTTTCCTTACGACTACGACTACGACTTACGACTACGACTATGATAGAGGTGGGAATGAGGCTTAAGAAGCAAATGAAAATAATTTTTTTAAATGGTTTTTATTTTGAGATTTTATAATATATTGATTACTGTTTTACTGATAGCAATTAATTCTACATCCGGTATAGGTAACTCTTCCTAAGAGATCTCCATCTGGTGACTGTTATTGGAAGCTGTCAAATAGACATTAAATCCTGAAGAACTACGCTTCGTTATTACATTCTCTAAAGGTGGGTTTATGCTCACAAAATTTAAGAATAAGAACTAAGAATAAGAATAGTCGTAAAGTTAAAACGGTTATAAACATATGGGACGGTTTATGCTACTGGAATAAGAATAAGGTTTAAGGTTTAAGAATTGGGAGTAAGCAAAAGTTAGTTAACTTTTAACTTTACGCCTTATTCTTAGTTCTATTTGTTAAATGCGCATGCGTGACAAACATTTCAAACGTCAAAGTCAAACGTAATATAACCTCAAAATATATTTTTCATTGCTACTTTGTAATTGTCAACATGGAGAACCACAATATTATTTTGTGTGTTGCTGGGTATCTTGTTTTATCAAGTGCGGTTAGTGCTTTGTGTTTTTTTATTAATTATAATTTAATTATATTAATTATAAACGTGTATACCAACATCAGAATAATAAATATAACAACTTTTCACCAACCTAAAAATATAATATAACTACTTTTATTCTTATAGACCAGTCGGGAAATCCGAAATTCGCTCTATTTCTAACGTCTAGATGCATTTTATGTAACATTTTGGTAACATGAGTTTCTAGACTAATTTGACCCCGCTGAATTCGAATCTGCCCGTTACCAAGCCGAATTTTGCATGCAACACCCGAAATACAAGATGGCGGCCGTTTTTTGAATCTTCACGTAAAACACGTAAATATTGTTGTATTTTTGAGAATGATGAGTCTTTTTCTAGGTTTTCGGTGTCTCTGATTTCATTGAATCACACAGTTTTGACATTCAAGTGTAATATTCAAGATGGCGGCCAAAGAAACCGGAAGTTAAACCATCCAAAGAATATACAAAAACATTTTAATCATCTTTTGGGTTATCAAGAGCCTTACAAAAATTTAATATAATGTATATTACGTAAAATTTACAAAGGAATCCAATGCCGCAAACCGGAAGTCGATATCTTTATCCGTTCAGAAAGTAGAATTGATTAAACACAAAAACATATTTTAGATTCTTAAATTTTGCAATTTTCACTTGAAGATAATTTTTTTTTTTTTTTTTTTATTTATAGCTTTAATGTTAAAACTGGTCTGCAAGACCAACCATCAACTTATCTCTATTATATCTTAATACTAAGTAAATATCTGCTAAATTTGGTCCAATGACGTCATTTAGTTAGATCTGTTATTTCAACTATCACCCGCGCACTATGCTCTGCTTTTGGCACAACACTACACAAGTTCAAGTGGTTTTGTTCTCTTCAGTCTTCGGAACAGATGTTGATTGTCCAGCAGCTGAAGTACTTCTGTTATTTCAACTATCACCCGCGCACTATGCTCTGCTTTTGGCACAACACTACACAAGTTCAAATGGTTTTGTTCTCTTCAGTCTTCGGAACAGATGTTGATTGTCCAGCAGCTGAAGTACTTCTGCATTTTCGTGTAGGTGGAGCCTTTCTTCGTGCTTCTTTGCAAACCTTTTTATTTCTTCTTTAACTGTTGGAATGCCAAGATCTCTGTGGATATCCTCATTTCTAACATACCATGGGGCATTCACCATAGCACGCAGGACTTTGTTTTGAAATGTTTGTATTACCTTGATATTACTATCCTTTGCGCACCCCCAGAGTTGTATCCCGTACAACCAAGTAGGTTTGAGAATCTGATTGTAGATCAGAATTTTATTGCATAAGGACAGGCTGGAATGTCTTCCTATTAGCCATTCATATTGTCGGAATTTAATGTTTAGTTCTTCTTTTTTCTTTTTTACATGCACCTTCCATCTCAATTTAGTGTCCAATGTCATACCTAGATATTTGGCTTTGTCTTCGTAAGGAACTATCGTCCCATTTATGACCAGTGGAGGTGGATTGTTTAATCTTTTATTAGTGAAGTTGATGTGTAATGATTTATCCTCATTAAGTTTAATTTTCCACTTTTTTGTCCAATCATATATGGTATTACTTGCTTTTTGTAGTAATCGGGTAGAAGTAACTTCGTCTTGACCTGTTATGAGTAAAGCTGTGTCATCAGCAAAGATTGCTAATTTCCCCTGTTCTAAGTCTGGTATGTCGCTGATATATAATACATACAAGACAGGCCCAAGCACACTGCCTTGTGGAACTCCGGCATGTATGGCTTTTAGGTCTGAATATGCTTCCTCTTGCTTTATTCTGAACAGTCTGTCAGTTATATATGAGGTAAGAATATCAACATATTGCTTAGGTAGCATTTTATTTAATTTGTGTACTAATCCTTCATGCCACACCTTATCGAAGGCCTGTGCGACATCTAAGAATAATGCAGAACAGATTTGTTTCTCTTCTAGGGCTTTTTCAATTATATCTGTAATTCGGTGCACTTGGTCTATTGTCGAGTGCTTTTTCCTGAAGCCAAATTGATGGTCAGGAATCAGTTTTGCATTGAGTATAATTGGTTTTAATCTCTTAAGAAGAAGTTTTTCAAATACTTTTGAAATAACTGGCAGTAATGATATCGGTCTGTAAGATTTCACTTCATGAGGTGGTTTTCCTGGCTTTGGAATCATAATAACTTCAGCTACCTTCCAGCTGTCAGGTACATATTTTAGTCTAAATGCTGCATTGATGAGGTATGTCATCATGACTATCCCTTTTCTTGGTAGTTGCTTCAGTATTTGACCAGTAATCAAGTCAAATCCTGGTGCCTTTTTTGAGCTCAGGTTTGTTTTAATCTCTCTTTCCAGTTCTTTTGGAGTGACAGGAGTAATTTCCTCTGTTTTAGTATTATTCACTTCTTCCAGGTTCTCATTATTATACTGCATATCGTTCGGCTTAAAGACTTCCGCTAGGTGTTCAGCAAATAGATCTGCCTTTTGTTTATTCTCTTTTGCCCAGCTTCCTTCACCTTTTCTTATTGGAGGGATTGACATGATCGGCTTTTTGATTTGTTTTGTGGTTTTCCACAGTGAGTAATCAGTTTCTTTTTCAGCTGTTAAATTTGTTATGAATAGTTTCATAGTTTCATCTTTTAATTTACGGATTTCTCTTTTTAATTCTTGTGTTTTATTGTTAAGGACAGTTTTATCAGCTGGGTGTCGTGTTCGTTGCCACTTTCGTCTTGCTTTTCTCTTTTCTTTGACTAGATTTCGTATCTCAACTGGGTAATTGATTCCTTTTGTGATATGTGTTTTTTCTTTGGTGTTCTTAAATACAGCTGATTGTAATAGTTGGACAAATTTTTCAGATTCTGTGTCTAGTTGTTCTGTTGTCTTTAAAATAACATTTAGATTGATTTCTTTTTGTAAGTCTATTCTAAAGCTTTCCCAGTCTGTAGTTTTATTTGCAAGAGTGGGTCTAAGTTCTTTTTTAATTATTCTTTCACTCAATGTTAAAATAACAGCTGAGTGATCAGAGCTTAAGTCAAAATTTTCTTCTGTGTTTATGAAATTTGGTGAAATTTTTCTCGAAATAAAGAAATCCAGTAAGTCTGGCATTTTGTTTCTGTCAGTTGGCCAGTATGTTGGCTTTCCTGTCGAATGAAAATTGCATCGTGTTTCTCTGATGGCTTTTTTTAATTCACTTCCTTTAGTAGTGATCAGTCTTGCTCCCCAGTCAGTGTGTTTGGAATTAATGTCTCCTCCTACTATAAACCTTTCTCCCATGTGCTGTAGTACTCTTTTGTAATGTTCAAATTTTAAATTGTGTCTTGGCGGGCAGTAGATTGCACCAATTTTAAAATCTTGTTTGCTAGATTTGATCATTATTGTAGTCATCTGCACTTCTTTACTTTGTATTGGGCACTCTTCATAATGATTTATTGTATCTCTAATAATGATCGCACTTCCTCCCTTGGCATCATTGTCTGGGTGAACAGTATGATAAATCTTAAAGCCTTTTATTTTAATATAAGATTCTTTAGTAAGATGAGTTTCTGAAATTAGACCCACATCAATATGTTGTGTGTTCAGGAAGACTTCTAATTCAGGTTTTTTGTTTAGTATGCCATTGGCATTCCATGTTGCTATTCTTAGATCTTTTTTATCCATTATTTTGTTTCTGGACTGTACCTGTCGCTTTGGTTTCCAGGCGATCTAGTCTTTCACCAAATTGTTTCATCATTTGCATCATTTGTTGCATCATTTGGTGTATTGTTGTGTCTTCACCCGGTTTTGATTGTTGTACTAGGTTTTTTTCTGTTCTATTATTTTCTTGTGTTGCGTGTGCATAAGATATTTGTTCTGTTACCTGTTTAGATATAAATGTATTTGGTTTATATGTCTCTTTCTTTTGCTTCCGCTGTTCTCTCCTTTTTTGTAATTCTTTGGCAATTAGACATCCTCTATAATTTGCTGGATGAGCTTCAGCACAGTTAGAACATTTTGCTGGGGTATCTTTTGGTTTTGTGCATATTGCTGACAGATGATTTCCTGCACACTTTACGCATATTGGATTTCGCTGACAAAATTTCTGTGTATGTCCGTAGGTTTGGCATCTTTTGCATTGAGGGATTAAATTTCCGGTCTTATACATTTCTATACTAACTTTCATTCTAGCCAGATACTGTATCCCATGGATTTTCTTTATGTCTTCCGTTTTATCAAAAGTCAGCATAAATAACGGCAACTTAATATATTTATATTTGTTGTTTTCTTTGATTCTTTTTAATTTATTTTCTACTGATAGTATTTTGAATCCTTCTTTTATAAGTTCAGCTTTAATTTCTTCTGTATCACATGATGGATGAAGATTTTTGACCATTATTCTTATTGGCCTTCCTTGTTTGTTTTCGTAAGTATGCCATTGTTGTTTATTTTCATTCATTGTTTTCGTTAATTCACGATACTCTGTTTCACTATTAACATTTATTTTTAGTTGACTATTATTCAGAAGTGTGGCTTTATAAGTTAACTTTTTTTGATGTAGTTGATTTTTAATTTCCTGATAGTTTGTGACATTGCTTATAATTACCGGAGGTGGCTTTTGTTCTTTTCGTTCTTTTGCGATTTCTGTTTTATTTTGCTCTTTAGTTTGTAGTGGGCTTAGTTCAGGGGATGACGTAGCCTTCCTTTTTTTTGATGGATTTTTTCTATTATACTTGGGTAGTATCCAAGCTGTTTCCCTATTAACTAATTCCTCTTCTTCATCCGAGTTGGCCGGACTATAGGACTGTTTTGTCTTGGCTTGTAAACTTACCATTTGACTTCTTAGGAAGGTTATTACTTCTTCTGCCTTCTTTAATTCTTCTTGGATAATTTGAAGTAGTATTTCATCTTGTGTCATTTCACGGTCATTTGCTATTTTATGAGCATCGTTTTTTTGGTTTGTCACTTGTGTAACTGTATTTAAACGTTTCTGTATTGATATTAGATGTTCGCTCATTTTTCTTTACGGCCGTAGCCGCAGATATCACCGCGTGCGTATCTGGTACTTGTAAATTTTTTATTACGGTCCTGCCCGTATCATTGGTTTCATGCCTTCGTACACGGCCAGCTGAGCTGACCAAGGCCGCTGGGCTATGTTGTTCAGATGGTGTTAAATAAATCAGTTTTTAAAACTAAATTCAAGGTAAAACACAGTTACCTACTGCATATAATTGCACTTTAGATTTAAGCACTTATTCTTAATAATTCACTCACTATTAAATTAGTAATAATCACACGATTTTATCACTTTTCGTAAGAATGTACTTCATACATGTGTTCGCTTTGACACTCGCTCGCTAACTTATAAATATTTAAAATTCTTAAATTGTGCAATTTTCATTTGAAGATAATAATTAAATTTTTGGTTATCAATGGCCTTACCAAAAAACTAGTTATAATGTATCTTACGTAAAATTTACCAAGGAATCTAACGCTGCAAACCGGAAGTCGATATCTTTATTCGTTCAGAAAGTATAGTTGATTAAACACAAAAAATATTTAAAATTCTTTAATTTTGCAATTTTCATTTGAAGATAATAATTAAATTTTGGGTTATCAAGGGCCTTTCAAAACATTTAATATAATGTATATTACGTAAAATTTACCAAGGAATCCAACGCTGCAAACCGGAAGTCGATATCTTTATCCGTTTAGAAAGTAGAGTTGATTAAACACAAAAAATATTTAAAATTTTTAAATTTTGCAATTTTCACTTGAAGATAATAATTATATTTTGGGTTATCAAGGGAATACCATAAAATTTAACATAATGATTCTTACATAAAATTTACTAAGGAATCCAACGCCGCAAACCGGAAGTCGATATCTTTATTCGTTCAGAAAGTATAGTTGATTAAACACAAAAAATATTTAAAATTCTTAAATTTTGCAATTTTCATTTGAAGAGAATAATTCAATTTTGGGTTATCAAGGGCCTTACAAAACATTTAATATAATGTATATTACGTAAAATTTACCAAGGAATCCAACGCTGCAAACCGGAAGTCGATATCTTTATCCGTTTAGAAAGTAGAGTTGATTAAACACAAAAAATATTTAAAATTCTTAAATTTTGCAATTTTCACTTGAAGATAATAATTAAATTTTGGGTTATCAAGGGCCTACCATAAAATTTAACATAATGTTTCTTACATAAAATTTACTAAGGAATCCAACGCCGCAAACCGGAAGTCGATATCTTTATTCGATCAGAAAGTATAGTTGATTAAACACAAAAAATATTTAAAATTCTTAAATTGTGCAATTTTCATTTGAAGATAATAATTCAATTTTGGGTTATCAAGGGCCTTACAAAACATTTAATATAATGTATATTACGTAAAATTTACCAAGGAATCCAACGCTGCAAACCGGAAGTCGATATCTTTATCCGTTTAGAAAGTAGAGTTGATTAAACACAAAAAATATTTAAAATTTTTAAATTTTGCAATTTTCACTTGAAGATAATAATTATATTTTGGGTTATCAAGGGAATACCATAAAATTTAACATAATGATTCTTACATAAAATTTACTAAGGAATCCAACGCCGCAAACCGGAAGTCGATATCTTTATTCGTTCAGAAAGTATAGTTGATTAAACACAAAAAATATTTAAAATTCTTAAATTTTGCAATTTTCATTTGAAGAGAATAATTCAATTTTGGGTTATCAAGGGCCTTACAAAACATTTAATATAATGTATATTACGTAAAATTTACCAAGGAATCCAACGCTGCAAACCGGAAGTCGATATCTTTATCCGTTTAGAAAGTAGAGTTGATTAAACACAAAAAATATTTAAAATTCTTAAATTTTGCAATTTTCACTTGAAGATAATAATTAAATTTTGGGTTATCAAGGGCCTACCATAAAATTTAACATAATGTTTCTTACATAAAATTTACTAAGGAATCCAACGCCGCAAACCGGAAGTCGATATCTTTATTCGATCAGAAAGTATAGTTGATTAAACACAAAAAATATTTAAAATTCTTAAATTGTGCAATTTTCATTTGAAGATAATAATTCAATTTTGGGTTATCAAGGGCCTTACAAAACATTTAATATAATGTGTCTTACGTAAAATTTACCAAGGAATCCAACGCTGCAAACCGGAAGTTGATATCTTTATCCGTTTAGAAAGTAGAGTTGATTAAACACAAAAAATATTTAAAATTCTTAAATTTTGCAATTTTCACTTGAAGATAATAAGTCACACTTCTAGGTGCATTTTATGTAACATTTTGGTAACATGAGTTTCTAGACTAATTTGACCCCGCTGAATTCGAATCTGCCCGTTACCAAGCCGAATTTTGCATGCAACACCCGGAATCCAAGATGGCGTCCGTTTTTGAATCTTTACGTGAAACAAGTAAATATTATTGTATTTTTGTTGTATATATCGTAAGTTGATTATTATATATATATATATATATATATATATATATATATATATATATATATATATATATATATATATATATATATATACCTATATCGTAAGTTGAATAAATTGTTTGGTATATTCTTTGGACAGTTAACTTCCGGTTTCTTGAGCCGCCATCTTGAATATTACATTTATGGCAATTGAATGTCAAAACTGTGTGATTCAATGAAATCAGAGACACCGAAAACCTAGAAAAAGACTCATCATTCTCAAAAATTCAACAATATTTACGTGTTTTACGTGAAGATTCAAAAAACGGCCGCCATCTTCGATTCCGGGTGTTGCATGCATAATTCGGCTTGGTAACGGGCAGATTCGAATTCAGCGGGGTCAAATTAGTCTAGAAACTTATGTTACCAAAATGTTACATAAAATGCACCTAGAAGTGCGAATTTCGGATTTCCCGACTGGTCTATTACTCTTATTCCTTAAAACTGGCAGCATAAACGCCTCTATCGTTATGCTTAAAATTATTCTTAACACTACGCTTATTCTTACTTCTTATTCTTCAATTTTTGAGCATAAACCCACCTTAAGTATTAAAAAAATACAGAAAATAAGTCAAATACCACAATCTGTCACAGTGTACGTATTGCAAAGTTTCGTAGGTATGTCTATCTGACAGCTTCTAAAGTCACCGCTATAGCGTTGCAATCTTAATAGTTTGGCCTGTAAGCTCCCATTGGATATGTAACTAATTGTGTGAAAAATAATTATTTATATGCTGTTATCTTTTTACCTTAATAATAACACCGTGCGCTGGTAAATTAACACCCCATGCTAATGTTGCGGTGCAAACTAAAACTCGAATGACTCCTTCTCTGAAATATTTTTCCACTAAGTTTCTATCACTACGTAACAATCCTGCATGATGTACCGCAAATCCATAATTCATTAGCTCCCCTAAGATTTTATTAGCCGACTTTGCAGCTTGACGTTTAGCGTTAGAAGCTTGCACACCGCCTTGAGGTTCAAATAAATGAATTTGTTTGCCAGACATTGCTTTTTCCTTTAGTACATTTGCCGTATGTACAGTCATATTCCTCGCATGCACAAATACCATGCATTGATGACCTTTCTGAACAAATTCAAGCACTTTATCATAGCATGCATTATCCATTTCATTTAGTGATTGGAATTGCTTCATAGGTTTTATACCAATAAACACTTGTGTAAGGGGAACGGGGCGAAATCTTCCATCGAAATAAAATAATCCAACATTTAAATTTACATTTAAGAAACGAGCAACATCAATATAATTAGGAAGCGTTGCAGACAAACCAATAATGCGAATCATAGATTGTGACGTCTCTACTAATCGCTTTGTTCTTGCTACCAATGCTTCAATAACTGGTCCTCTGTCACCATGTAGTAAATGAACTTCGTCAATAATTAATAGTTTTAAACAATCCGTAATCCCATTATCACCTAATGAAAAAAAATTAATTAAGATGTATTTTATTATAATTTAACTTAGAATTTACTAGATAATTGAAGTTAAGTTAAATATATGTCAAAATCATGGCTCATTTTTGCTATAAATTGTTGTTTCTACAAATTTGAAACTTTAAATTATAACGTATACTTCAATATTAAGTTTAGTGGTTTAGTTTAAAAATTGTCGATTATTTTTTAACAAGTTATTCATCTCCAAACCCAGATGACTATAATAAATTATAAATCCGATAGTAATAGTAAACTTCCAAGAAGCTTTGACAGCTCACAATATTGTTCTCAAAAATGAACCATTTCGTTATGGCCCATGTTCAAGTACCGAAATTTTAAATCAAAAAGTAGATGTTCCATAATTTGTACTTGATTAGTAGAGCCGTAAAAAAAATCAAATCAAGTGATCCAGATTCAAGAAAAAATCATGTTTTAGATATATTTTAAAACACAAAAGTGGAGAACTAAAAATATATAGTATTAAACTGTACTTTTGTGCATGTCTCCGTTTTTGATAAAGCTATCACCATTTTTCAATAAATAAATAATACAGGTAAGCGCGTACTGCAAAACTAAGGAGTGGATTCTAAATTGAAATATTTTGTTTTAATGTCGTTAATAAAAATGCTTTTATCAAAAAATGCAGTATTTTTGCTGCAGAGACCCTGGACCTGTATTCTATAGACTTGTTTAGTGGTTACGTCAAACTGGTTCCAAACAAGAATTTGGCCGTTCGTTGCTAAGACCGTTGCTATGCAAGTCGGTAAAACAGGCTGGTTTAACGTTTGCCGTTTGACAATAACTGCGTCTTTAAATTTATTTTGAGATTTAATTGTTTTAAAGTGGCTTAAAAACACGTAATAAAGTTTAGTTCCGTAATAATTTATTTTATAAATGATTTTTGATTGTCAAACCAAACTGTTGTATCGACTAGCATAGCAACTACCTTATGCCTGTGGCACACCGGCCGAGGAGCATCGAGGACCATCGAGTAACTCCTCGATGAAACGATAGAACGCACCCCGTCCTCGACGAAAAATAGGGGCGCCGCTATTTTCATCGAGTTATTCCTCGATGAAACGAATGTATCTCATTTCAGACGTATCTTTGGATTTGATTTCGCGCAAAACTTTGATGTATTTGTCACCGATTAAATAGAAATCCATCGCGGACGGGTGCGTTCTTTCGTTTCATCGAGGAGTTACTCGATGGTCCTCGATGCTCCTCGACCGGTGTGCCACAGGCATTAGCAACGACTGGCCATTTTCTTGTTTGGAACCAGAAAGTGACGTCACACTAAACAAGTCTATGGGTACGGTCCGAATCCCGCTACCAGTGCTCGCAGCGCCAAGACCGCTCACAGCTGGTCCGATTCACTGAGCGCGCTGACAACGACAACAATTCGGACCGTTCGCGAGCGCGCTTACTTTTTGCTTGTGTTTTTGACAACCAGATTATGAACAATTTGATAATGAGAAACAATTACTGGTGTATTTTATAATTAAAGTTATAAGATTTGTAATAATTTAATTTTTATATTTATTGAATAATATAGAAATGGAAAAAAATCCAATTTATTTTAGCAACATGTAAGAAATAAAATAAATTATGAAGTAAAATAAATACAAAACATAAATTGTGTTCAATTAAATACAAATATTTAAAAATAAAAAAATATAACACAGCTGTCAACCTGTCAAGTGACTACCCACGTGACCCACGCTCACACTGCCTTACCTCTTGACTGCGAGCAGTGTGAGCATAAACGGTGATGTCATCTATGACGGCACAATTTCTCACAACGCAAATTTTGAACACTGTGAATGTAAATCGGACCGACTGTAAGCGCGCTGTTCGTGCTGTAAGCGTGATTCGGACCGTACCCTATTTCACTTATCAACGTTGATAACTTGGGTTGTCTTGATAACCCCCCACCATGTGTGACGTAGTAGCCAAGCGACTGTCGCTACGACTTATCAACCCTCGCTACGGTAGACTTGCGCGTTGCGTTGATTTTTGTTCGTTGTGAGGTTAAAATATTTATTTTATAAATATGTATGTTAATTTTATTAATACAGAAGAGTCAACAATTATGTTTTAATATTGTACTTTTATGTTATTTTTTGTAAATATTTTTGTTACAGAAAGCTAAAAGTCAATTTATGTACGTTAATTTGTATAAACATAAAATACCAATAAATTATGGGTTCATTATAATATGCATTCAATATTTTTGATTAGTTTATTAAATAATTCAAATTACAAATTGTAGAAATAAGAAATTGACATTTTTGTTGAAAAAATAATATACTTTGAAAATAAAAAAAATTGATTATTTTAAAACAAATAATACGATTATGATAAGTGATAGGTAAAATGGTGGTTTAGCAGTTTTTCTTGCCAAATTTCACAGTAAATGTAAAATCTCTATCAGTCGTTATCAACTGGAGGCCAAATATCCCTACCCTTGATATAGTTACAAACGGAATGACGTCACGAAGTTATCAACTGAACTTCGCTAGCGACTGTCGCTATGAATTAGAATAGGTACTCAGACTATGCCTCATAGAAAAGTCAAATATATTAAGATGTCGTTGTGTGTTGTGACATTTTGGTACAGTACGTACATTTTTGAATGGGACCGTTAGCGCAATATTTTTCCCGATAGGCGAAAAAAGCTGAATGTAGGTGGCAGCACCAGCGTGTAGAAAATGGCTACGAGTGAAGGGTAAACTACTACTGTTTTATGTAGCCAAACGGTGTTATATCGTTATTGTGAGTATTTTATATAAAAATGCAGAAAGTAAATGTCGAATGAGGTCTTGCACGACTTTTTTTTCTTTACTGAAATCGAAATAACACTAAAAAATATCTACCCCGTATTTTTTCTTTTTTCTTAAATTTATCTCTAGAAAGAGAAAATAATTATTAAAAGTAATATTCTTCAAAACGCGGCTGAAATGCACCACTTTTTGACGAAGCGAACGCTGAGCGCTGGTTGGTCAATTAGGCAATTATACTTATAAGTGCCTATTGACCAACCAGCGCTCAGCGTTCGCTTCGTCAAAATTCCAATTTCACTTATAAGTGTAATCTGAAAACCTCCCAAAGTTCTATCTTTTCCAATCATTCCACTAAGTGAATAGTGCGATAGGTATATCATGTCATCTTTATCATCGAACTGTCACTTGCAAGCTGCGTTTTATTAATGACATACAAAATAGATATTAATTTAATTAAATTATTATAAATAGTAATTAATGAAAATATCGTATGCTTGTGTTGTAAAATATTATTACTGAATATGTAAACATATTTAAAAGCATATAAATTCTACTTTTTAATTTACATGTGTATGGAAATCCATTTTCTTTTATTTATTATTTAACGAGTAAATAATGTAGGCTATAATTAATGAGGATGAAAGTTTGTTCACGAGCCGAAGGCGAGTGTATAAATCATCCGAGTTAATTATAGCCATTATTTTCGAGTCAAATATATTGATATTAACTTAACCTCAAACTTTGGTGTGATGACAATTTATCCGAGTAATTTAGAACTATTATGGGCTAATCATATACAGCGTTTTACAAATTTTTATTATTTTTACTGTTTCTGCTTACAACGTCATAAAATGATAACTTGATGTAACACTAATATTAAAACAGATGTGATGGCAGTTTGACAGTTCGAGAGAATAAAGTACTCATTATTTAACAGTGTGAAATAATGAATTCATTATTTCATAATGTGTCCTTATGGAGGGGTTTATTATACTACTTTCACGTATATAATGAATACATTATTCTATTGTTGTAGATAATAATAATTTATTTATACTGCAATACAACAGGATAATCCCAGAACAATATTACAGTGTAAAAAAGAATCAAGAAAACAAATATGAAATATCAAATAACAAACACAAACCAGATTCAAACCGTAGGCCGTTTCTAACCTAACCAAACCTAACTAAACAAGCATAGCGGATATTATAAGATAAAAAAATATTTTAATATGCAAATTGTAAAAATCACACAACAAATTGTACTTAATAAACAATTATTATGTATTTAAATTTAAATATTTTCATAAGTTCTAAATTTTTCCAATTGGTGTTCATCCACTAATTTGGTAGGTATGTATGGTCCATTTGATTTATACTTATAATTGTAAATATTTCACTTATAAGTGGGTCGGTCTGAATGCAGCTTAAGAGTTTCATATTTTTAATATGTTGTAATTTTAAACTGCAGATTAAATCGCTTGAATACTGTACGTATTTTCTTCGTTTTTATGTAATGTAATACAACAATTAAATATTTTATCTAATATTGATCTTTTTACGATCTAAAGAAAAAAGATCACTAATTTCTGATCTGATCTAAAAAAAAGATCCTATAATAAAAGTTGATCTATGATCTGATCTAGATCATATTAAACGAGAAGATCTTGATCTTGATCCATTTTAAAATGATCTGTCACTACACTGTGCAGGACACATAACAATATGTGGTATTAAAAAAAATTGTGGCGTATTGCCTGCAAACATCTAACTTAACTGGGCCTCCTCATAAAATAACATTATATTTACTTTTTCTCATTCCTTCTTGTGGGTCGACTTATTGGATTTTTTGGAATTTTTTTTGCGATGGAATAGCATTCTTTTTAAGAAATCTCTTTTTTATGTAATCTGATACTAAATAACAAGAATTATTAATATCATAAATGAACATTATGTATTTATTATTTACTGGGATAAAAATCTGATGCAAGGAAATCATCATACCGATGTTATTTTTTTACCAATTCTGAGAGTAATACCTTTGAATAAATAATTTACTACAAGAACGGCAACGTAAGTATCGGCAGCGCCACCTGGCACTCGGTACATGAACTGTTTGTTCTCGGTTTGTTGTAATCAAATTAAAAACAAAACTGTAGTGGCACTATCATTATATAATGTAAGAAAGTAATTAATATACATCGGAATTTATTAATCTTACAAACCTGTCTGTACATTATTTTTTGTCATACCTGCACAAAAAGTAACCTTTTTCGTGCCTGTTTTACGTGCGCAAAGTGGCTTATTTTTTAACTAGACAAAAATGCGTGCGCAAAGTACAAGCGTGCGGGAATAGCGTGCGCAAAATTTCACTTTGCGCACGCAAAATTTAACACTCACACAGTTTTCTGTAGTTTCCGACAAGAAATGTGCGCGTAGCACTAGCGCCATACACGTGATAATCTAATACTACAAGCACGTGAACAGCTGTAGTACCTATTTCTCTATGCATATAGTTTCTACTGTCGACTATTGTGCAGATTGTGCATTGGATATTGGATCTAATGGACAATAATATTTTATTCTTATATTTTAATGTTCTTTTCTTTACTGTTAATAATTAGTTTCTTATGCTTTTACATGTAGGTAAATATTAGTTACTTTTTTATTTTATACATATTAATTTTAAAAGTATTCATTTTATCTTTTGATAAGTAAGGTCACTCAAAAGGTTACTTTTTGTGCAGTAATGACAAAAAATATCGTGTGCATCTCGTGAGCAAAGGCGCAATTGCGCTTGGCTTCGTTGCAGCCCTCGCCGTAGCGACCCTCGGCCTCCTCGGCTCGCCTCGGTAGGCCTCGAGCCGCTACTGCTCGGGCTGCATCTAGCCTCGCGCAATTGCTTACTTTGCGCACTAGATACACAATATACTATTTCATATCTATCTATAGTTGAAAAGTAAATAAAAATCAATATTTGATATTTCTTTAAATTAAAATATATCGTCTAAAGTTATATTATGCCTTCATCATGCCAAAATTTTATCTCCCAAAAATAATATTTATGAATAAAGAATAAAACAGGTTACCTATTAAATTTATCACCATGATAATTTAATAATAAATTATAATATTATTACCTCCAGCTTCTAAGGTCAATGCTGTAAAGGATTTTTTATTTCCAAAGTGGAGTATTATTTTTCGAGGCGCTAGCCGAGAAAATTACTAAATTTCATATTTTAGATCGTTATACAATTTTAAAAGGGAGAAACCGATGACAGAAAGCGTTTGAATTACACACATACAACAATTTTGATATTTTTGCTCTACAGTTTGATTTGTGAAGTTTAATTTGATGTCAAAGCACATGCACACTTGTTCATAAATTAGTTATTAGATTGAAGGAAGATAAGACAGTGTTAGTAGATTTTACAAAATTACTTTTTATATTCCCTGGCCTAAATTTACAAAATTCATGTTTTCTCTACATGGCAGAACTTAGTAAAATTTATTCATCGTAATTATATTAAGTGACAATTAATTTGTTATGCCTAGTGCACACGGAGAAACATTTTGACATGTTTCCTGAAAAAAAGTTTCCGGAAACTTCAAAGTTTTAACGGCGCCTATAAAAATGAGGCGTTTTCAGGAATCGTTGTGAAGTGCAACTAACTTCTTATTTGTCAAATCGTCAAATGTGATATGTGATCATATACATATTTATTGTTTTTCAGAAAAAATCTCCATTTTCTGGAAACCTTTTTCAGGAAACTTATCAAAATGTTTCTCCGTGTGCACTGGGCATTAAATTCGTAGAGATCTCATTTTAAAAAAACCGGGATATCATGTGCTAGCCACATCAAAATTATTTAGAGGCGTAGAAAAATTGGTAATATTGTCAATTTAGATAAATCTATTTGCAGAAAATGTTTATGCTTTAGTTGTTAAGCCCTGTTCGCACGGCGATCTTTGGAGATTCTACGGAGAGTCAAACTCCCGGCAAAGTCACGGCAAAAAAGAAGTTTTTGTCATACCTGCACAAAAAGTAACCTTTTTCGTGCCTGTTTTACGTGCGCAAAGTGGCTTATTTTTTAACTAGACAAAAAATGCGTGCGCAAAGTACAAGCGTGTGGGAATAGCGTGCGCAAAATTTCACTTTGCGCACGCAAATTGAACACTCACACAGTTTTCTGTAGTTACCGACACGAAATGTGCGCGTAACACTAGCGCCACACACGTGATAATCTAATACTACAAGCACGTGAACAGCTGTAGTACGTACTTCTCTATGCATAGTTTCTACTGTCGAGTATTATGCAGATTGTGCATTGGATCTAATGGACAATAATATTTTATTCTTATATTATAATGTTCTTTTCTTTACTGTTAATAATTAGTTTCTTATGCTTTTACATGTAGGTAAATATTAGTTACTTTTTTATTTTATACATATTAATTTTAAAAGTATTCATTTTATCTGTTGATAAGTAAGGTCACTCAAAAGGTTACTTTTTGTGCAGTAATGACAAAAAATATCGTGTGCATCTCGTGAGCAAAGGCGCAATTGCGCTTGGCTTCGTTGCAGCCCTCGCCGTAGCGACCCTCGGCCTCCTCGGTAGACCTCGAGCCGCTACTGCTCGGGCTGCAACTCGCCTCGCGCAATTGCTTACTTTGCGCACTAGATACACAATATACTATTTTTACATACATACATGCACCGTACCGCGAGAACTGACTGCTACGAGTGCTTCACTTATATTAATGTTTACTTGCAATAACACATACCTAAAGCCTCATTCCCACCTCTATCATAGCCGTAGTCGTAAGTCGTAATCGTAGTCGTAAGGAAAACCGACCGTTTCCAGCTCTTATCATAAGCGTTATATTTTGTTCACAACTAAACTGATAAATGAGTTAAAACATCTAAAATAATTAATTATTTAATTTCACTGTTATATTGGAAACATTATTAGTTTGCCCAGGAAGTAAATAATATGTATTATGAAGAATAATAAAAAATAAATGTATTCAATTGTATGTGAACATACCATGAAAATTTAAAATGTGTAATAAAATAAATATCAAATAAATCATTTATGTAATATTAAATTAACTACAACAATAAAACATCCAGAAATATTTAAAACAATATTAATTTAATTTTTTTCAGAAAATATAGTGTTGCCGTCTCTTTCTATTTATGATTACGACAAAACGTTTGGCAGCGCCAAATCCTTACGACTACGACTAACGACTTGCGACTACGACAAGAGGTGGAGACGCTGTAACGTTGTTTCGTATGTCAAACTCTCAAGGTTACGACTAACGACTTACGACTACGACTATGATAGAGGTGGGAATGAGGCTTAATTCCGAATGAAACATATTTATTAATATTGAATATTTTTGTGCGTTTCAAAAACGGAAATAAGGCCAAATACTTCTTCAATTTTAAAATAAATACAAATAAATATATACACTCTCTTATGGCAGTAAGACGAATACCCTTCACGTAAAGCTTTATTTTTGTGCCACCAGAGGTCAGCTACTTTGACTTTTTTCGCCTATAGGTTAGCTAGGGAGCTAATTCCTTTTAACCTTCAAGTGACTTAGAAACATCAAACCTGTGTATGAAACAAATCAACGAGTCAAAATGCGCGAATGCTGTATTGTACACTGCAATGGCAAAAGTAATTCGCGATTTAAAATCCCAAACGACCATAGGAGACAAATTTGGATAAACTCCAATGGAGAAAATAACTTAATATTTAAAAAAATAACTTAATAGGTATTTAAAAAAGATGCTGTCTACAATTGAATTATGTATTAAAATAACTATTATACAAATTAAATTTCAAATAACCTTTAATTGTTTTTCGTCCCGATGTTTTAGCACCTTTTTGAAAAAATACATTTTTCAATTCTTCTAATTTCCAATTTTGATAATATGATATGGTTATAATTGTAGTATTGTCACAGGTATTGTTGTATAAACTTGTATAATCTTCAACAGAGAAGACATAATTACACGCAGTAACATTATAGGTACGTCTTCTTATTTTTACTTATGTATCGTGTAATACGTACTTCGGAAACTAGCTCCCTGCTGCTTTTTTACTCTTTAGGTTAAATCAAAATGAAAATAGTATGTCCGTTTTACAAACTATTATAAAATAATTAGTATAATAAATTTATCGTGTACTTATCTAGTTAAACTTTTATATTCTATAGTTTATAAAACAGTTAAACAGTTTATATGTAGTAATATTTATCCACACATCTCTCTTTGGCTGCGTAACGCGCGGGCTCTTCCACCGTATTGAAATTTTTTCAACTTCAAAAAATATGGCAATCTGTGAAAACGCGGCATGAAACTGAACTATATTAAGAGAGATATGAATTTTTTAAATTTCGCTTGTGACGTTCCAAGTATTATACAGTGGTCCAAAACTGTTCTATTTAACGAACACCGATTATATAAATTTTAAAAAGTATATAATTTATTATAAAAGTAATTTTCTAGAATAGTTAACGCCATAAAACACAGAACCAAATTTTATATTTAGTTTTACAATAAAACAAATTAAAATCAAAACAAAAATGACAGCTCAAGAAACATCTTCTTGAGTATGGTACTAGCGCAAAGTTTGTTCCTTTATTGGTTTGTTATGCTTGTAGAATCAATTAATAGGTATAGGTAGCACTTGGGATGTCACACAATAAGTTAAACGCTTATATCTCATGATTGAATGAATTTTTAAACAAAATTTTTAACTAACAGGTATGAGATAGTGTTTGCAAGATTTTAGTAACATTTTATTAAAGTTTGCCTATAGTGTAATAGCCCTTAGTCACCCAAATTATGATCGTGTATTGTTTGTGGGTAAATATTTGTGAGTAGTGCAGATTTTTACTATTTTACGAGCTATTTTATAAAAAATAATTTAGTTTTCAAATTTCTTTTGAAACTTCACTTTACAGTTAGTAACGATTTTTATTAAATGTATGATTATATTTATTTGACATACCTGTCCCTTTCCTGGTTACAACATCCCATTTTTCAGGTGTAGTTACTAGTAATTGCGTTTCTCTTATTTCCTTTGTTGTTAATTGCATATCACCAGTCAATTCTTTGACTACTATACCTAGCGGCCCTAACTTCTTGGTGAAATTTGCTGTAACCTCCGCAGCTAATGCTTTCATAGGTACAATATAGACAATTTTAAATTTGCTATGATCGACTACACCATCATCTGTAAATTGTTTTATTTGATTTGCAATTGTAAGTAGAGCTATATTTGTTTTCCCAGCTCCGGTTGGAGCACATATTAACATATTTTCATTGGTTGAATAGGCTACGGGAAATACAACTGTTTGAATCGTATTTAAATGTTTAGTATCACGAAATATTATTTGTCCAATATGGTCTAAACTCTGGATTGCTACAAGTGGAGGCATTTTCGGCATAGAAGTTTTATCCTCTGGTTTAACAGTTACTTCTTCATATGATCCTCGATTAACACGAGAATGCTCCGAAGTGGTTGTCATATGTACTACAAAAATACTAAAATAAGTAACGATATTCATGTATTTTAGCCAAAGAAACAATTTACTTCTTCTATTTGCTTTACTGTCATAAACATTTGGATACAAAACTTCAGTAATAGCAGATCTTTTTAGTATCGGAGTTACAGAAGCAACATCATGCTCTGCTTTACTGAAAAATAATGAATTTAATATATTTTTTTTCATTTCCTAGAACTTACATTTGATTATACTCAGATTCATTTTGCCCAATTTTTTTCTTTTTTTCTACCTTTTTTAACATTTTAAATAAATCTTTCTCTTGTTTGGACTGTACTGTCACTTGTGTCCCATAAGAAGGTTGTACAATATCTAAAATAATTGCCTATGAATATAAGTATTGCCAATTTTCATAGCTTATTACCGCTTCGTTTATCTCCGCTGTGAAAATGCTTTAAAATATTAACTTTATTCTTCCTTACAAAGTCATACAAATCAAAATGTTCATAGCCCACATAATTAAAAAGCTGTGTTTTAAAATCCTTGTTAGACATAATTATATCTATAACAGTATCACAGAAAAATTCATCAGAATATTCTGTTGTATTATATTCTACCAACAATTTAAATATGTCCTAAAACACAAAAAAACGTAAAACACAAATTATTCCAATAATTATTGTATAATATTCACCTCTTTCTTTTCAGTGGAATGCATTATATTTTTATTTACATTTATTGTGTTGTAAAGCATGCTGAAATTTTGTACAGCAGACGCTGCATTTGGTTTATTAGGTCTGAGATTTTTAATTTTTTTTTTGACATGATTATTTGGTATATACATGGCAGGCATTCTACTTTGAATATTAAAATTTTGATGATGTAACATATTATTTAAGAATAATAATGCGTCATTACTTAATTCTTCTCTAAATTCGTTTACAAGCTACAATAAGTTTTCATTAACACTATACAGACACACACACACACACATATATATATATATATATATATATATATATATATATATATATATATATATATATATATATATATATATATATATATATATACGACTTACCATGTAAAGAGATTTAGTTGTATTAAAAGTAAATGATCCAAATTTTTGTTTCAATTCATAGTGATGCATATTTAATAAGTTTGTTTCTAATAGAAACATAAAAATTATATCTACTGTAGCATCCTGAACTACTTTAATATTTATATGTTCAACTAAATTAGTCACATTTGAATGTAGTTTTTGTAATATTCTAAAAGCTGATATTTCGTCATTTATCAATAAGTATTGTTCTAAGTCCCAATACGTGATAATTCTGAAACAATTATACAATTCGATATATTTGTACAGATATTTGTTTATGTAACTTACCTATCTTCAAATACAGAATCTGGATTTAAATTAATATTTTCGTTACATTGAAACAACTGTCGTAAATATTCTGAACTCGATGATTTTGGCATTTTATGAAATGATGTATTGCACAATTCTGTGCAATACATATTAACTAATAATTTATTTACAATCAAAAATATTGTTATAACTATGATATTTTACTTCCTTAATCTTTAAAATGCTCCAAATCTTAGATTTTAGACCATAGCCATAGCAAGCATACTCTTCAACTCCTTCAATTCAAATAAATATCTGCCAACGTGCCACTAACCTCAACTTCAATTTTTATTTTAACCTGCTGATATAAATTTAAATAACATTATCATGTAAATATGAAATATTTGAATTTTTGAAAATAAAGTTTTAATATTGCTATGATTTAACTATAGTATTAAAAAATATAAACTACATAATGTTATTTAAACTCTCAAATCTATTACAACAGTAAAAAAAACATACCTGTCAAATTTTGACTTATATTAATAGTATAGTACGAAAAACAAAAACGTACGTGATATTTTATTTAAAATATTTATAATTATACTTACATTATCTACATGTTATAATGAAAATATCTTCATATTAAATTATGATAAATATCATCACTATATTAATTAATATATAAATATATTTCAAATGATTGTCATCTTGTCTTTGTTTTTCTTTCATACTATACATTGTACTAATGATAAATGAATTAACTAAACTTCAGATAGAACAGAAAATGTGGTCTTAGAATGTTAGAATGGAAGTTACGCCTATATGTAATTAATGATTCTTTTTATATATTTTTTATGTGAAAAAGTTTATAATGGCTTTGGGGACGAGCAATTCCCGATTAAATAAAGGACCTTGTTTTTGGTGCATTAAAGCAGTAAAGTGGATACCAGTGTTATTCATTGTGACAGTTGTTTTATGGTCTTATTATGCTTATGTAGTACAATTATGCATTTGTACGAGTATATTTTATTATCAGTGATGTTCTTAAATAATTAAACATGTTTTTTGCTTTTAGATACAATTACCTCTAATATTAAAAAAATTATTTACCTTATTTTGTACCATATACTGTTTGGAATGTTTTTATGGGCTTATTGGCAAACAATATTTACTGAAATAGGACGAGTACCTTATAAAGTATGTGTGTAATGATAATAATAATAATTTGACAGTTTATGAAAATATAAAATGTGATAATTAGTTCAAGATACCAGTTAATGAACTCGATAGACTTATGCATGCTGATAATGAGGATATGATTCGACAGATACTTGAATCCTTTGCTACCAGTTTACCAATTACAAACAGAACAATAACTGGATGTAAGTTTTGTAGTAATTATTTTTCATTATTAAAAGATAAAATGTATGTTTCTTTCTAGCTGTACGGTATTGTGACAAATGCCAGCATATAAAACCAGACCGGGCACACCATTGTAGTGTTTGTGGTGAATGCGTTCTCAAAATGGACCATCATTGCCCTTGGGTTAACAACTGTGTTTGTTTTACAAATTATAAATTTTTCATACTATTTTTAGGTTATTCCCTTATATATTGTTTATTTGTATCGTTAACTTCTTTGGAATATTTTATATTATTCTGGAAGGTAAGGGTTAATATTTCACACTACATTCATGTATAAAACAAAATGAACTGTTGTAGAGCAAATTGGAGGAAGGAAGTGGTAGATTCCACATATTATTTTTATTTTTTGTTGCATTAATGTTTGCTGTAAGTTTAATATCTCTATTTTTCTATCACTGTTATTTGGTGATTCACAATCGCTCTACATTAGGTTTGTATGAAACATCGGTTGTTTATTTTGCACGTTACATGTAATATAATTTTACAGAAGCATTTAGAGCACCAATATTTCGAACTGGTCCAGATAAGAATGGATTTAGTTTGGGACGCTACAACAATTTCCTTGAAGTATTTGGGGAAAATCCGAGAACTTGGTTCCTGCCAGTATACACCAGGTTAGTGACTGTTTTAAGATTGAATGTAACGTAACGAGTTGTGTATAGCTATCACCAAGACATGACAATAGTGAACAATTACTTGTGGGGTGTTCTAGTTTGGGTGATGGCGTGGTGTTCCCGGTGCAAGCGCAACACCAGCTGAGCTCTTACCAATCAATGGACAACACGCACACAAGGTCAGGCCAAAGAATATTGCATGCAAATTGAGTAGCGTGCCATGCCCTGAGCGTACTAACACACCATGACGCATTTGGGCTTTGTGCTTGGTTTGGTTGGCAGTTCTACTCGGAATACGTTTACGTACTTGTATCCTGAACCTTACTGTTAACAGTAACATAGATTAATAATCATTGTAGACTAACAGTAATCAGTAAGCTAACGTGTGACCGTTAAGTGCTGGTGTGTCGTGTGCCGTGTACCGTGATACTGACTTGTGTGTTCTTACCAGACGCGACAGCAATGTTCTGGACGTAGATGGGGAGGCGACCAGCTTGTGTAATCCAGTGAGCCAAGCAGTTTATGCTTCCATTGTCTAACGAACTATACTCGCGTTGTACCAGTAGAGAACACTAGCCACGCCCCACGACCACGACCCATCGCCCGACACGACACAACAAATTGTTCACTAAATCATTGTCACTTTGTTTTCATAAAAACATAAAATGCTATAAATATTATTTTATGTACATAAAAAACATTGTTAAAGTGTTTTTATCATTTATTATTTTATTTTTTAATAAACAAAATCATTACAAGCTTGTAATATTCTTATTGTAATTAGTATAATGTATTTTGAGAAATACATATGCGAATTTCAAGTATAAGTACAATATGTGTGCTTTAAGCATGCACGCAATACCATAATAGCTACATTTCATATTAGGTAGCAGATATGTTTGTGAATAGCCGTAAATAGTTGCAGAAGTTTATGTTTACGTCCTGCTTCCTCCGTCCTCGCAAATACTAGACATTAGACAGTGTTAATTTCTTATGTTTCGTGCTCAAGATCCATCCGATTCCGAATTCCTATCCCTGGTAATAGATATTTACTTGCCGTAGATATTCAGGCATTATTTTATATTAGGTAACAATATTTTTAATCATATGATTTCATGCAGCCTAGGTGATGGCTTCACATTTCCACAACGATGTCTGGATGAAGATACTGAACACTTGTTATACCAATCACATCCATGGGATGAAGAGTAATGAAATAATCGTGAACAAACACAGTATATCCATTTTATAGTATTTAACCAACATTTGTGTGTGTTAAATTGTAAATTATTTATACATTTTATATTTTTTATCATTTTCATAGTTTTCAATATAAATATAGGAAATAATTGTGTTTTAAGAAGTAATTAAGTATGTTATAATAAAGAATTAAAAAATTAAACATTGTTTGTATTGAAACCATTTGTATTCAGAACCCCAAAATCTTAGAGATTATTAGTTTTTAATGAAATCGTCCAAATAATAAGTAACTACTATAGCCTCGTTTGGGTGCATTTGCAAAATCCGAAAGTGCAAAAACAGAATGTAGCAAATTCCGAAAATATTTCGACAGAAAATGCATTTACCGAAAGTGAATTTTCAGTAAGTGCAAAAACTGAATCATGCAAATTTCGAAAATATTTGGACCGAAAGCACAAAAACCGAAAATGCTTCGACAGAAATTGCATGAACCGAACTATGCATCACCCGATAATGATGTACTAGTCGAATATATTGACTATTTTAGGCTGTAAGCGCACTCGGCTTCTTTCGCTTTTCAGCTAATACTTTATCGGGTGATGCATATTTCGGTTCATGCATTTTCTGTCGAAGCATTTTCGAAATTTGTAACATTCGATTTTTGCACTTTCGGTCCACATATTTTCGGATTTTGCATCAGTCGGTTTTTGAAATTTTTGTCAGTGCATTTTTGAAAAATGCACTTTCGGGCAATACATTTTAGGTCGAAATATTTTTTGAATTTACTACATTCGGTTTTTGCACTTTCGGGAAATGCATTTTCGGGTTATGCAGCCTTTTCGGCCTCGTTTATAACTCCGTAGCACTGAACTATATAAAATAACGGGAAGGACGATCTCCATAAGACATGTATATTAAAAGTGCTTCCACCATGGAGCCCTCCATTTTGGATGTATTGGCAGCACTGCTAACCCCATAATTAGTGTATTTTATTTTTTATGTTGCCTAAAGTTAGTGACTTCTGTAACGATACGTCACGTTGGGTCGTCGACAACCGTTTTTATTTTGTATTTTTGTCGTTCGGTTTGTTGGTGTATTTCAGTGTTTTTGTTTTATCCTTTTTTGATTTACTATGTTCTATTTTAGTATATTTTATTTAAAATGCCCGCCATTATATCAGCAATACAGGCAACCGCTAAAATGAAAGACACTAGAATGGAGTTAGCAGTGCAGCCAATTTATCCGAAATGGAGGGCTCCATGCTGGAAGTACATCTCTGTGGTGATCGTCCTTCCCGTTATATTATATAGTTCAGTGCTCCGTAGTGAAAAGTATAACTTTAGCTCCGATTTGGAGTGACTGTAAAACTCTAAAATTCAAACTGAACTATGGGATTATTGTCGTTTGCAGTAATCGAACTACTACGAAGAGCTAACAGAACACTGGCCTTAGGAATTAGCCAGGGATATAGAACAATATCATCAAAATCCGCGGAGATTCTAGTAAGGCTTGATCCGCTCCATATAATAGCGGAAGAACGAATGCTAGGTTATGCAGCATGGACCTTTTCTCTGTTAATTGCTATGTGACGTCATTTTCGGTACGGCCTCTAACAAAATGCTCGAAAACTATCCTCGAGGTGCTTACCATGTTGCCAGATACTAGACGTAGATTGAAATAAATATATATATTTTTTTAAAATCATCATTATCAATGCAAAAATGAATAAATTGGATCGGTACATACTTACAGCTGCAAATAAAATAATTATGGGTAACATTTTTATTCCAAATAATAATCGAATGGTCGCGATTTATTTCTGGCAACATTGCATTTATCTGTCACTTCCACTTGTCATTTCGCGAGATAAGCAGTTAAGGTTGAAATTTAAACTATGGAATCTTGTAATAAAACAACAAGATTCTGTGCGCCCTTTCATTTTAAAATATTCATCACAAACACTGTAAGTGAATTTATTAAATATTTCTAAACTAACTTCCATTTCAAATTTCAAACATGACATTAAAATGCACCTCTGCGCAATATGTGCATCTCTTTCTATTACTATCTCTCTCAAGAGAGCGAAAAGGTCCATAAAGGAAGACCGAACGAGCAAATGGCAGTCAGAATGGGCAGAGGACCAAGGCAACTTATGGCTACATGAGTTGATGCCCGACATCACACCTTGGGTAACAAGAGAACACGGGGAAATAACATTCCATATGAGTCAATGCCTGACGGGACACGGCTGTTTCCAGGCTTTCTTAAAAGAATAGGTAAAACCCAAACAGACCTATGCATATACTGCAAGGAGCCAGATACGGTGGAACATACCCTATTCCACTGCCCAAAATGGGAGGATAGAAGACAACTACTGGACGCTGACAAAACAAATGTCATCCAAAAAATGGTGGAATGCGAAGAGAGTTGGAAAAGAATAAGCGAAGTCTTCACTAGTATACTTTCCAGCAAAGAACAGGACGAGAGAGAGGCTAAGATGGAGGGAAGAAGAGTCTAAGTAAATAAGGCAAGGAAAAGGAAACACATAAAGAGACAACGACAAGAAGGAGAAGAATGCGTAAGCGGTGCCACTTCTTGCCAGGCTAGGGGACGGGAGAGTTTAGTGGGTAGGCTGGCTACACCAGAGTCCCACACTACCTTTACCCCTTTGGGGGGTATGCGCTGCCTCGGCATCATACCAGGTGTGCTATGAGCATTCTCTCCTACCCGAAAAAAAAAAAAAGTAATCGAACTGGGGATCGCTAGTATATTAGACGGTAGACGGACACAACCAATGAGCTAACCACTAGCCGTGACGTCGCTTGTAGGCTGTGTCCTTTGAGAACTGCCAATTTGTAATAATAATAATCCTTTGTATTGCGCTTTTTTGAAAATAGAAAACATGAATATTTAATAAATGTACCTACAGAATATTTAGTAATTACCTATAGGGACCGCGCATCATCCGAATTTGCGATCGCTTCGCTTCTTGAAGTTATAAAAATACGAACAAATGGTATTGAGTAAATTTTAATGTCATTTTCATTTTCCCAGATTTAAGAGTTTTTATAAAACTTGTATACAACTCAATGATATAACATTTGCAGTAAATATATCTGTGCAACTTTGTACTGATATAGTTAAATACAACAAAAAAGTCCTACCAAAAGTACAAAATTTCACCGCCGTAAGCGTCACTATCTTCTTGAATGTTTCCAATAACTTTTTCATAATAAAATCAGGCTACCACTAAAAGCAAATTATTTAATTTTACAAATGGCTTGAACAGCATAACCATAATATGAATCAAATAAAATTTAAGATTTTACAACTTAATATGTACAAGTTCATTTTCAATAACTTTACAAGAATATAGTAAGTATATTCATAAAATAGGAGGTATAATAATACAACATAAACATCATCTACACCAGTTACTAGAGGTATTTCCTTGTTACAAAAATTATACCAGAAACACACTTTCTGATGAAAAATTCGAAAAAATAAGTTATATGAAAATTAAAAGCTAATAAAATTGGCATTATCTTAGAATTATTCAATATTATTTTACATAAAAATATTTATCTTCAGCACAGCGTGATTGAAAAAAGTCATTACATTATGGAAAAAGAACTTGATTGATCTGACATAAAATTTTATAGAACACAAAAAATTGTGCTTCTCTTAAAACTCATATCTATTATTAATTATTATTAATTAAATACAGTAGTTCAAAAAAGCATTTTTTGTTTGAATGCTGACAAGGATAAAATATCGTAATTTAGGAAAAACAAAAAATTCATTTGAGGAAAATGTTTGTTATTACTTCTTTTAAATTTTTAAATATGTATGCAGTCGTTAAAAGGCTTTATTTTACAAACTTAAATTTAAAAAATAGGATTTAATTCATTAAGGCACGAAAAAAGTGAAAACATCCTTTTGAATACGAAGTGAAATTGAGACCAATTATGATTGGATCAATTTGATTTTTCCAAATTTGAAGGTAAAGATTAGTCACATATTTATTATGTGTTGAAATATAAGTTTTAATTTTTCAATGTCATAGGTACTTTTCTAATTTCTCGTAACTGTTTAGTATGTCAACAAAAATTACATATTTCAACACATAATAGAATAGATCTAAATTATACTTTTATCTTTTAAATAAAGCATTGTTTGTGACAATCAGTTCAGATTTTATCCCTCAACGAAAAACACTAATATTTATATGAAAACTATTATGAACCAGTAAGGTTGGTGCTATATTTTTTACTTTTATTACGAATGTAGCATAGTATTAAGTAACAATAATTGGACAATCGAAGTACTTAATATATAACACTTATTTATTATTATTGCAAAAAGTATTACATTATTATGAAAAAAAATAAACATAATATACATACTTTTCTAAAATTATCACATACTTCACAAATAATACTGGTAGTACTTATTGTAATGGCACTTAGAAACATAGCATCAAAGCAATAATATAAACAAAGTGTTTTCGATAAATATAACAACTTTTTGCCTATATTCTATCATCACAACATGAGGCAAAAATATAATGCAAATGTGTGTATTATTGCTATTTCATTAACAACAATATTAGTTGTTTTTTCTTAAAAATAACAAATAAAAAAAATCAATAAACATTCTATTCAACGAATAAATAATACTCAAAAAATGTACGAACGCTGTTCAAATTAATAATACTGGAATAAGAGCAAAAAAACATTTTTCTTTGTTTTATGCTATGCAATATAAAAATAAATTTTAGATGTAATATATAAAGCTATTAGGACTTTTTAATCATGTACATAACGTACTGAGAAACTTTTGATACAATTTTCTGAATTTGTGAAATGTTTTGTACGTAAATTTTTTCTCTTTTATCAAATACTTTCGAAATTGCTTTATAAATATGTTTATAATCTGTAATAAAATAAATCCATTACAGTATATTTCAGATAATATAAAATATTTCTTTCTTACCCAGATAGGGATCTATTTGAAGAAAAAGAGTTACTACATTTTTAGCAAGTATGCGAAATTCGTCCACAGATCTAAATTGTTTCTTCTTATAGTACAAACTCAGGGATTTCTTGACGTGCCAAGTTATTCTTTCTTTACATAAATAAGTTATTTTACGTAATGCTAAAGGCGAATTTTCAACTGTAGGAGAACCTTCTGTTTGAAATAATCTTTTAACATTTTCTATAACCTAAACAAAATACAATTCAGCTAACATATTAATTGGGTAATTATTGCTTATTTTAAATGTTTTTATTTGAATTTTAGTTTGACGTATTTTATAATTTTATACGATTTATACAAATACTGATATTTGCAGAAATAATAATTTATTGAAATTATTGATATGTTTATGGCGCTAAATGCGATGTTCAAGCACTGTGCAAAAATATTGATAATTGATAGATGGCGTTTTACAACAATATTTAATAGTTACGGTAGAGATTCGAAGAGAGGTTCGGTTACCGGTTGTGTTATTTAGTGTTTGATTTTGTTCCGCATTTCATATTCCATTTTACATGACTCGGTAACCGGTTTTCAAAAAAGCGGTTCGAGGATCGCTTTCGGTTCAATGATTTATTAAATAATAATCAATTAAGTAAAAATGTTTGTACCAGATTTTGACTAAAATATAAAAAAATTCTAAAATCAAACAAAATTAGACTTTACTACAGACAATTCAAACATTTTTTCTTAAAAATTTTGATGAATGAAAGTTAAATTTTGATTCATGCTTTAAACAGTACCGAACCAGTTTTGTATTGTATCTATCGGATCGACGGATATGGGTTTGCACCGTTCAGATTTGGCTCCGGGTTCACTAAAATAGATGCGGTTCGGTTCGAGCCCTTGGTTACTTGTGTCAAAACTCATATTATTTTGTATTTATATTTATGCAATTATGTACATTATTTTAACTCATCATTATAAAATTAAAATAATTTTTCTGGTATAGTTAGTGAAATAAAAATAAACTGTTCTTGAAAATAAGGTTACCGACAAATAATTCATTACTATTATAAAGATTTTTAAAAAGGTTATTCATGAAAGGAATATACCTATTTGTGAAGAAAATTCTTGACTGACAAAATTTGAAAAGGAAAAATAATGGGTATAACCAAACGCCCGTCAAATAGGTATTTATATGTATTATTCTATAATGTTGACATTTCGGTTTAGATTTAGATCTTAAATATAAATGAATATTCACATAACATTGTAAAAATTAAGCTTAGTAAATTGTGAAAATCAAACTTTCGATACCACATGGCAAAAACAGTGAGACAATTTACTATGCTACATTTTTGACAATATTATGCAAATATTTATGTCTTGAAGGACTCAATCTATTTAGACCGAAATGTCGATGGACGACGTCATCGAATAATACACGTAATAGTATCTATAATGACTGGTATATACAGTATTTCTTCTTTTCACATATACCTTTCAGTGTTGTTTTAAATTTCATAGTTAATATTTTACAATTTTTATTGTTTATGTGGTTTATTTGTCTCGGCAACGTCTACACCCTATTTAATTGATACAAATTTGAACTTTAGTGCTTATGTATTCAAAAATTATGAATAAAAGATTAATGTTCCTAAAATAATTAAATAAATTGCTTACCATTTCATATTTTTGTGCATTTAATTCATACATTGTAGAAGTAGTTTGTTGATATTGAGCTTTCTTAATTTGATGTTCTAAATACCAAAAGATTTTATCTTTGTGTTTAAAATATCGATCGCTAGAAATTATACTTGTAGGACTAGTTGGTTTATTTGAAGAGTTCTTAGTTTCAGGAGCAAACATTTGTGTCATTTCTTGATATACTTTATCATACACACTATCTTCACATTTCACTTCTTCCTTTACGTAAGAACAAACTGCTTCAACATTTTCTTTTTTAACCTCTCGGTTCAAGGTACAAAACGCAGCCTCCTGCCCAGAGCACTGACTAGTATTATCTTCTACAGACATCAATTCTGTTTTAATGTTATTATCATAAATCCATCCAATTCCAGTGGCTTGATCTAAGTTAAATTGATGAGATATATTGCAGTTAGTGTTATTATGAATTTCTTTTACTACAGTGATTTGATTTAAGTTTAAGTCGTTAGATCTATTTCCTGAAAGATTTGGATTTATAGGAAGTAAAATATTATCATGGTTTTCAGAATGAGTCTCATAATGTTTAAAATATAGATTCAAAATTGCACTAGACTGTGAAATTTGTTGATGATCCAATAATTTCTTCTCTATGAATGGCGTTTTATTACATGTCATGTATTTTATATTATTTATTTCGTTTAGCATAACATAACGATATACCAAACTTGACATACATATTTTCAATGCATTAAATTCTATTTCTTGTGCATATTTGTTTATTTCGCTTTCAGATACGAAAGTTTGTGTATGAGAAGTATTATTTTGTAATATTTTTTTTATATGCTGAAAGTACGTTTTTCTTACCTACAACAAAACATTCTAATAATTTATATATTACTGAATATCAAATATGAACACAATAATATACCATTGCATTTAAAATTGGAGAATCACAAGAATCGACAGACACATTATCATGCAGATCGATAAGGACAGGCTCTTTTTCAGAATTATTCCTGAAATAATATATATATATATATATATATATAATATTTACTTTTGTTCAAATTACTATTATTATTAATAACCTCACCTTTCATTTGAGTTTTCCATTTCAGTTTGATTATCAGATCAAGTATTGCTTTGATAAATACATGAACACAGTTGTTTTTATTTCGATTATTTTAACCTATATTACGTTTGACAATGTTTATAATTTTAATTTTCCCGTAAAGCGCCATTTCTCATGTAAACAATAAAAACAAATGATAGTAAAGTTTAGTACGCATGTGCAGACAAACCATGTATGCAATGCACCCAATAGATAGCCAGCTTAAATAATGGCTCCCTCGCTCCCTCCGACATAGTTCCTCAAAAATTAAGAGATGCCGCTGACAGCATTACACTGCAGCCTGCAGCGTGCAAGGAATGTAAAGCCGTAAAGCTGTACACATGTATAGGTCTAGCGCAGCATGAATAGACTTGTTTAGTGGTTACGTCACACTGGTTCCAAACAACGTTCGTTGCTAAGACCGTTGCTATGCAAGTCGGTAAAACAGGCTGGTTTGACGTTTGCCGTTTGACAATAACTGCGTCTTTAAATTTATTTTGAGATTTAATTGTTTTAAAGTGGCTTAAAAACACGTAATAAAGTTTAGTTCCGTAATAAATTATTTTATAAACGATTTTTGATTGTCAACCAAACTGTTTTATAGACTAGCATAGCAACTACCTTAGCAACGAGTGGCCATTTTCTTGTTTGGAACCAGAAAGTGACGTCACACTAAACAAGTCTATTAGTAGCTTGTAGCATTTGAAGAGGTTGGAGATATACTGAAACTGAAAATACTAATAATTTTGAGATTTTATTTATTGTATTACAAATATTTTTTGGTGATATACAGAATAATTCAAAATGCACATATTTAGTAAAGTAATATTTATTATTAATTTTTACAGGTCATTTTTGTCTGCCACAATGATGCTTTAAATAATTATTTAACAATAAGTGAATAATTATTAATTTTTATATAATATTAACGGGTCGTATCAAATTCCGAATTTTGTTTTATAATAAGATCTGTGTAAAATTTCTTAACAGGTTCAATAATTATATTATTAATAATTGATATTTATTGTTTTTCATTCAATTTATAGACTTTTCAAATTTCTTGTTGTTACCTGCCCATCATCCACTTGGACAACCATTCAACACATTCAGGATTCGGCGAACAGTGAACTGTCGAATCAGTCACTTCAGTTCCAGCTCAGTAGCGAGTAGCTAATTTATTAAATTTATGCCTCGTTTTCATGTATCCGGAATCCGCAGATTTCTTGCGGAATAAAATGGCAGCCACGAATTCCGTCAGTAGTTAAATTATTTTTAACTTTCTGCGGAACTACGCAAGCTCCGCAAGTTTTGACGTTTAAACTGTCAGTTGTTATAACTTCAAATATATATTTATTTATGTTGAATATGGAGATGGAATTCGTGGCGGCCATTTTATTCCGCAAGAAATCTGCGGATTCCGGATACATGAAAACGAGGCATTTTATTCGTAGTTAGCAATTTTTCTTATGCCTAGTGCACACGGAGAAACTTTTTGACATGTTTCCTGGAAAAAGTTTCCGGAAACTTCAAAGTTTTAACGGCGCCTATAAAAATGAGGCGTTTTCAGGAAACATTGTGAAGTGCAACTAACTTCTTATTTGTCAAATCGTCAAATGTGACATGTGATCATAAACATATTTATAGTTTTTCAAAGAAAATCTCCATTTTCTGGAAACTTTTTTCAGGAAACTTTGTGAAAAGTTTCCCCGTGTGCACTAGGCATTAGTATAAATACAAATTATTTCTATACACAATGTTTAAAAGTAGGTACTAGTCCGCACTCACATACGGACACAATCGAATATCTATTGCAAGGAGGATCTATTGTTACTGAATTGTTCTTGTTAATTTAATATTACAAAAGGTTTATAATCTCGTGAAGTTTATTTTAGTACTCTATTTTGTATAAATAAATGAATGAAATAAAGCCATTTGTTCCATGACGGAGAAATGTAGAAATTTTTGTTACTAAATGTTCCACAAGGCGAACGTATAACTTTTTTCATATATTACTTTTTAAACTATTATAATGTTTATTTTGCAATTATATAGTATATAAAAAAATTTAATTATAAAATTTTTTAAATATAAAATTTATTAAATATAAATTTTTTAAAATATAAATTTTTTCAAATATAAATTTTTACAAATATAAAATAATTTAAATATAATTTTTTTTAAATATAAAATGATTCAAATATAAAATAAGCGCTTCAACGACTAATCGCTAGATGGCAGAAGCTGTCCGGTCTTGTCAAAAGACGCTGCGTTTCGCTGCGAAAATAATGAACAACCAAATCGTTCAACCACGGCGAACTCTATACCGGGCGGGAGTGTGATAGTGGGGAGAATGACGTCAGTGGACCGGTTGTTACTAGACTTCGGTTTGAACGCAGCAGATTTCACTATTATAGTCCGGGAGCAAAATGTAATGCCTAGTGCACACGGGGAAACTTTTCATAAAGTTTCCTGAAAAAAGTTTCCAGAAAATGGAGATTTTCTTTGAAAAACTATAAATATGTTTATGATCACATGTCACATTTGACGATTTGACAAATAAGAAGTTAGTTGCACTTCACAATGTTACCTGAAAACGCCTCATTTTTATAGGCGCCGTTAAAACTTTGAAGTTTCCGGAAACTTTTTCCAGGAAACATGTCAAAAAGTTTCTCCGTGTGCACTAGGCATAATAAATCGGTATCCCGTGGGGAAAGTTAATGAAGGGAAGGTACCAGTGGTACCAATTTATCGGTAAAAATATGTAGTTTGATAATTTCCATGATGACACTCTCACAGGTGTTGCGTATATCTGTGATGATGTTATCTAAGACGGCTGCCCTTGCATTATAAATAAATTGCATTACCACGGTCGCTATCTAACCGATTTTAATTTTTTTGGTTGCTACTTCGATTTAAAGTAAAAAAATAAATTATGCCATTACTTTGTTTCACAATATATACAAAAACGGCTTTAACTTTCTAACAGATAAAAATACATACTTAAGTAAAAATAAGAAGACATACGTATAATGTTACTGCGTGTAATTATGTCTTCTCTGTTGAAGTTTATACAACAATACCTGTGACAATACTACAATTATTATAACCATGCTATATTATTAAAGTTGGAAAGTCGAAGAGTTAAAAAATCTATTGTTTCAAAGAGGTGCCAAAACATCGGGCGAAACACAGAATTAATAGAAAGGTTATTTGAAATTTAATTTGTAAGCATCTATTTTAAATATTAAGTTATTTTTTTAAATATTAAGTTATTTTCTCCAATGGAGTTTATCCAAATATGGTCGTTTGGGATTTTAAATCGCGAATTACTTTTGCCATTACAATACAGCATTCGCGCATTTTGACTTTCATTGATTCGTTTCATACACAGCATAACACAGGTTTGACGTTTCAAAGTCATTTGAAGGTTAAAAGAAATTAGCTCCCTAGCGAACCTACTACTACCTAGCTACTGCTACTGTTTAGGTAAATATAAATGATATATTTAAAATATTCTTTGTAAACAAAGCATTAATAAACAATTTACGTTGTGTGTATAATAATTTATTTACTTAACCCACCTTTTCTATATTTATTATTATCGGCCCGGTAGTTTAAGGCAAGGTTTAAGTTCCGTTTCGGAGAGCGCGTGTGGAGTCATGCCAGTAGCCGCGCGCGATGGAAGAGTTAATTTAAAAAATTCGTAACTTTTGTACTGATAAACATAAAACCATGATTTCTTCACTAAAATTATTTTGAACCTTCCCTAAACTTTCACTCGCTCAATGTATACCACAATTCTCAACCCTACGCGATTTTGCAGCAGACGACATTTTTCACTACACATAATTTGCGCTACGGCGTAAATAATTTATGTGTATTATCTCAATTGTTATGAACAATTTAATGGTTTCAATAAAATATCATCAAACTAGATACTTAAACCTACCTCTGGTCAAAATTTGAACTCTATACCTCTAATAGTTGACGAGATATTACAAGATAAGAATGAAAATTCACAAAAATTTTAATTTCTCAAAAAGGGTGAAAATTGCAAGTTGGGGGTTGGTCCAGACCTAAATCTAAACCAGCCCTCTAGAAATCGATAGAGCAGAAAATTCTGAATCGGAATATATAGGTTTTATCCATTCACCTTTTATTAGGACGTTCGACAAAATTTTTTGACACGATAGAAGTGCTTGCCTGTACTATTACTACAACATGTGGATTTTCTTGAGCCCAATAATGTGAATTGTGGAAATTATGGACACAGTCACATGTGAAAATTGCATCTTGTCGCATAATTCACAGACAAAATATCATTCTTGCTTGGTGATCAGCAGACCTTAATCCTTGAATACGCTGAAAATGGAATGGATGACAATGGAGTGAGATATATTTTTCCTACAACACGAGATATTCCTCTGCTAATTGTCGGGTCAGCATGCACCAAGTTCAATGTTGTGATGTAGTCTGCGACTGCCGCCATCTGGCCATCTACTATCGGAGTAATAAGTATAGTCAGTCGGATGTAAAGATGAATAACTTGTTTAAAAATAATCAAAAAAAATTGAATAAAACTTTATACTAAAGTATGCAAATTTCTACGATATTGTATCTCAAATTTTTAATTGTATTTGTGTAGAAATAACAATTTATAGCAAAAATGAGCTATGATTTAAACATTTTTTGAAACTGTTAATTTCAAAGACGTCTGTTGTCACTTTATCCAAAAAATGCATATTTTGATATAGTGTAATCATAAGCTTTGTTAATTAATTTGTTCACGTAATTTTTTTTAAATGTTTATATTTTGTTTATAATAATTAAATAAGTGAATATGTAAGATCTTGGTTACTGGCAATCTTAGATTAGATTAAAATTCAGATTAAATATGCCTTATATAATTATAAGAAAGAATTGCTAATCATTTTTATTTTAAACTTATTATATGAATTTTATTATTTTTTTTCTGAAAAAGTTATACCGAGCGGATCCATAAATTTCAGAAAAAAGTTATTAAAATTCAAGTTATAATTTTTAAATAAAAAATCAAGTGCGGTCGGGGGACCCCCGGCAGGAACGTAGTTCCTTACGTTAGACATACCGTTTTTGACTACCTCTAGTACTTTAATTTAAGAAATTGCAGAAATCAAATTTTTAAAATTTTAATATTTTTTCGAATTTAATTTGAGATATGGACATACCTACCATTTTTGACCACCTAGAACAGAAATCCAATTTTTAAAATTTTAATATTTTTTCGAATTTAATTTGAGATATGGACAAACCATTTTTGACCACCTAGTAGGTACAGAAATCCAATTTTTAAAATTTTAATATTTTTTCGAATTTAATTTGAGATATGGCTAATATAGGTACCGTTTTCGACCACCTAGTAGAAATATCAAATTTTTAAAATTCTAATATTTTTTCGAATTTAATTTGAGCTATGGACATAGGTACCATTTTTGACTACTTAGTACAGAAATCCAATTTTTAAAATTTTAATATTTTTTCGAATTTAATTTGAGATATGGACATACCTTTTTTGACCCCCTAGTACAGAAATCCAATTTTTAAAATTTGTATATTTTTTCGAGCACGTACACACACTACCGTATATAATAAAAAGAGACAGAGAGGGAGACAGCGTGACGCTTGACGGTCACGTGACATTTTCTACCATTTCGCTCCTGTCGCAAGCCCCGTTAAGGAACTACGTTTCAAAATTATAAACAAATCTTTTTTATATTTATATAAGACATCGTTACCTGAAATTGAATCTTATAAGATTACCAGTAAGAAGATCTTCCATATTCACTTATTTGATTATTATAAATATAAATAAACTATAAACATTTAAAAAAATTACGTTAACAAATAACTTAACTAAGCCTATAACTATACCATACCAAAATTTGACGTAGACGTCATAAAAGTTAACAGTTTCAAAAAATGTGTCAATATCATAGCTCATTTTTGCTACAAATTCTTGTTATTTCTACACATATACATTTTAAAATTTGAAATTCTACGAGTATACAATAACGTAGAAATGTGCATACTTTAGTATACAGTTTTATTTAATTTTTTTGGATTATTTTTAAACTAGTTATTCAATTTTACATCCGACTGACTATACTTATTATTCCGATAGTAGTCCATTATTTCTTTTTAAATACCCTGTGTCGCGAAGACGTGTCACTGTGATAAACATCCTGCGATCAGGCTGGCGTTTTTCAGGATACCGTTCGGCATACAGACCTGCTGCTTGAACCGCGTTTTGTCCCACTTCCCCATGAATTAGCAACATATCAACTAACTCATATTTTTTAAGAACATGAGCACTGCAAAAATCACTTTACACTAACACTTTCGAGAATAATAATGGAATATTATTTTATCTATTACACAATAATTTTCGTTAAAAATGCCATTTAATTTTATTTGATATTAAGAATAATATCTTATACAACTAATTTTGAATATATTTTTAATAACCATATTTTTAATGAAATATTAATTAAAACAGTAGTAAAAAGTTTCTTAAGACAAGTCGAATTTTCTTTTTTCGAATTTAAAAAAAATTATTTCTGTTTCATAATCTACACATGTCATCATACTTCTTAGTACTTACCCTTAAATTTATGACATTAACTCATTAACTTCAAAACCATCCTGTAGTATGATATACTAATTACTAATAATTAAATTATAAGTAATTAAAAAACAATATAGGATCACAAAATTATTACATTGTGTTATTACAAACAAGAAACAAAATAAAGTACAAACAGTTCAAGTTAAATAAAACCGTGTCAGAAACACTAAACTTAAATTTATTTCTTAAATTTTAAGTTTTATTTTCTTCTTTTTCTTGAATGGTAGGTATTTACTTTTGATTTGATAAATAAAGTGAAACAATAATTATTTAATAAATTTTTTCATTGTTTTATTACACATTTAATGTTATAAATAACAGTAAATTTAAAAAAAACATACGTTAGTGTTAGTCTAACATTTTTATGAACAAAATAATATACATTTGTATCCTCAAATATTTAAGGTTGTCCGTTACCGTCAGTTATTGTATTCCTGTGAATTTGACATTAAAATTTAACAAACATCAATTTTCAGACATAAAGTATACCATATTATCAATGACCAATCATACTACATTGTATTTAATTCGTTCACCGTTCACCGCAGTATAGAACATATTGACTGTATTATTTTGATCTTGACCGTCATCTATCGCTCTACGACAATTTAATTACTAAACTCGTTATGAATTACGAGATTACGACACTCGTCATGATTCTCCAAATTTATTTTAAGGTGAGATGAAATGTTTTAAATAATTCAAATTATGTTCAAATGAATAAACAATTTAACTTTAATAGTAAGCAGTAAGCGTGATTAAATCCATGTGCATAATTTTTCTTCAAAATCACATTTTAAAAAACTTTTTTGTAAAAGTAATTGGAAACAATTTCTCATATTAATCGCTTAATATTGATTCATCCTACAATAATACCGTTAAATTACGTAGTAAGTCCATACAAGAAACAACAAAAACAATAATCCTATATACACGGTGGTTTATTTTAAATACACAGGAATACTAATATCTAATTTCATTATTAAAACTTAAACTAATAATTACAACTTATAACAATATTTATTTATATAGACGCTATAAACTATGGCATGTTTGTTCAATTTCTAATGAGAACAGAGCGGATACAAACTTATATTCGTATCTATATAATATATACAAAACATTTTAAGAATTTTGGCAAATACATACATTTTAAATGCAAGCAAATCAAATTTGGTTGATACATTTATTCTGTTTACTACAATGACAAGTCGATAGGAATGACAGGAAATTAGTTGAAATCAGTGACAACAGCGGTAGTAGTGGTAGTGGTGGCAAAGTTATAGGGCAGACTGCAGGCGCCTAACGTCGCCAGAGATGTGTTCAATGATTTAAGCGTTCATTAGAGCGCAACTCACATTCGCACAATTGATCGCTATTGTTGTTATCGCTAGTTGGCAAACTGTGCGGGCCTCGCTAAGCCACTAGCATGTTGCACCAGGACCGGCAACTTTAGATTTTAGCGTGTGGTTCTTTAAACACAACCAAAATCAGGTGCTACCAAACCTATTTTGAATATTTGGCGTGAAATATACAATAAATTGCTCATCTTGTGTAAGTCAAGAAAAAAATACTGGCTACGTCTTTGATTTAGAGTGACCATTCGTACTGATTTTGTCAGTACAGTATAGGTACTGATTTTAAGATCCTTTGAAAGATAGGTATTTTGTATTGATTTTTTACAGGGCTGGATTTAGGGGGAAGAGGCGGGGGTGCGCTCCGGACCCCACAAAATATTGATTAGCTAAAATTTTTTAAAATTATTATTATTCAAATTCTTCATAAACATGTACAAAATGAGAAATGGTTCTAAAAAAAATTTTCGTCTTGTATTTCTTATAATTATTTTATTTTTCTCTTTCAATAATAGTAAAAGGGTAAATGCTTAAAAATATGTAGGAATTGATATATTTTTTCATTATTTCCTTTCACAATGACATGTCAATAATAATAAGTTTTGTACTGATCTCATCAAAAATATAAATGTTCACTCTACTTTGATTCTTAGAATACGTAATTAGTAGTAATATTCCAGCTTCACACTGTTATAAATTTACATGTAATTTAAGATATTTGTCTTAAAAAATTATATTTTGTCCGGATAAAGAGATATAACGTAACAATAATAATGGAACGGTTCGCTTATTGACTGGATTCCGGAATTCCGGAGGTTCGGCCATTTATAATTTTTTGATATAAATAGTTAGTTATTTCGGTTTCGGTTAGTTTAATGCAGACTGCAGACGTACAGACTTACATATAAGTTGCTCACTCTGTAATGTTTGTATTTTATAAAAATAGCAAGGTTGCTTTCTTCTAAAATTTAATTAATTTTGTATGTTATACTTTGTGTGCTTTATGTATGTTCTAATTTAATAAATAAATATGTTTTCTTTTTTCTATCTAATAAAATAAATTCAACAAATGATATTAAATATTACACAATATTAAAAAAAATGTTTGGCTCGATTCGGTATCAAAAGACTTATGATACTTTCCATTACAAAGTTATATAATTAGTGATATAATTGCACATATGTTCTAATGATATATGAAGGTTATTTTGATTAACTTTGTAGCTTGTAATTGCATTTCTGAAAGAATTATGTTTAATACAGTATACGGTTTTTACTTTACGAAAAGCATGATGTAAAGATGTAGGTACTTACATAAGTAAAAATTCGCATGTTTGGTTGTTATTTTAGTCAAATAATGAGTAATAATTCATTAAAAATCGTAGATTTGGATGTAAATTACAAATAATAGGTATCCAGGATAATTGAATTTAATCTACACTGAAATGTAGTAGGTTAGGTAGTACCCATACCACGTCAAAAACATATTTTTTTTTGAGACTGAAACCTTTTACGTGTGATTTCTCAATAATTATTGTGGTGACACATAGTTTTTATTTTTTAATAAATACCTCCGATATTAAAGAATAATATATTCGTCTTCGAAACGTTGGGTTATTGTGATATCATATTTTCTAATCTTGTAGTAAAACTACTGATAACTAGGACTGTCTAAATCCGAAAAAAATGAATCCGGACATCCGGATATATGTCTATCCGTTATCCGAAAAATCCGGTAACCGGATATATCCGGAATCCGGTATCCGAAATTCGGATTCCGGTAACCAGACATATCCGAAATCCGGTAAAAAGACTTATCTGAAATCCTCTACGAATATAACCATAAGGAGTCTACTACGATACGATATCTGCCGCCAAATTCCTTTGTATGCGGTGTGCGTTAGGTTAAGGCATGATAAAAATGTCTAAATTGAGCACCACAGGTGCGCATTTGGGCATTTTCATCCATGTGTAAGCTGTTAGGTTTGTTTTAAGTTTTAATTTTAAATGAATATAGCCGCGTGGGACAAATAAAGAAAAAAAACAACTTCGCCGACATTCTTGTGAGCCGGCTCTGTTTTTGTCGCCAAAATTCGTCCTAAATCAGTAGGTACCCAAAGCTCACAAAACTCACGCAAACCTCCTAATTGTTTTATACTGAAGATATTTTTTAATTTTATTTTTGTGCTTTCAATCGAATAAACGATTTGCGGATATCGATATTATATCCACATTTTATAATTCGGTTGTAAATCCAGATATCGGATATCGGTTTTATCCGGATCCCGGATTCATCCAGATACAGAATTCGGTTTCAATCGGATATCGAATAATTTAAAATCCGAATATCCGGAATCCGTTGACAGCCCTACTGCTAACCTCCATAATTATATGCAATGTATTTTAGCGCGTTTTAGTGTCAACTTTAAATTCAATTATCTTCGTTATTTCTACGGTTATATATGAATTTTATCAAAATTTTACGACTTGTAATGAATGTTGTATATTTATTTTAGTCATATTTTGGGTTTTGTGATCACCCATGGATAATTGACTTTAAAAAGGGTGCCTACTCAAATCTAAAAAACTCAGAGCTAGAAAATTCAAGTACAAGAAAATTCTTGCCCGGAATCATAAAACAAACGAAAATTCAGAGACAAGAAAATGCTTTCATAAAAAATGCATTCATAGAAAATTCAAATTTGGAATCTGATTGATGCAGAATACGCATGTAAAGGAATATTCAAAACTGGAAAAAATATGGCTGCGGAAAAAATCGGATTCTGGCTAATATATAAACTAATCTATGCTAACAAAACCCTTCTTGAGTCCAACAGAACTCCGTTTTTTTGACATAAACTAATCTATGCTAACAAAACCCTTCTTGAGTCCAACAGAACTCGTTTTTTAAACGGCCACAACGCGTTGTTCAGCTGACAGCTTGCAGCCAACTTCAGGTTTGGCCGCCAAGTAAAGTTTCTTCAAATGACGTCTTTTCATTTTCACCTAATTGAAGCGCATGCGTTAAAATAATCAATCGCGTAATAATCGTATTTATCGGCGATTACGATTAATCGAAAAACCACGATAATCTACGATTACGATTAATCTTATTCGTTTAATCACTAATACTTATGTATAATATTATGACCCAATATCTCGAAATAAAATGATGGTGAAATTATTGTAGCAAAATTTGAGGATAATAAAATTGTAGATACAGACTTGTTGGAACTAATAATTTATATAATACCTATAATAGTATATGATGATGAGCAATTTTAAAAGTGGTGTCTTGTCATGTGCGGGTTCTATTGTTGTCGCCGGCCCTGCGTGGCACTTAGTTGTCGCAATCAAATGTAAAACAAATCTTCGCTACATAACACAATTAAAATGCAGCACAGACTGAACGGTATTTTTGTCAAACCGCATTATTCACGGTTAGTTTAACGCGAAATTGTGGGAGGGCGTCCAACAAATAAGCAGTACGGTTGTGGACACAGAGGGCAAACAGGACAGGGGAATAGGAATCACAGTCGCGTCGTGCGTCTCGACGCGTTGCTGGCCTCGTGTTTGCGCTTCCGTTGCACAGCCACTAATCTGATTACGTCCAATCAGCGAGCTGAGCGCCTGTAATTGCTTGTGACATGACATGGCGTCCATTGATGCAACACAATACTAAACCAATAAGTCGACCAAGCCGTCAGATCGCGTTAGAAATACCGGACGAAATGGCTAACTCATACTCGTGTTTATCTATTACTACAGAAACGTCAAACCACGAAACCGCCAAACCGCTTTACCCTAGTTACCAATCTATCAATATTATAAGCATTTCTCTTTTTACCCAAATTTTAGTAGGTACGTAAATAATTTATAATTCAAAAATATATGACTAGTACACAAACAATAAAATAGGTACTTAAGAAATATGCTTCATGACTGTTGATAGGTAATAAAAAAACGCTACTGGAACTGTATCTTTTAAAATTTTTATTGTAAGCTCAACCCGACCAGTTTCAATTATTGTTACCTGTAGGTACTTTTACCAGAAACAGGACTATAATATAAAGTTTACAATATAATAACATGTCGAAACAAAATGAATTTAAGTAAGTTTCGGCGTGTTGGTCAATGCGGACACAAACATTCCCATCATTTTAACGTATCCTAACAATGCTCCGTTTACCTATTTGAATTCCGCCGTCCCGGTATGTGTGAAGTGTGATTTGTCGTTAAGTATAAAAATATCGGGATGCCGATCTACGATCGGGTCTCATTAGCCAAACTCTCGCTTTGTTTTATATCTTATCTTATGCTACAAAATGACTAAAAATTGCATGTATGTATTTTTTTCGGTTGAAAATAAATTATAAAATTGTCTTTAATCATCATTTTTGTGATTTTTTTTGTGAATTTATTTTTTGATCAATTGACTAGGTACCTGTTTAAGAGGATAATGGAATGTGTAATGGTTACTTTTAACACAATAAATATTATTTAATAAATTACACAAAATAATAAATTTTAAAATAACAAATGATTAGGTAATAAATTTTTTGAAAAACCAGCAGAAAACATAACAAACAGAAGTAAATGATTTTAAGTATTAAAAGCTAATTTGAAAATTTTTTAATGTAAAGGCTTCCAAATTTTCAAGTAAAAAATCTTCATCTTGGTAAACATCTGGTACGGTATTATTCTGTATTAGGTATGGCCATAGGAACCATTCTTGACCACCTGACATCAGGTAAGAATTTATGTGGGAATCAAAAATTTTATTTAACAGGTATGGCCATAGGTGCCATTCTTGACCACCTCACATCAGGTAAGAATTTATGTGGGAATCAAAAATTTTATTTAATAGGTATGGCCATAGGTACCAATCTTGACCACCTCACATCAGGTAAGAATTTATATGGGAATCAAAAATTGTATTTAATAGGTATGGCCATAGGTACCATTCTTGACCATCTCACATTAGGTAAGAATTTATGTGGAAATCAAAATTTTTATTTAATAGGTATGTCCATAGGTACCGTTCTTGACCACCTCACATCAGGTAAGAATTTATGTGGGAATCAAAAATTATATTTAATAGGTATGGTCATAGTTACCATTCTTGACCACCTCACATCAGGTAAGAATTTATATGAGAATCAAAAATTTTATTTAGTAGCTATGGCCATAGGTACCATTCTTGCCACCTCACATCAGGTAAGAATTTATATGGGAATCAAAAATTTTATTTAATAGGTATGTCCATATAGGTACCGTTCTTTACAACAGGTAAGAATTTATGTGGGAATCAAAAATTATATTTAATAGATATGGCCATAAGTACCATTCTTGACCACCTCACATCAGGTAAGAATTTATGTGGGAATCAAAAATTTTATTTAATAGGTATGGCCACAGGTACTGATTTTGGCCACCTAACATCAGGTAAGAATTTATATGGGAATCAAAAATTTTGTTTAATAGGTATGGCCATAGGTAGAGTTTTTGACCACCTCACATCAGGTAAGAATTTATGTGGGAATCAAAAATTTCATTTATTTAGGTATGACCACTTAACAACACAGGTAAGAATTTATATGGGAATCAAAAATTTTATTTAATAGGTATGGCCATAGGTACTGATTTTGGCCACCTAACATCAGGTAAGAATTTATATGGGAATCAAAAATTTTATATGGTCATAGATAGAGTCACAGCGCGGCAATTAGATACGCTCAGAAGTGTATACAGTAAAATATTCGAATAGACGTGTTATAGGCGTGATCTACTGTATTTTTGAACAGTGAAAAACTCGCTGAAAACGAGTTTTCTGGAAAATTTGAGTTGGTCCGTTAGATTCTTGAGGTTGAAAACCTCTTATATACCAACTTTCGAGAAAATCGTTAGAGCCGTTTTCGAGATAGCATGACCGTAAAAACATACAATTCCTTGCTCATTTAATAGAATAGATAGGCTACCTACTGGATTTTATTTTTTTATTACACTCGAATTTTATAATTCAGCCACTACTTATGTATATATATTTTATTTAGGGGGAAATCAATGGTCGTACGTTTTAGTATTAAAATTCTATGTTTTTAAATTACGGTATTGAGTTTAATTTGAATTTATCATTTTAATCCTCATTGTTAATACTACACAGTACAACTTCCTAATTTGGACATATCAAATTTGTCACCTGTCCAGATTAGCGAATTCTAATGATTTGAAATATTTAAACAAAAACATAATAAATAAACAAAATAAGATAGATTTTGTAATGAATGTTATTTTATAAAAAATATATAAATGCTTTATTTACATAAAATCCATTTTTTCAACAAAATTAGTACTAATTTATCATATCATAATTACAGTTTTCACTTAGACGAAGAACTTTTTTGGTCCTACATACATTTAATCTGATTTAATTTTTAAAATGTATATCTCCAAAAATTATATATAGGTATACATGGTCCGTGAAGATTAGTTGAAACAATCTGTCTAATTTACTTTTTTGTTTTGTTTTGTCTATATCGCTGATTTCGACACATTGAATCTCTTGGATACAAGACGATTACTTATTCCACTATCAAGTATATCTAAGATTTTACACTTATCTTTAAGAGAATAGCTTTGTGACTTTGATTCATTTTGAAAAACGTACCTACTTTGTATAGTTTCTACTGCATTCACAACCGGAATGGACTAACGAAACATAAGTATAGAAGAAAATTAGGGGATTCCCCCAAAGGTCCACAATTTATTTACGCGAATGATTTTTACATGAGTCACCGGTCCGGATTGTAGATGTAACATGAAACTATCCGAATTGTAGTAGTGCCCGAATTAACTTAAAACCACATATGAAAGAAGCACGATGGGAATGTGTATTAAATGCCCTTTAAAAATTCATTTAAGAACTTGATGTATACGGAGAAAAAACATGGGTAGGTACCATTGAATAGGATTGCATAATTCTGATTCTAATAAAATTGTTCACAAATTATGTATTGCGCATTAAAAATAATAAAGTATAACTTAGGTATACTTTTGTTCTAGTGCAAAAACATGGAAATTTATTTCTTGATTTCAACAATTCGAACGCTTTCTATCACTGGTTTCCCCCTTAGGTTAAAAGTGGCTGAAATTCTATTGGCAGTATTGTTGTTTAAACAAAACTACGACTTGGCGAATTAGGATGAAAAGAGTAACTGATGTAAAAGGTAGAACATAGAAGTTCAATATGTTCCATACTTGTTATTAAATTGATAGGTACCTAATTAATCGATTTAAAGTTTAAATAAAAGTGTCATGAGCCTGCAGTCCAGTTGGGATTCTTTCTTTGAAAGTAAATTATTGGTGAAATTAAAATAAGAATGCATACATTCACTCATAAAATTGTTCATGCTCGTATCACTAATAAACTAATCTAAGTTATATAATACTTTATTGTCGATGCGTTGAATAAAGCGAGACGAATTCACGACACAGGCACACATACAGTATACAGTACAGTACAAAGTTCTGGTATTGTGTAATGAAATGCAAGTGAGATGTTTACGCAGTCTTCTCGCGGGTATGGGACCCATGCTGTGCGGCGGCCAGTCCCAGCGCTTCAGCGTGTTTGCGCGCCTTCAACCGCAAGTCAGCGATGCTGGAGTTCTTGTGTGCTGCAGCTAGAGTTGCGAAGCCTAGAGGATACTGTGGATGACAGAACATGGCTCCTGGACCCGGCGCGCCGCTTACTACTGCCGCGGCGGCGTACTGAAACAAAATATTATGTTGTGATAATTGGGGCTGTTCGATATTCTGATTTGAATATTGATATTCGATACAAAATTAATATCGACATATCGATGTATCGATATATTGATGTATCGATATATCGATGTAGCAATATCAATATAAAGATGTATTGATAAAACGAGGAAGTAATTCACAAAAAAAAAATTCTTATACAGGGTGTGGGTGATTCATCGTAACTTACTTATTTCAAAACGCAATAATGCCCATTTTATAAATCAGAAACTTTTTATTTTTATAATGTGGGTACATTATCTAAAGTTTTGTATCACCCAGTTTTCAAAATCATATCAAGTAGGTTGTCTACACTGAATAAGCCTTTAGGTCTTCTAGGGTCCTTGGACGGTTGACGTAAACGCGGGATTTAAAAAAATCCCACAAAAAAATCACAAGGAGCCAAATCGGGCGAGCGGGCTGGTCACTCCAAATCGCCCCTTATTGAGATGAGGCGCCCAGGGAAGTGTTCCCTCAAAACAGTCATCGATGCTGCTCCGTGCTCCAACGCATGATTGCGACTGGGTGAGGAACAAAACTATAAAAGTGCACCTGTCGAATGAGATCACTCTCTCCTCACTACGATCCCTACAGCCTGAATGGCACGCATTTTAAAAAAAGCAAGTTATGATGAATCACCCTGTACAAAGCGTTATTCAAAATAACAACAATACTCTGCCCAATGCTCTCCACTAAGTTTCTACTTCTGTAGTGCACAAAATACGATAGGTTCATACTCTAAAAATATAACAATATAATAAAATTTACTAACTCTGAGACGAAGAACCACACAGAGACAGGATATATCGATACATCAAACATCAATATATCGATATTTTTTCTTCGATATATCGATTTAAACGAACAGCCCTAGTGGTAATGCTTTTGTTACTTATGTATAGTCTAGCAACTAGCAAGACGAAAGTTGACGTTGAAATTATTTTATGGTTGTGGTTTCCTTTTATAAGTTTTGAGGGTTTTTTCCAGGTACCCAGCTAAGCATTGGATTCGAAAATCCAAAAGTAACATCAGTATGCGTAGCATAAGATACGAGTAGATAGACCATTGTACGAAATGAGAATAACAAAATAGTCATCCCGTCTTGTTATTATCTTTTCGCACAATGATCCTTCTATTATTAGGATTTCTTACAATTCTTAATTCTTTGCCCTATAGCAGAATACATTTATTTCATGGCAGAAACTTATAAAAGGGAACCACAACCATAAAATAATTTAAACGTCAACTTTCGTGCTCTTGCCATACTATAGGTAAGTACCAGTTTGATTGGTCTTTATAAAATTCAAACAATTGAAAACAAATCAATTTACTTAAAAAAATATACCTACTGTAATTATAAAACATGGCAAATGTTGTAAAACATAATGTACCGAGGTATTAGTGGCGTAAGTGCCAAAATACTTTTAATCTTAATATAAATATATAAAAAAAACTTGGAACACATATTTTTTATTTTGACAAAATTTTAATTAGCAATCCCAAAAATAGTATATTATGCAATGAGTTTATAATGATATTAAGTAATAGCCATTATACACGAGTTGCATACACTATTTTTTCTACTTCCAAACTATAATTTAAAAAAAATTATAATCATGAAATTTATTTACAGTAGGTATTATTATACACATGGTTGAATTATACATTATTATTTTTAAATTATATTTTTATTTATTTATATTTACGTTAAATATCGTACAATTTGTAAAGTTTAGTTGTGGGACGCACGCAGGCGCAGTGATGCCAACTGCTTACTAAACAAAATGCTGTGCTGCTATTGGTTAATTTGGTCATGTCATAATGATAATCTGTATCGAAATGAAAATCTGAATCGAAATGAACGTCATTCAAGTAGAGACAATGCATATTTAATAAGTAAATTAAAGCATGGGAGTAGAAAAAAGAAACTTTAATATTACTATGTGACATAAGCCACAGCAACGACGCAACTAGTGAACGCTCCATAACAACGGCTTGTGCGGGAAGCTAAAACGGCCAACCACAGGTTACATTTGCTTCCCTTTTCCTGTTCAAGATAATGACGTCACCGAAAATTTTCTTAGTTATAGTATAGTAATAGATATCTCAATTTCAATACCATGCAAGTAGCCCAATGCTGGTTTAAAATGATACCTTAAATATTAAAACCTGGTGGAACATTATAAATCTTAAAAGTAAATTTAAAGAAAAGATAAAAAGAAATAACATTTGCTCTCCTATTGAATCACAACTTGATCCGAAATTTCTGTTAAATTAAAATTATTATATGGCTTGATTGCGAGTCAAATATATGGTAGGCTTTATAGGAGATAGGTACTCGAAGCCATTTCAATTAGATCATATTTTAACAGGTAAATTTCAAAGTGGCAATCTAAAAAAAAGGTTCGGCAGGTACAGAAACTTATCAGGATGCAATTATAATGTGTCGTTTAATCAGGTTTTAGAATCAGAGAAAATAATTAGAATTCAAAATTTGTTAAACCCTGGAGTCGTTAATATTATTAAGTTAAGATAGTTCTAGTATGATTATAACGTTCAATGTTCCGATGTAAAAAATTTTAATTTGATTTATAATACAAAATATTTAGAAGATTTAGAAAGATCATCACCAGTTTCTACCTAGCAACTAGTTTCAAGGCTTCCTTGTTATTTAGCTTCATCTTTACTGTGAATATTTCCTTGGTCTCGATTTTGTTCAGATGGTAGTCCCTGAAAGGCATTGAACAACGAGCTAATGACGGAGCTTCCCTGCAGTGGCTGGTCATAAAACTCTGTACTTACTTACATCACAGAACACCTGGTTTCATCGTTGAAATAATTTTACAAATTATAGATTAATTTAAATATAAAAATAATGCGTATTAAACAAACAATAATTAAAACTATTATTACTATTATTATGTCCCAAAATATTCTTAATATTATTGTTCAAAACTATTCAAACATTTCTGCTTCTGAAGGAACATTATCTTCTTGCGATGTCAACTAACTAATGCATTCTTCATCTAAATTTTGAAATTTCTAAACCTATATTTGCTTTATATGTATGTATTGATTAATGGCCTTAATAATGTTAGGTGTGCGTTTACTGTCACTAAGTAAGTAATCAATGTTTATATCAATTTTTTTTTAAATATAATGTAACCGAAATGTAACTTATAGAGAAATGTACGTAGAATTTAATGCAAGAGACCGGAAGTCGATATTATCCGTTTAGAAGTTACAGTTCATTACAAAATGAATATGAAATTTGAAAATTCACAATTGTTCCTCGAAGAAAATCTTAAAATTTTGGCTACACTAAGATCCTGGTTAAGTTTTTAATATAATGGATTTAAAGAGAAATATATATATATATATATATATATATATATATATATATATATATATATATATATATATATATATATATATATATATAATCGTGGTAATGGCTATGGTATTGGCTTTATTGAAAAGATAATGTTATTCCATTAGGGTTTAAATATGATTTCGGACATATGGGCGCCGCTGCTAATTCGAATAAAGAGAAATCTGGAAGTCCAATTTTCGACCACATTTTGGAGCAGCTGAGGCCGTATATCGGCAATAACGCGGCGAATATTGGCTTCCAAGTCGTCCATTGTCTCTGGTTTATCGGCATAGACTAGCGACTTCACATGACCCCACAGAAAATAATCCAAAGGTGTCAAATCACACGATTTAATTTTGTGGTGAAAATGAGGATCAAGAGCAATCTCGTTTTCGACCCATTCATCGAACGAATGCCACACACGATGGTCATGCGGCTTCAATTCTTGAACGAGCCGGATCTTGTAAGCTCGTAACCAAGATCTTCCATAAAGTGGATGGACACAGTTCCAATTGCTGTGCACGATTGCTCACGACTCATTTGGGTCCTCCTCAATACTACGCTCCACAGCAGCAACAGCTTCACTGTACGACGTCTCTGCGGATGCGTATTATCAATTAGAGTATGCGTGGTGCGAAAACGATTCATGGTTATTCTGCTAACTTGCTCGGATGGACGAATTTCATATAACAGTTTTTCTCATTATCATCCACTTAACGATAAATGCAAAACACGAAAAAATTATATGCAACACACAATACAAGGCCAAATTGAATCGGTAGAGTATGGTTTGTAGAAATTATGTACCTAGTGGTTTGCTTTCATCAAAAAAGGAAAGGTGGGCCCATATTAATCCTTTAACGTCCGGAGTATAAACAAATCTATCGGTTGTAGTGTTGTAGATGTTCATCTCTAATTTTTTGTTTTTTGGTTCTCATGTCTTCGTTTCTGTTCTGTTTCTCCTGTCTGTAGTGTAATACTTCTTTCCAATTTCTCTCTTTCTTTACTTATGTTTTCTTCTTACCCAAATTTCTCTTCGTATTGAACCTTTTGCAAATGGTATCTGGTATGTCGTTGCTATCACCATAATTAACCTTCTTTACTTTCGCTTTGGTTCAATTGCATTATATTATTTTCTGTCTGTTTGTTCATTTGCTGCTACTAGGTACTTCCATTGGCTGCCGTAACTCCTTTGCCAATTTCTTGAAAATATAAGACTCTCTCGTCACCACTTGACGCATCGTTGGCATAACTATCATGTCCGTCCTCAGGGGTAAATAGTACCATATCCATTTGATCTTTTTTTAAATTGTCTCATATATTTCTAGATATTCTAAGAGTTTTTTTGCATCTCTTGGATTTTCAGGATCAGGCAATTTTATAAACAATATTTTTTTGTCAAATAATGCTGACTTACAATCATCATGGATTTTTAATATTAAAATAATTATTGCACTAATGTGTATTTATATTTAATCATATTACTTATTACATAAATAAAACATACAAATAACATATCATTTCAAATAAATATTTATAACTGTGTAGTCATTTTCTCATCAAGAAAAAATCTGTGGACACTAAATATTTTTTAGAATTTTTTTTTTCAGGCAGATACTGGTATGGTAATGATATTTTACATCATTTAGGTTTCCTGCTTGGAGTGCTATAAAATTTCCACTGATATCTGTGCTTGGAACTTGGAACACCTTTTATCAATTCATATTTTCCTATTTTATAAAAGGGTTTCTTAAATCATATTAATTTAAAGGACATAGTTACCTACTGTAATTAATCATTAAATTGAATACGTATAGATTAGGTTAACTAAGGGACTTTTGACATTGACATTTTAATCTTAAGTTCTTTATAGCACATGAGTGGCTTTTTCCATTGAAAACCTGTTAAAAAGTGTTGGGCGCATATATTAAAACTTTGACACAGATATTTAGTACAAATCTGTTTATTTTAAGTATACATAGTATTCGATGTGTTTTATCACTGGACCAATAATGAAAACTAACAAGATGTAATAAGCTATCTGGTTGCGATACTGATGTGATTAGAATTAATTAATATATTTAGGGTTACCAGATTTTAAAATCGTTTTATGGGAGAATTTACAATATGAGATTTGCTAAAAACATAGGAGATTTAGTAAAAATACAGGACACATGCATACCTACTAAACTTTTTAATCGAATATAATTTTATAAATAAGAAAACATGAACACAGAGCGATTTTATACAAAATAATTGTTTGGTTTTAGTTATTATAGGAATATAATACTTTTCGTGACTTCGAGATTTTTTAAATTAACATTATTTACCATCTTATCATAATCATAATAATTTTTAGCAATTTAATTAGAATTTGACAGATAATAGTAATTGTGCACTAATTAATTCTACCGAAGTCTGATATCTGATATCAGTTGACTTACCTCCCATTAGACTAAAAACCCATTTACAAAGGCGGAAGATGCAGGAATACTTAAAATAAGATAAGATTTACTATATTAGGAACCAACATCTTTGACGTCTGCACTGCACACACAGTTATTTAAAAGAATTTTATTGTATATATTGAATTCTTGAAAATATAGGAGACCTTAACTCATTTATAGGATATAGGAGATTTGTGCAAAATATAGGAGATTCCTATTAACTATAGGAGATCTGGCAACCCTAATTATATTGTTTACTGGAATTAGTTCAATACGCTTGATCCCTTTAAGAAATGAATTTTAAACAATAATTACTAAATGTTAAGAAGAATTTATACATACTTGGTGGGCAGCAGATATAAGAGCTGGGTCAAAGGCAGAAAAAACAGGTGTTGGTGGTGGGTAAACAGCAGCGGCGACGGCGGCAGCAGCAGCCACAGGGTTGGCGAGACGCTCATACGCCGAGGGTAGTGACAAGCCACGTAGCGCCGGTACATTTACGTACGGTGCTACACGACATGGTTCTAACGGTGTGCTCGCTGGCGGACTATGGCTAGTCAACATCATACCTGTAATATAACAAAAATAACTCTTTTCCAAATTACTACTACTACTATAATCAATATAAAAAGTACCATAAATTATATGCAAAATCATGACCTTAAGGCGGCCCACTCCTAGCCAAAAAAGGCGAAAATGCTCTTAAAAATGAACTAAAAATAAAAACTCGAATAACAAATAATTCATTTCCAGAGATTCTAAAAGATAATAATAACATTTTCAAAAAGTTTAAGAACGCTATCTTACTTCTCTAATGCTACTTTTTCAATTTTTTTTCTTAATTTGTATATGCCTGTATAAATATGACCGATTTTTTAATTTTTTGTGAATATGTTGTCACAAATTAAAAACCAAAATAAAAAAGGGCGCTTCGCAGAACTGCATCATCTTAGCGAATTTCCTTTTACAATACATAGGTACCTTTTCGTAGGATCCAGATTGTGCAAATAAAGTTTTACATTTGAAATAGATGGTTTCGAAAATGGTGATTCGAAAGTTTACAAAATTCAGTTTCTTTGAATCAAATTACATAGAAAATGGTAATATTGACCAGTCTATTAAGAGTAAAACTTTTGATATGTGCGTTAGTCCGACAATCACGTACGGATTTCAAACATGGACACTAACAGCTAATGTTAAACATTACTTGGAAAGATAAAGTAACTCTTCAAGAAATAAAAACCAAGACTAAAATAGCCGACACTGTGAATACAATAAAATCATTAAAATGGGGCTGGACAAGATATATTATGAGAAGCGATAATAATTGCACGAAAGATAATAATAATAGCATGGACACCACTAGAATCCAAGAGATAGAGAAAACGATGGATAGACGAAATCAAAGAGATAGCGGGACCCACGTAGCCAAGAAAGGCAACAGAGAACAGACTGAGAAGAATGGAAGAAGTTAAAGGAGACCTTTGTCCACAAGGATATTCATTCTTAATACTCGCATATAATGTATATTTATATTTATAAGAATAATGTATTTAATAATAAATTGAAATAAAAGTTATTATTATTATTATTAGGTACCTAGAAAATTACTACCTACTTGATTTTACATCACGTGAATAATAATGAAGTACAAAATTTTATTAGTACACTGAATAATTCTCCATCAACAGAGATTGATTAAATTTATAAATTTCTGTTATAGTTGTTAAACTTTGTTGTGAATTTTTAGTTCAACCACTAGTTCACCTTATTAATGTATTTTTTGATCAGAGAAACTTCCCAGAAGTTGTAAAGATTACTAAAGTAAAACCTTTGCACAAAAAAGGTGATACAAATAACATGTCAAATTATAGACCAATATCTCTTGTAACACTTTTCCATAAGATATTTGAGAAAGCCTTTTTATCAAGACTTCTTAGTTTTCTGAACAAATATAACATTATACAGTGTGCGGCCAAAGGACGGATGGTTTTTAAAAAATCATAAAATCGATAATTTTTACTCAAAAACAATTTTTTTTACGAATTCGGGTTCGCAATGAAATAGCATTTGTGACAATTAAGTGTGGAAAATCTCATCAGTCATGTGGTGACCGTTTTTGAGGATACATTGCTGGAGGCGTCTTGGAAGTTAGCGTAGAGTCTCTCCAACATCGCTTCCTCAACTTGGGCGACTTCCACGCGAATTGCTTTCTTCAACTCGTCCAGGGTTCGGGGCTTGTGGACGACGGGTATAGAGAGACTTTGTTAAACAGTTAACCCATTGACTGATAATTTATGTAAAACTCGCATTTTTAGTCATTTTTAGAAATTTTTCAACAAAATACGGCAAGGTTTTTTTGTAAATTTAATTCTTTAGCCATGTAAGCACAACCTATAAGTACATCATTATAAAATATGAGGTCATCGATTTCAAAACCAAAGTCACAAAATGACTTATTGTAAAAGGCTTTTTTGCATTGCATTTGATAGCAAGAGATAGGTCTTAATATCAAATATTTTAAAATTGAACTTTTAGAGATGAATAACATGTGCACAAGCACATCTAAAACAAGACCCGAACTCTGGACGAGTTGAAGGAGGCAATTCGCGTGGAAGTCGCCCAAGTTGAGTTGAGTCTACGCCAACTTCCAAGAACGCCTCCAGCAATGCATCGTCAAAAACGGTCACCACATAACTGATGTGATTTTCCACATTTAATTGTCACAAATGCTATTTCATTGCGAACCCGAATCTGTAAAAAAAAATGTTTTTGAGTAAAAATTACCGATTTTATGATTTTTTAAAAACCATTCGTCCTTTGTGCCGCAGCCCGTATATATGGAAATCTGTATATTGGACAAAAAGTAATCGGCTTATTCTTAGATTTATCCAAAGCATTGTGTGGATCACAAACTATTATTTATTAAATTATTTAACAGTTACAAATGGATAGAATCCTATTTATTAATCAGGTACCAAATTGTAGAAGTAGAAATTGTTCAACTAGCAAACATGGCATTAAAGATGGGGTCTTGCAGGGGTCTATATTAGGGCCCATTCTATTTATAATTTATTAATTATATAAAAGGATGTTTTCAACATAATAAAAACATTTTAATTCATGCAGATGACATTTCGTTCATTTTCTCACACGAAAATACCTCCAGTTTAGGTGACAATGTCAATCACATTTTAAATAAATTATATTTGTATTTCTTTCCCTTCTTTCAATCTAATAATCTTGATATGAATATCTCAAAATCCATTTTCATAAATTTCGCAATCAAAAACAAATCTACTCAAAACTTGTGTATCACGTACAATTCATGCGACCTAAATAAAGTATCTAGTGGCAACGTTAACATTTGGTTTTGAATGAGAATTTAATTTGATACGAGGAAATAGATGATTTATCTAAAAAACTCGCTACTGTATGTTTCATTTTAAGGAAATTAAGTGAAACCCGTGACTCTCGTTGCTCCTATGGTATAATCCTGTGGGGCTGCTAAACGCATATTTAAATTTCCACGAGTCTTATAAAAATTATTTTGTAGCACATGCTATTTTTACCTAACCAAGGCTGTATATTTAGAACTGCTAGTATTCGTTAAGAAAAATGTAAACACCTTTATAAATCTACATGATGTACACCATTATAATACACGTTATGGCTTATCTAAAAAACTCGCTACTGTATGTTTCATTTTAAGGAAATTAAGTGAAACCTGTGACTCTCGTTGCTCCTATGGAATAATTCTGTGGGGCTGCTCCACGCATATTTAAATTTCCACGAGTCTTATAAAAATTATTTTGTAGCACATGCTATTTTTACCTAACCAAGTCTGTATATTTTAGAACTGCTAGTATTCGTTAAAAAAATGTAAACACCTTTATAAAACTACATGATGTACACCATTATAATACACGTCATGGCTCTCATATTGTCATGCAAACACAAACTTATTTCTAAGTGTTATTACAATATCCATGAGTTTATCGATGATTCATGCTAACATCTAAGTAAGTTTTTGACTTATCCAATATGGATTAATAAAATATTATTATTCACTTTTTATTATTGTTATGGTTATTTTTATGCATAGTGACTACCCACTCGATATTATTTTCATGTAAATTATAAAAATAATTTTTTCGGATAATTTTTTCAACAATTTCGAACTTTTTTCGACTAATCTTACTGGTTTTTGAACTTAACCAAACGTGTTCAATGACTAATTTTGACTAAATTTCATCGCGTTGGCAACAGCGCTTGAACGGTACACATCGAGTCAGGGTAAAGTTTAAATTTTCTAAAAATCGTCAAAATAATAATATGTAAATTTAGCCTAATGTCTGACATAGCTAAATAAAGTGCAAGTGATTATCGTGACCAAAAAACTTAAGTGCAAAAGGACATTCTTCCAAACAGAAGTTTTTTATATGTTAATCTATACATTAAAATATTAGACCCGTATTTTTTCTTTTTTGTCAAAAAGTTGCTTGTAAGCCAGAAAAAATTCATGAAATTTAAAAAAAAATAGGTGTCGCGAAAACCGATGCCGTATGTGACGTCACCGGCCCTGAGAACATACACTCACCGCGCTGACAAGGACCGAATATGATACGTAGATCTTGCCTCATTTCAACACAGGTCCGTCGTCCATTCCGTAGTCGAAACGACAAAAAACGATGTTATAGTACGTTTCAACTTTATTTGCTTTACCTGAATTTTGGGTTTCAAGAGGGGAGATAACACTAACAATAGAAAATAAACTTCTGTAGAAGCCGCCGCAACAAAGATGTATTAAATGAAATTTAATAATAAGATTTGTGATAAAATAAGAAATATAGATTATATTAAATAATTTAATTATACATTTGTTTCAGTAAGCAGGTTTCCATGACCACCCTAGAGGTACCACTGCCTGTGGAGATTGGTTTCGTATCGCACAAGAAAATGGTTATATACTAAATTGCACTTAATACAACTCTGTTGAACCAGAATAGGGCGGTTACATTCTATTGTTCTGTTATCTCCCGTCTTGTAACCCAGAATTCAGGTAAAGCAAATAAAATTGAAACGTACTATACACGAACAAATCTACTCATGGTTTGGTTTGTTGTCTACGTCACACATGGCGCATTTTAATGCACGTTTCAAAAGAGTTCCATATTTATTTCGATATCGAAAGGTAATAAATCTATCAAAATTAAAAATTATTATCACTTTCCTATAACTTATATACGCTGAAAATTGATATCCAATAAGTATTTCTTTAAAAGCCGTAGGCTTGGAAACCCTCATTAGTAGCCGGCCGCGTGCCAAACCTTCAACAACACCAGTGTTGCCAACGGTAGCAAAACTAAATCTCAAACTTTTGGCACCCAAATAACTAATAATCAATAAAAATGCAGGAAAATAGATTAGGCCAGTATTATATACCATCAACATATGTAACAACATCGCCAATGAACTATCATACAAATCCAATTATAACGCCAACTACACCTATTACCAATAATACTAAGCTCAGCTTATAACTTAAACACTCCACCAACACAGTCAAACGAAAACGCCAGTCCAATAATAAGGTGGCAAAATGTCCAAAGAAATTGACACAGGGAAACTGAGAAAACACCAAAATCACAGCGGACTTTCAAACGTATAAGCATTATCACCAGTACAAATTGATACAGCGTACTTGGGAGAAAACTCAGAAGAAACACAACCAGAAAATGAACCAAGTGAGACGACAATATCAAAACCAATACCAAAGACCGCTACTTATACATATACAAGGGGTAATAATAACCCTGCCATGATCGAAACTATCACAACAACGCTCAGAAAACCGAATTTGAATGCAAATCAATGTCAGATAATTCAATCAAGATCAACACAAACACAATAGATGCATATCGGTCTGCCTGCTCAAAGCAAATAATATTGCAATGCATATATATATATATATATATATATATATATATATATATATATATATCAACCCAAACAAGAAAGAGAGCCTACAGGCTTGTTATAAAAAAGATCCACAATTCGGTCTCAACCGACGACATATAAACAGAGCTCGAAAGTAAGGGCTTTGAGGTTAGACATATTGCAAATGTAAAAAGCTGGCATACATAGGAACCCTTGCCACTATTCTTTGTAGATCTTGAACTAGACGGTAAAAGTACAACTGCGTTAAAAGCGCCGGTCAACATCCTACAAAAAATTGCCAGAAAACTAAAGAAACACCACCAAAATGTATCCAAGAAGAGCACCCAGCAAATTACAAGAGCTGTGCCATATCGTGACTTCAAAATACAAGAAACAAATAAACTACACAAAAATACACCAGACAAACAAATAATGAAAGCCGAAATCACGACTGAATGATACAACATAGAAATGCAGAAATAATAAATAATCAAACAAGCCAACCACATCAAAATAGAAATAAAGACCTATCACTATCCCAATTCCTACAAAAATTTGAAGAAATGTTCACACAGCTCATGAGCCAAAACACCATGATACTAAATCTATTAACCACGCTAGTAACGAAAAAATAAAATGAACAAAAGTCTAAGTATAGCTTTGTGGAATGCTAATGGATTAGCAAATCAACGACACGAAGTTGTATTTTTCCTAAAAGAACTAAGGATTGATTATTATTAGTAAGCGAAACACACTTAACAGAAAAAAATTACCTGTAAAAACCAAACTATCAAACGGCCAGTGGTTAACTCAGCGGTAGAGGATCCGCCTAGCAACCGACAATAATACCACTGAGTCCGAGTGGTTGGATTCCACTATAATAACATCTACCATTCTGTAATTGGGAATTAATCCTGTAGATTAGTTACCATCAAAATAAAAAAAAATAATAAAAAAAAATACCACACCGAACATCCAGACGGAACTGCTCATGGCGGCACAGCCACCATAATCAAGAATAATATATCATACTACGAGATAGAAAAAAGTGAGAAACTTTTCCTACAAGCAACAAATATTAAAATGAGAGATGGTAAAGGAACACTAACTATCGCTGCCGTATATTGCCCACCGAAACACGCTGTTAAACAAGAATAATTCGAAGAATACTTCAAAACTTTAGGAGATAGATTCATCTCAGGCGGCGACTTCAATTCCAAATATATACAATGGGGCTCAAGAACCATTAATCCCAAAGGAAAAGAACTATATAACACAATAACAAATAAAAAAATATACACCATTAAGCACCGAGAAACCAACGTATTGGCCCACAGATCCCATAAAAACTCCATATCTATTATATCTATTCATTACCATTAAAATATCCTATAATTACACGAATATCACCTGTCATCTGACCACTCACCAGTAATACTAACGATAAGCAGCACAATTATCACCAAAAACAAAAAGAAATCACTCTATAATGCAAAGACCGATTGAAAAAATTTCAACACTATATTATAAACGAACATATGTATAGGTATATCTACAGATACCGTTTCAAACAGAGAATAACGTTAAATTTTAAGAACTTTGTGAAAAATTTTGTACCAACATGTTTTTTGTATCGTTAAACTATTGTTTTCGATTTTTATTCATCATTGCTAAGTTTCAAGTATAACCTCAACAAGTAGTAAGTTTTGAATACTTTATACTAAATTATTTTCACTTACGATACAATTCTCATATTGTAGCGTCCTGAAGAAGGAATAAATTTAATTCCGAAAGCTTGACAGTAACTTAAAAGAGTCTACTTCTTTTATTTACCCATCTACTGACTGCATATCTGTGAAATTATTTTTGCTTATATATATATATATATAGGCTGTTTATTAAACACAAAAATTTTGCAAGATAATAATTAAATTTTGGGTTATCAAGAGCCTTACAAAAATGTAATATAATGTATGTAGCCAATGCCGAAACCGGAAGTCGATATCATTATCCGTTCATAAGTAAGTAAACACAAAAAATATTTTAGATTCTTAAATTTTGCAATTTTCACTTGAAGATAATAATTAAATTTTGGGTTATCAAGGGCCTGCCATAAAATTTAACATAATGTTGATTAAACACAAAAAATATTTAAAATTCTTAAATTTTGCAATTTTCACTTGAAGATAATAATTAAGTTTTGGGTTATCAAGGGTCTTACAAAACATTTAATATAATGTTTCTTTACGTAAAATTTACTAAGGAATCCAAGGCCGCAAACCGGAAGTCGATACCTTTATTCGTTCAGAAAGTAGAGTTGATTAAAAACAAAAAAATTTAAAATTCTTAAATTTTGCAATTTTCACTTGAAGATAATAGTTAAGTTTTGGGTTACCAAGGGTCTTCCAAAATATTTAATATAATGTATCTTACATAAAATTTACTAAGGAATCCAACGCCGCAAACCGGAAGTCGATATCTTTATTCGTTCAGAAAATAGAGTTGATTAAACACAAAAAATATTTAAAATTCTTAAATTTTGCAATTTTCACTTGAAGATAATAATTAAATTTTGGGTTATCGAAGGCCTTACAAAACATTTAATATAATGTATCTTACGTAAAATTTACTAAGGAATCCAACTCCACAAACCGGAAGTCGATATCTTTATCCGTTCAGAAAGTAGAGTTGATTAAAATGTTTGGTATAATCTTTGGACGGTTAACTTCCGGTTTCTTGGGCCGCCATCTTGAATATTACATTTGAATGTCAAAACTGTGTGATTCAATGAAATCAGAGACACCGAAAACCTGGAAAAAGACTCATCATTCTCAAAAATACAACAATATTTACTTGTTTCACTTAAAGATATTCAAAAACGGCCGCTATCTTGGATTCCGGGTGTTGCATGCAAAATTCGGCTTGGTAACGGGCAGATTCGAATTCAGTGGGGTCAAATTAGTCTAGAAACTCATGTTACCAAAATGTTACTTAAAATGCACCTAGACGTTAGAAATAGAGCGAATTTCGGATTTCCCGTCTAGTCTAAAACTACAATTTCTAGACGCTCCGCTACAGCTCTCTAGACCAATAGAACACTTATCCCCAACAGAAGTCAAAAGAGAAATAACTTTTTTAAATGAGAAAAGCACCAGGATATGATCTCATTAAATGGTGAAAAATGAATTGGCTTCTCGGAAAAAATTCTTAGTTATCATTAGAAAACAAAATTCTACTCTATAATGTAACTCTAGTACCAGTCTGGACATATGGAATTCAACTCTGTGGAAATTGAATACAGATATTATCCAGATATTCAAAAACAAAGCCCTAAGAGCAATAGCCAATACTCCCTGGTATGTCAACAATGAAATAATACATAAAAATCTAGGAATAAAATACGTACATGAGAAAATCAAGGAATTTTCATCCTCATACGAGAAACGACTGAATAACCACCCCAACGAGCTAGCTATAAACCTACTGGACAACGAAAATATGACAAGAAGACTAAAACAGGAAGAAACTACTAGATCTAAACACATAATCTGCTAACGGCATACAGGAGAAGACATTTATCGTATTAAACAAAATATCTCTATCTAATCGCATACTGGAATAAGTCACACAAATAAAGTTTTCCCCACAAAAATCAATGTAGCCCCAAGTCACCAAAATGAACCCCTTTTACAGTACTTAAAATATTAGTTTCAAAAATATAAATCTATAAATAAATAAATAAAAATATAAAAGCTAAATATAAAAATAATAATAAACAATGATTACACAGGCCTGCAAATTGACACTTTTTGATTTTTTTTTCACCGTAATGGGTGAATCGTATGTATTTTGGTGCCCTCGCAGTTTTTCTCCAGCACGTAGGGATTTTCCGCAAAATGAAAATGAAAGTTATGCAAAACCCGCAGTACATATATAGGTAAAAATGCATTTTGAAATGAAAAAAAAATATATTACTAGTGGTTTATTTACATTTTTAAATACAATTTGATAAAAATAAGATTTTTCTTGATCTCCGATCTTCACACCAAAATAGGCAAAGTACACTTTTTTCATAAACTCCGTAATACTTCGAGTTTGTTTTTTTAATACAAGTTCGCCACAAATGTAACAGAAACTATCAGGATTATTAACACAAGCTCTTGAAGACATTTTGAAAGACACTTTAAGAATATTTAAATTGAAATGAACAAATCGAAGGACAACGAGGGGCAGTGGCGTACCCAGACATTAGTCTTGGGGGGGGGATATGAAAATGAAAATGTTTTGTACAATAATTGAAACAAATTTTGCGATATCGGATATCTTGCGGTGGTGACGATGTTTATTTACAATTATAAATTATATTATAAGAAAAAGCGCCGCAGGCGAAAATGTTATGTTTTATAAGGTCAAATACTTGAAAAATGAATTTTTAGATATACATAACAGCACGGTTTTCCCTCTTCTACGTGCAAAATAAATAAAAAATTGATGAATTTGTATAATAATAACAGAAAAAAAGATTTTTCTTAGAGCTTGGGGGGGATATATCCCCTTTATCCCCCCCGTAAATACGCCACTGACGAGGGGTATATATAGGACAATGGGAAAATCCAGGTTTTACCATCTTAGTCACTAAGCAAGACACCTTTCTACTGGGTTTCCATGATTCATACGCTGACTAATACTGTTAAATATACTAATTTTTATCATATTTCATAGTTTCTTAAGGTAGGCAATTCCGCAGTAAAATGCATTTTGCGGAAAATGCTTAGGTGTTGGAAAAAAACTGAGGGCATTTCTGAACTCAGCGCACCAAAATACATAAGAATCACCCATTATTTTAAAGAAACAAATTTGGTCGCAGACCTGTGATTATCAACCATTATTAAAGTTAAAAGTTTTCAGTGCGAAAACATAAAAAAAACATAAAGAAACATAACCTGTACTCACGATTAGAATCTAAATCAATTGTAGGTTTAGGTTTTAAAAAAAAGATGTGATGCTTAATTGACTCGATGACGGCTTTGAACGTTTCATTTCAGTAGCAATAGCGTAGCTCTTAAAATACGATAAACAATGATACAACGATGAGCTAAAGCGGCTAAAGTACAGTAAGCTGTAAAGAGAGAAGTTAGGCACGAAACATCAACTGACGCTTTCCCCTTTCCCCAGGCGCTCACTAGGAGACTCATATCTGTTTCTAGTTATTGCGGGGAACTTGTTTAGCCGTTTAGCGCGTAGTTCAAATAATTTGAAATTGATGCTTCACATTTTGCCTTAATTCAAATAAATATGAATACATTTCAACAAAATGGCTGATTTTTAATAAATTTTCAGATATTTAGGTACACATGGATGAATTTTAACGAAATTGATTAGAACTTCGGGGGGGGGGGGCTTCAGCCCCTCAAGCCCCCCTGGCTACGTGCCTGTGTTTTTAGGTTAGCCTGCGGCGCACTTTAAAAATAACTCCAGGCCTCCAACTTGCGCAGTGCGCGCCTTTGGCACTACAGTGAGCCGTTAGTCGGGGACAAGGTCCAACTGGGATAGTGACGAACGAACGAGTAACATTGTTTCAGTACCGCTGATATGCATCTTGCTGAAATTAGAAATTAGCGCATGCACAACGGGTTGGATAGCATACTGCATTTGAGCCCAAGATGCAGAAGATGTCAACTGTACTGTCACTGTCATAAATAATATCGAGAAAAGTGCATTTCGGTGTTTGCACAATGCAACGAAAGTACAAGGCAACGTCAGTACTTTCGAGTGTTCTACTTTCGTTCTTTGAGTCCTGCACAGGGAATTGAACAAATTTTAGTGCCCTTTTGGTGGATTAAGTCGAAAAATATTTTTAAACTCCGTACACATCGTGAAAGTTGGACATTTTTAAAATTAAAATTTTTGTTTTTCACATGAGTGCTAGAGAGGGGCGGAAGGGGTTGCGCTTAAGTTTGCATGCATGACTTTAAAGTAGACACTTCAAAGTTTTTCGCCCTCGAAGATTCATCGAAATCGATTGAAAATACGCCGAGTTATGGCGGTTTGAAAATGGTCGAAAAGAATTTCAAGTGTTTCATTTTTCTCCGCCAGTATATTTTCAGTTATTATACCACAAGAGCTTCGAAAATAACTGAAAATACTGCCGACTGATGAGACGTATTTCCATAGAAACAACTCGATACCGGAGGTCGAGAGGTGTTTTGCGGAAATACGGCGAACCAGGAGGCAAAAGTATTTTCTATTATTTTTGATGATCGAGTGGTATACGCATTGACTATTTCATGAATAAATCAAATTTAACAATTTTAAATAACACAATTTTATTTATTAGCATAATTTTTAATTTTAAATATTTTGACATTTGGTGAAAAATAAACAAACATTTATTATTGATTGTTGTGTCATGGTTACGGTTGAATATACGCATACTATGTCAATATTCAAAAATATGCACTGGAATAGTTGTTTATATAGATAGTTTCTATGGTTTTTGTGAAAAATAGTGCATTTTAATTTGTTAAAATTATTTATACTTTTAGTAACTTCTCCCGATTTCGTATTACTTATACTTTTCTGTCTAACACAGCTACACGTTGCCGTATTGCTACTATGTTATGGGTTCACGCATGAAAATTTTTTTATAATGTCCGTATTGTACCCTACTACTGTTGGTTAGTTTTTTTTATCAAAATCATAAATTACGTCTAGTCACACACAACAATGAAAAATATGGTGTAAAAGTTTGTTGGGTATAGGCGATACGTATAACTTTGATGTCATTATCCCAGGTTTGTTTATAAAAAGAAAAGTATCATAAAAAATATTAAAATTAACCCGTGCCCCAAGAGGGTTGAAGTTTAAATGGGATTTAACATGGGTTTTTGACACTGTACACACCAAACCCCACGCCACGATATTGTACAAGTTGTTGTGGCGACCTGGTGTTCTGCCACGGCAAGTCTCCTGGCCACCCCAGAAACTACATCGGCGTTGTTTTGGTACATGTCCCGTTTCTGCTCATGTGTTGTTCTCAGACACCTCGCGCCTGAAACTATCTGGATATCAATGATGACAGCCAATCACTTTTCCAGCCGATAATGTCTGGCTTTTGCAGACTTTCTTTAGTTCTCAGATGTGGTTCTTCTTCCACTGACCAGCCCTTTTCCCTCAGGGCTGAAGCGACCTTGGAGGCTATGGCGTTTAATTCTTTCACAATGGGTCCTCCAGCTTCTTTGGATGACGTGAGCTGCTGTTTCTTCGGCAAAGCATCCTGCCCTACACCGGATTGGTTTGTGGGCTCTCTACTCACCCCTGGAGACGCGAACTCTTGTAGGAAGTGCATTGATCCTTACCCTATGGTAATCAATATACTCTCTTCCTGGAATAACTTTGAGTTTGGTCCCGCAACCATTTCGTGGAGAGAGAGAGCTGTTCTCGCTCTCGCGTAGCTCTTTTCCGTCAATTAAACCGTGGAGTAGTGTCGTTCAGTACGCTCAATTCGTCCATGTGTTTGGACGATCTTCGTTGATACCAAAGTGGAGAAATTGTTGTCTCGCTCACTTAAGTTTTTCTTAGATACGCCTTTGGTCAAAGGCAAGCTTGTAGTTGGAGTTTCCCAGTTGACCAGCCTTTGAGATTTTCATGCTGGTATTTGTGTGGCTAGTGCAGGTATTCCCATCCCTCCTGCAGTTATTGGCGCATGGAAGTAACCTAGCGGAACATAATGTGGTAGTCGAAGTCAACTTTTAACTGCATTCCTCAATTGTCGATCCATTTGTTGGAGTCTGCCTGCAGTCACTCTTCCTAACTCCATCGCATAGTATAGCCGTGGTAGGAGGTATGTTGATAGGGTCTCAAGTCTGCTGGGGTTTAAGAGGTGCCTTGATGATGTTGTTTAGCACCTTCCCAAGATCTTCTTCAACGAATATTATGCCTATGACACCATACTGCTGGCCGGGGTACTCCCATTTGTGCAGCCTGCAGGTTAGGTGCCTGAATTTCATTTTGATAAATCGAGTTCGATTCCGAGGAAAATCTCAATCATAATAATTAGGATATAAAGAAATGCACATTCTTATTTCTATATTGTGAACTATTACACCATTCCACAGCACAATGACTTTTACACTTTTTATTCATTACGAAAATTAGTTTAAAATCTCTGAGATCTGTAATGTGACTGACAATCTACGAGGTTCAGAATTTACCCCAGCAAAATCGACGTGTGTCGCGTTTGATTACGAAGTATAGGTAATATAATCTGTGGTATTATTATATACTTAATCGTATCATCAACTGTTATTATCTTTTAATATGCAACATTTATTGATAATTATAAACAACATAATACGTTAGTTACTTATAATACGTTAGATACTTATAATTCAGTAGTTCCGGACTTAATACGTTAGATACAACCATAATAACATCAAAACTAATTGACAGATAAAATTGTTGATTTGTTTTAACATAGCTGTCTTTGATGATACGTTTAAGCTTTGAATATAATGCAAATATATGCGATTTAAGCCCCCTTGGATGTTCAAAGAAACGATTTAAGCCCCCTTGGATGTTCAAAGAAACACCTCGTCGCTTAGCAACATCCTTTGTATTATAAATCGCATAATATTCTTGTTATATTAATAGCTATATTATGATACTAGATACTAACCATGTTCTACTTTAAGATCACGCATGTAAATCTTCATCTAAAAATATTTAGAATAAACATACGATGTTTCAGGATTCCATTTGTCATCTCGGAAGCATTTCTGAATCCACTGCTTCTTTATTTCATTATTTTTTGGAAATCTGATACGAGATATGTTTTTCAGATTTTTTGTCGTTATTGCTACTGCTTGCTACTGCACACCTAGTACCTGGCATCTTCTAAACTAATAACAAGTAAAGTTAAATGACAGAAAAAATGAGCTCATCAACCATTTTTTTTTAAATTAAACTTAATATTAATATACGGGTAGTTTTTAAGTTATTGTCATAATGTAGATTGTATATGTCATGTGTAGATTACAAAACAGATAGAATTTTTTTTTAAATTCGAGAAATTCAGTGGCAACGAAAATTTTTTAACTGAGAAATATGAAAATTAATTTTGCGATTCAATTTTCTTTTCTGTTTTGTAATCTACGCATGTCATACTACTTATGCCCTTAAATTTATGACATTAACTTCAAAATCACCCTGTATGCAGATCAGTGAAAATCCGGTTTGAAATTTTTCATGAATAAGGCAGATAAGTATGTTTTTTTAAAGTTGAAAATTATTTTGTGTATTAAGTAGTGGCACACAAGCTGTTTATTTTAATGTGTATTATATTTTTTACTCCTTTTTATATTTGTGAAAAATGTAAATATATGTATATTAAATCTTACAAGAAAATAAGTCCAACCTACAAATCTGACAGTTGTAAATAAATTTATATCCATTATGTTGCCTCCCTGAATGAATGTCGGACAGCGGGAAAAGAATGTTTAGCCAATAAGAAGCTTCATTTCAAAGTTAATTCCGTTGACGTCACTAATTTTATAAACCTTATTATCTCTGAACTATATCACCTTTTTCTAATTTTTCTTTTACTAATCATAATTACTTAGTATGTATTTACTAGTTTTAATACAAAATTGACATAATATAAGATTTTGGATCCAATATAACCTACAAATAATTTGATTATGGTTGATGAGCCTATTCTTATCGTGTATAACGCTGTGTATTAAATATAGAAGGATTTAAATTCAAATTAATTCACATTTATTTAAAATTATTTTAACACAAATTTGAGTGCAAATTAAATATCAACATTCCAACAGTGTTATCAACAAACCATTGCAGAGTGCAACAATTCCACAAGCGCAACTGTAGCGGTGCGGGACTGCAGCTTACGTTACACTTTTTCCCTTACCGCTTATACCCTGAGCCCTATTGCCTAGTTATGGAGCAACCTGTTTTGTTTAGAGACCTTCGTTACTGGGTACTAGTACTACACATTATGCAAAGTATCCTGGGAATAATTTTCAGGTAAACCTTAATATGATTGGCCTAAATATGAGACCTCATTCGATCATACTGGTCTGTTAGTTATCGAGAAAAACGCAAATGAAAATACCCAGAGGCGCACTCAGAATTTTTTTTCGAGGTTTCATTAAAAGTAAAGTTCTTCCCTATAGGCGAAGTTACGCCACTGAAAATACCTAGGCATTTATAGCATTATTTCTCTAATATGAATAGCAAATTTTCTTCTACTATTTATTATTATTGACACTCGCAATACCATAATAATAATTTAACTTAAATTACCATAATTGGGACAAAATTGACCCAATTTCGCCGTTAATAAAAATTTAATTTAATATTATCAAGCTGTGGCTTTCCATCTTCGTCTTTTCAGCATGCTGTACATTTTCTCGTAGGCGTATGATTTATTTTTATTTTAGTATGAGGAATGAAGTAGCTTATGACATTTTATTATAAATCATTAAAGAAAAATACAAACTTTTAAAAACTATGTCTGTATCTATACCATGTAGGAACGTTTAATTTAAACAATATTTTTGTTATATATTTGGAAAAATAATAAAAATGTCAAGAAAAACTACATTATGGTTCTTGTAATTATGGTTATGGTAACATTTACTTTAAAAAGTAAAAAGTAAATAGGTTAAAAATAATTATAGAATCGTCTATTATCTACTTTCGTGCAACAATTGAATTTGAAGTAAAACTACGAATACAAGTAACAAATATATAATTTGTGAACGATATTAATTGACTATTAAAAGCAGTTAATTTAGTAAAATATTTCGCAGTGGTATTGAAATGATTAGTTGAACACGTTTTCATTTCTTCGCGTTTATGTAGTTTCTCTTGCGATTTCTCAGCAAGAGAGTTGGGTCGCACGTACACGCAGCCAGATAGATCACTGTCAATGCACCCCGGAATACGGTACAGCCCAGCACTCCGGCGCTACAAACTTGATGAAAAATTAAAACGTCCGGTTTATAAAGCAACGCTCGGGATGAATTTATTTGATTAAGTCGAAAATGTAATTCGAACAAATTTAGAGAGAGTGTTGGAGCGAAGGGCACACGGTACAGGGCTACAGGGGCTGAACAGTGGTACGTCGGTGGTGTGTTGATGTGCGCGTGAGCCGGTAAGTGTAATATAGTGGTCCCGCGGGCCGGACACCGCTTCACTCTCACACTGCACGCCGCGCTTCTTTCCAATGACTGACTGAGCGCCGTAAAATTACTCTCGGGGGGAATTATTTGATTTGATTGAAAACTTTTTTCTCGGTAGATACTTTTTTATGCCGCAATTGGCTAGGCTGCTCGCTGCTGGGTGACTATACTGACTTGTCTATAAATTGAATTAACTCAAGTGGGTTTGGATTTAGACTATGGCTGCATTCAATACTGTTCCGTGTATCCGCAATCCGCATGCAGGGTAACATTAAATACTGATCCAACTAACCTAAACTTGAATTCCCGTATTTTATTGAGTTTCATAATATAAAAAAACAATCATTACCTATGTGAAAATTTAAATATTTGTAATATACCTAAAAAGTATATTCGATATATAGGTATTTCCAAATTTGGATATATGTTTTATTATATTTTATATATTTTTTATATCAAATCAAATGGAATTCATAAATTAAAAGCATAAATATACCTTTTCTTTAAAATTTGGTAAAATTAGTATCTATCTACACTTGGAATTATTTAATAAATAAATTAAACGAAATCGCCTCACAAAATGATTATCATTATTGTTTTTGACTTTGAAAAGGACAATTAAGGTGGAAGGACAATTAAGGTGGAGAGGACATTTACACAGAATGAATAAAGAGAGAATAGCCAAACAAGTGTATGAAGCTAAGAGTAACAGAAAAAAGGAAAAGAGGCAGACCTGCAAAAACATGGGAAGAGGACTTCAGAACGGCAATAGAGAACAGAGGGTCAACACACCAAAAAGCTAAGAAGATCATGGAGGATAGAAAATCTTGGAAAGACTTCTGGAAAAGAAAACCCACGGAGCAAGAAAGACGAGACTAAAGAAGTAGACAAACCATAGCCTTACACCGAAAGTAGTGTTGCCACGAGACGAGACAAACGAGATGTCTCGTCTCGTCTCGCCTACTGTTTATCTCGTCTCGGCGATATTTTATCTCGATTTTCGAGACGAGGCGAGACGAGATAAAAGAAGCCGAGATAGGGTCGAGACGAGACGAGACGAGACGAGAGGACGAGACGTCTCGATTATGATAATAAATTAAGTAGATTAATTAGATGTCCATGTATTTGAATGTGCTAGATCCATAATGTGTGTATGTGCTATATTAGACATGTGCTTACGTACTGGAACTTGCAAGCAAGCAAAAGTATAGGATTTTCTTTCTGCAAATAATTTATTTTTTTAATACAAAAAATGTTCGAGAACTGAAGCAAATTTAAGTAGGTTTGTTTGAAAGGTAAACACTAAAATAAAATGCAGAATTATATTTGTTTTAATTTGGATTATTATTGTAAAAAAATAAACTTTCGCAGATTGACAAAGTGCTATCTTATTGATAGCTGGCAGTCTGTGAAGTGTAACTTCTGGTGCCTAGGCAATAAAATTATTGTAATGCCTAGGCTTACACAACTATTAGTGCGACAAATATAATATACCTAGGTACGTATTTTTTTCATATGCAAATTATGAATATTAATTGTTTATTTACGAGAAGTACAGTTATTATGAAGGTACTGTGGATCATAAAAGTATGAGTAACAGTAACAAACATTAAACATTATGAAATGTAGTACCTACCTACACTTGTAACAACATAGACATGAAGGGCAAGCACAACAACTTAATATGAGACACCGCGAACCAGTCCCAGAGACATCTAGTGGCAGTGAATTAAACTTTTGTACCAAACATGATTATTATTCTTAAAAACCGGCTCAAACTTATCGAATCGAGTTATCTTTACGAGTTTAGATAATATTATATTGTTCAAATGGCGTGAATTTATGTATGTATGAATGTATATTGTTCAACAAAATATTTAGATCTTTAAAAACGAGATAAAACGAGACGAGACGAGACAGAGAGTATCTCGTCTCGTCTCGGTCGTATCTCGTCTCGTCTCGGCAAGGTTTTATCTCGGTATTTCGAGACGAGACGAGACAGGTAATTATCTCGTCTCGTCTCGTCTCGTGGCAACACTAACCGAAAGGTAGAGAGGCTTTAGGAGTAAGTAAGTAAGTAAGTTTTTGACTTTGAAACCTTAATTTTAATATTCAAATAACAATATAAATATAACCCACACTATAAAAGAGGGGAGAATTTTTGCTATGATTCATTTTTCGAACCTTGTTTTTTTATGAATGTACAAAGCATATTTAGGCTAGTAGAAAAGCTCAAAATTTTGGTCCAACCGGAAATCATGCGTTTCAAGTCCAACAAATATGTTGTTCTCGCTCTTTATTTTTCTAAAAATGGTACATAGAAATTTTGTGTGAACATATGGATTTATAAACATGCAGGTAATAATCTAATATTTTGTGCAGCATCTTCGATTTCACCTATTTTATTAAATACATCATTTTATTTTGACATGATTTTTGCAACAATTATAAAGATAAGCTGCTTTAAACTTTGATTAAGATCCTCACAGCATCAATGTTGGAGTTTGTGGCACTAACGGACATGACGTAAAACGGTATGTTGCGTACTAAAATTTACTAATTTAATTGCAGTTTAATAGTTAGAGTATACAACGTTCTATCTTTGTCTTATAGGGTATTGAATATTATATCTTACATCGCGATATACCTAGATATCAATTATTATTTTTATTATAGATAGGTACTTAAGTAATATCAGGTTCCTATAAGAGAATTATTTACAAAATAAATTATATTTTATTATATGAATAATATAATGCATTGCATACAAATGGAGTAGTGAACCTAAAGGGCAATAATTACCACACCCCCTTGTGTATGGCCTCGGCTACACGTAGTTGCAGAACTTCACTACTACAAATAATTTGATTTGGAAATTTAGGTAATACCTATATAATATAGAGAAAAAATTATATACAAAATATTCTATAACTTAATGCGCAATAGTCCAGTAACCTATAAATAGTACATCATAAGTTGCATCAAGTGGGGATAGTTAGTTTCAATTTTTTTTTTCTTGTATGGGATGTGCTTGAGATGCAAAATCCAAGTTTTCGACCTCGACAGACCTCCGGATCTTTGTCAAAAATCCAAAAAACTGCAAAGTTTTTGACCTTTTCAGTTTTTGATAATTTTAACCTAGTTTTTCGTCAAAAGTAGGTATTACTTTAATATAGTTGTAGAGAATAGAATTTCCTACAACTTCTGTATTTTAGAAATTTTTCTCAGGTCAATTGTTTACAAGTTATGACAGAGGAAAGCGGTGCGTTGAATTTTATTCATGATACACAAAAAATGGCTGTAACTTTCCAACGGATAAAAGTATAACCGTCCGGTTTCAAGCATTCGATGCTATAGGTTTTTGCCTATCTACAATTTTTGCTGAAATTTAAAGTTTATCCCCGAGATAATATAGTAAAATTTTTGTTTATTCTTTTGTTTATTGTGTCAACTATAATTTAACAGTTTCTAAATATGTGTCAATAATTATTCATAGTGATGTCGTCGAGATGAGAAATTACGAGACAAGAACCAATAAATTTCTTGTTTCGGATTTTCAAGATGAGACGGGAATTCAAAACTAAGAGACGAAAAATGTAGTTCTAGAGAAATCGAGAATTCTCGAAACTAAAAATTTCTTTATATTATTCTCTTCGAAAATATCTAAATATTCTTTATTTTGCTTTTTTCGTAGCATTGTTTTGCTTTGATATAAATATTTTTATTTCTAAAACAAGAATTGTGTGAAAATTTAACAGAAATGTACAAAAATTTTCCTAAATTCACTTCTTTCTTTTCAAATATATAGCAATAATTTTTTTCGACTAAATTGAGGCGAGTATTGAACAGCCGAGAGATGACCGAGACGAGAATTGACCATTTTTCGTTTCATCTCGTCTCACGGCATCATTCATCTTTAAACCTCTAACTGACTATAATTATTATTAATCCGATAGTAGTTTGCTGTTACTAAAATTTTGTTCATAACGAAAATGAAGTACCTACCTATAATTGAGTAATTAATTTAATAAGTAACTACATTACTATTATACTATACGCTATGTATATCGGTCCCTGAAATACCCAAGAGCCTAGATAATAGATACTGCAGAAAAAATATCATCTAAATTTTTCTGCATTGGATGCAAATTTTTAAGGAAGTGTTTAGAAATCCTCCGTATACGGATCCGCAGTACCAGAAATTAGAGTTCCGTATACGGACTTCTAATAGGTTGAGGAGAATTTAATTAAAAAAATTAAATCATATTACATTTTATTAACAGAAACAAAAAAAGTATAATTTGTTACAGTATCATAAATAATAATAATAATTATCATAAAAAGTAACTTAAACTTAATTTAAAAAACTTAATCGTCTTTAAAAACGAACAATAATCGTCTAGGCTCTAGCCCAAATCGATTGATAACTTTATTAATAAAATCTTCTTTTTTTGAATAAATTTTTCCTGTGAACACTAAGCAAGCACACTGCATAGCCCACTTAATCTATTTTCGCCCATTGTTTTTACTCTGCGTATTTACCTACTAAATGAACGCTCAATTGTGCATGTAGTTGCAGGCATAGGTAGCGCAATTAATAAAATCACTTTAATAGTTGGGAAAATCTCTGTATATTGATCAATGATATCAGATAATATTGTTAAAGTTGGACTAAAAGTTATACCATGTTGTTGATTCCGATACGAAATTATAAATATTATATATTTTTTGAATATCTGAAGTCAATTTATGAAAACTATGAGCACAATAATTTTAGATTTATATTCTGAAAAATGTAATGAGTAATGTATTGAAATAATTAAAAAAACAGAAATTATCCAGGGAGGGCAAGGGTATTGCCATTTTCATACGAGCTTAATACTAATCATTAGTTAGTTAGTAAACTTACGTGTAAATAGAGGTCAAACCACTGAGCATTAGTAATCATCAGTAATAAATACTTCTACAACTTTATAAAAAATATATTTTTAACTAAAACCTCCATAATTCTTACAAAATCTATTTTCTAAAACAAAAAACATATCCTTAATTTTGTAAGTATATGTTCTCTAAAATCGTTACTTTGCGAACAGTTTGGAGTCCGCAAAATAATATTTTAGCGGATTTTGTCCTTTAAGGGGCTTTTATCACAGTAAAAAAAGTATTTAACAAATTACTCCCAACCTAGTAATCCTATAAATCTAAAAAAATACCGTATAAAGACAAAGGCAGTAAAAAACTAGCTACAATGTCGAATTTTTAAAATTGTTATTATTATTATTTATAAACAATTAAATAATAATAATTCTGAGAAAATCTCTTCATAACTCTTATTGCATTGTAAACTTAAATGTTTGTATCACATTATTATATAAAATTTTTAAATAGTAGTCGAGTAATTTGTTAAATAAATTTAAAACTTGCATGCGCGCTAGACAATCAAATTGAGTATTTTCTAAACAAGAATATGAAGCGAAACGTAGCAATTAGATAAATAGAGACAACATGTGCTCATAAAATATAGGCTGCCAGCGCGGGTACTTGAAATAACATATACCTGAAATAACATATCAAACAATGTATATGTATACCCTTAACATTTGTAGGTACCCGAAGTTATGAAACACCATGTATACAAATTTTAACATATTTACTTTTTTGTCACAGTTCCGACCTTAATATTTTTCTAAATTAATATTAGTAAAAGCATGGAGCGTATCCAAAAAAATATGTTCTTACATTTTTCATGGTATATGATGCTAAAATATGCTGAAAGTATGCACAAAAATAGAAAATATGTATGAAAGTTATGCACGAAATCGAAAATTATGCATTTTTATGCACTATCAAATTAATAATTTAGGCTATATACATGATTTGCTCAGATATCAAACTAATTAAATATTTTAGTACGTATATGCAAAAAATTATGCATTTGCATAAAAGTGTCAGCTCAATTTATTAGTAATTGCATACAGAAAAACATTAAGCCATCTGTTAACATACTCAGAAATAATTATTGAGAAAATGTTGAAATCATAAATTAAGAAGAACTCAAATATATTATATTTCCACATAATATCACTACAGATTATTTTAAATAATTATTATACTAATACTCTGTATAACGCAGTAAAAACAATGTATGTAGCTTCCTACCTTTCTGTATTTGGCTTTCATGTTTGCGACATTTTGCTCTTCGGTTTTGGAACCACACCTGCAACACAACATAAAGTGTAAGTAATAACTAATAAGTAATGATACATGAATGCATTGATAGGTATCGATCGTCGTGAAGTGGGAGTCGATTAGCAGATATTGGTGTAGGGGGCTTCGGACCATGGGACACAGAATGGAAATCACATCAATTAAATGGCGGATTAACGAGCAGTCGAGTAGTGCGTGCAGAGCTTGCGGCACGAGGCGCGGGGCTCGTTGGAGCTGATTGATGGCGGATGCAAGTGGCAGGCGAAGTGACGAAGCCGATACATGCTTCAGATGCACATTCATCCTGCTAAGTACCACTCACTATATTATGTAACTAAGTAATTGATACTGTACCATGTCATTTTCATTTCATGTACAATTTCACAATGCATATCTAATTTCATTTTTATTCCGGGTGTGTAGGTATTTGACAGGATAAATTTTTTTATTCTGTTCTGTGTTTGCGTTTTGTAAGAAATTTTAAAAAGCGAATACAACATGTTCGACGTAGACGACTTTCCCCCCACCCCACAGTAAAAAATAATTTGTGTGTTAATATATTTTTTTTAAATAACACAAATTTTCTACTTAAAGGGGGTGTAAACCAAAATAACAACTTTAAACTAAGAAATATAAAAAATATCTAAAAGCAAAAATGAAAACCTCAGTTTGCTAGGGGCAATACGTCTTATTTAACCGCGAATATGTGGCAGAGTAGCGTGTGACGTTATACCGACATGAGTTGGATGAGCTAGCTAGTTTGTGTAGTTCTTATAAAGTTTACGAAAATATAATCTTATTCACAAATCCCAGTTTAAACATACCTAATTGGTTTGTAGTTAGTTGTAACAGCAATTTTAAGTATTCATCAGTTTGTGTCGGAAATAAATCATAAATGTTGAGGCTTGAGGGATAGTTGTATACATTTTTTTGAGTAATTTATGGCAATTCACTAAATTTTTGTTTTGCATGCTTTAAACTATATGATAAAATGATGAAAAATTCATAGAACTTGTAGTGTTATTTCCTATAAACCTTTAAAAATAAATTCATGAAGACTTTGTGTACTGTTTCTAAACCTTTTGCAAGTTACTTTAAAAAAATGTAAGAATGCCAAGCATTTTTTGATTAGTGAATTACTAATTATTGTAAAAATATATCACCGCAACTGAACGAATTGCAATGATACCAGCCAACGCGCGTTCAGCGAATTTTGTTTTACATTATCAGATATATCTTTATTTTCATATCCGCCCTCAAGGCTAATGTCTGGGCATGCCACTGCAGGAGTCCGCAATCTCCTTAATAGTCCGGTCGCCGAGCCATATAACCTGGAAGTTGGGTACAACAAATATTTTATGATTAATTCTAGTACTATTTGATATACTGAATCATAATATGACGGGTGCCGGAGCGGCACCCCTGGACAACTCTGGGAAATTCGAAAAGAAAATGGATTATTTTGGTTATTTGCCAATAACTACTAAACGGGTAGTTCTACATTTAAGATTGTCTAGTGCATTTTTGTAGAGAATAAAATTTCCAAAAAAATGACACTTTGAACTGCTCTCTTCGATTAACCGTTTCTGAGATAAACGCGTTCAAAATTTTCTTCGAGAGAAACTTGAATTTCTTTTACTTTTTTTCATAATTTTTGTGTTTAATGACCTGTAACTTCTAAACAAATTAAAATTGTGATATCCGGTTTCTTTTATTAAATTCTGCAAACAATTCTCTATAAGATAGATTGTATGAAATTTATCTTGAAGCCCTTAGTTAAGCCAAAATTTTAAGATTTTCTTCGAGAGAAACTTGAAATTTCAATTTTCTCTGGAAGAAAATCTTAAAATTTTGGCTTAACTAAGCCCTTCAAAAAAAATTAAAATAATCTACCTTATAGAGAATTGCTTGCAGAATTTAATAAAAGAAACCGGATATCAAAATTTTAATTTGTTTAGAAGTTACAGGTCATTTAACACAAAACTTATGAAAAAAGTCAAAAAAATTCAAGTTTCTCTCGAAGAAAATCTTAAAATTTTGGTTTAACTAAGGACTTCAAGAAAAATTTCATACAATCTATCTTATAGAGAATTGTTTGCAAAATTTAATAAAAGAAACCGGATATCAAAATTTTAATTTGTTTAGAAGTTACTGGTCATTAAACAAAAATTATGAAAGAAGTAAAAAAAAATCAAGTTTCTGTCGAAGAAAATCTTAAAATTTTGGTTTAACTAAGGCCTTCAAGAAAGATTTCATATAGTCTATCTTATAAAGAATTGTTTGCAGAATTTAATAAAAAAAACCGGATATCAAAATTTTAATTCGTTTAGAAGTTACAGGTCATTAAAAACAAAAATTATGAAAAAAGTAAAACAAATTCAAGTTTCTCTCGAAGAAAATTTGAACGCGTGTATCTCAGAAACGGTTAATCGAAGAGAGCAGTTCAAAGTGTCATTTTTTTGGAAATTTTATTCTCTACAAAAAAGCACTGGACAATCTTAAATGTAGAACTACTCGTTTAGTAGTTATTGGCAAATAATTTCCCGGAGTTGCCCAGGGGTGCCGCTCTGGCACCCGTCATATTATGATTCAGTATATCAAATAGTACTAGAATCAATCATAAAATATTTGTTGTACCCAACTTCCAGGTCCAAGCCGATTTTCTCATTTGGCGACCGGACTATAAGGGTAACGTTCTCGAATCTGTGATACAATGCAACGTGAACACAATAAAATTCTGTTAAAACTTCCAAATATTATTGAGGTAAAAATATTTACCTACTCAACTTTTTATGCTAAATGACACCACAATAAATTAGTTGCTCACTTGAAGACTCCTTGAATGGCATTTTGTTTCTCATTATTTGCACTACAGGTTTAAATAGTCTAAACTTGCTTAATTTAAAACGATATTTTTAAAACTTTCGTGTACCTATTGTTGTACCTATGTACCTATTATTCTCTTATCTTTTCTCTCATTTAAAATATGGTATAATTTTACTTTTCCACCAGCAAACATATTGTTAGGAAAGTAATACGGCAACAGTGGCGAAACAGGGCGACGGGCGATAGCGCGGACGAGAACCGGGAACCGGCATTCGGGACAAGTTTTTGGTAGCGCAAGCATCAATTGTTGGTACTCTCATCGATGTGTTGTAGATAAGGCGATTTGGTGTTTTTCTATTTAAGAGGAATGCCCACCCCTACAAAATTAGGCAAAAATATGTTCTCGTTGGGCCCATGAAATTGACTTTAATTTTGGTCCGATTTATTTGCTCTTTTTTTAAATTTAAAGATAAAAGATGTCTCTATGTCTGTCTAGTGCCATTTTTTTTTAATTTAAATTTTTACATGTATTTTTTAAGCTCCAAAGTTAGTAAAACTTTAAGAACTTTGAAGATAAAATATTAAAAAAACTAAAGTAAAAATTAAAAAAGTGACACTTAGCGGACATAGCCTAGACTTTAATCTTTCATTTTAAAAAAAAATTGTTTAAAAATATTTAAAATTAGTGGTAATTTCATGTGCCCAACGAAACCCCTTTTGTAGTAGAAAATGGCTAAATACGGTTCATTCATCGAATCAACCGATGTCGTCACAATGGGTAACAATGGTTTGTGAAGGCATCGCTTCATTCGTTAAATGGATGTTCAAAACTAGTGGGGATTCCTCTTAATAATAAAGGCGTTTATTGTGAACAGTGTTAAGTTTATTATTTCCGTAACAATATTTTTGGGCAGTGGGCATTTGTACGCAATTTGTACAATTTGCACCAGCTCACATTATATTTTAGCCGTTCAATATTTGTTTCCTTTACAATACTCTCGGTATTTGTTGGTTCAAAACCGAAAGACATTGAGGATAATAATTACAGAATTATATTAAAGGTAAAACAGATGTAATAATTATATAAGGTACAGAGACTGCTTCTGGCATGACCGGCTGATGACGTCACAATTGGCGGACCCGTTATTTAAAACTCATATAATTATTCAACAATAAAAATGTGCGGTTTGAAAATTTGTTATTAGAACTTTTCATACTACAATTTTGATTTTTGGTTTACACCGCCTTTAATAATGACGGTGATCTAATTTGATGTTCTTTAGTGTCAAATGTTAGTTAGTTTATAACAGCCTAGCCAGTTCGATTTCCAGGACAACCGACAATAATACCACTGGGTTCGAGTGGTTGTATTCCACTATAATAACATCTACCATTTTGTTATTGGAAGTAGATTGGTTACCATCAAAATAAAAAATTAATATTTACGAAATAAATCGCTTAACCACCCCACAATTAATTATTCAATTAATTCAAATAAAAATTCTGTACGAACTGTGCATTAAAATTGTGAAGATTATTGTCAATGTAATCGTCTTATTTGTGGGGTTAGTATAATCCATACTATTAATAATTAATAAACAAAAATACGCTACTGAAAAAAGTAATAAATAAATTAATAATGATACTTTCGAAAAACTTTCTGTTAGCTTTAAGTATTTATTTCAATTGAATGTTTTAAAATAAATAATCATTTTTAAAACCTTGAAATCAGACCTTATATTTGCTTTTATTAAATTATGAGATGTTTATTTACCGTGGAATTGAGTGATGTAGAATAAAGCAATTATCGAATTATCATTTTACCCAGACGTACCAGGCACCAGGCTATAGATTTGAGTATAAGAATTAGAAACACAGCTTATATGATCTAAATGGATAAGGTGGAACTCTAATTTAAATTCAGGACAATCCTTTAAACCATTAATTACTTTGTAACTGAAAACAAATGAAGCAATTTTTCTTCTAGCAACTAGTGATTTAAAATTCAATATTTCTAATCTAGTATCATATGCATAATCAATATTATTAATCAGTATCGACGCCCTGACAGTGAAAGAGTACTATTAACCAACACTGCAAACAAACAAATGCACACTTACTATATTAATTCTTCATAATTCTGAATTTACATATTTACATCCCGTTTTTCATATCCCTACCTAAAGAACTCATACTACAAAACCATTTTTATTTCTAATTAAAATAACCTAAATATCACAACCAAACATGAAATAGTGGCACAAGAAGAACAGGAAATAAACATAGAATCAAGCAACAACACAGAAATACAAAAAGATATACAACCACGTCAAAATATAATTAACACAAATAGCAGCGAATTCAACAAACAACCAATACCAATTCCTCGTAATAAAAGAACAAACACAAACAAAACAGATCAGATTCATACAAAACCCACAAAAGACAGGCAACATCCAATTCAGATACCGGCAAAGACATGCAAATGGCAAAAAACACACAAAAAGAAGAAAAAAGGCACCAACCTAAATTTTTTAAAGTGAACTCTCCTATCCACTTACTAAAATAGAAGAAATTATAGAAGGAAAGAAAACAAATACATTGTAAACTACGAACAATACTTAATACTTCGCAAGGATTAAACTATGAACAAGTATATAATATACTCACAGAGTACACAAACGGAACTGGAAAAGCCATATAGACATTCATTCAAAAATAAAAGGCCATAGAATAAAATACAAAATTCAATTAATCTATATAACTCATTTGATAACCTATTACAAATTTCATCACAAAACGAACAATCAGAGATTTTCAACTTAGAAGACGAAAACTCACTATCAAAATCCAATCCCAACAACCAAAATGACAATAAACAGAAGAAAACTTATTAAACTTCATAAATGACATACAAATATCAAATAAAATATAAACAAATGAAGGAAGAACGATCTAAGTTAAAAAAATAAAAAATGAGTTTTTGGCACCATCTTGTAGCAAAATAAGTTAATTTTCTTATAGTGTTCAGATAATTGCATTAAAAACGATCTAAGTCACGATTTTCAGGCATTGAAATAATCGTGTCCACTGTCCAAGTCCACTTTGTTCAACGGAATACCGATCTTAGTTAATTGTTTATAACAAATTAGTTTATTATACAAGAACATTAATGTTTATTATGTATTATTTATAAACCGTTGTTTTTAATATACGCATATACGCTTTATGGCATATAACCTAACATGTCTTTGGTTTTACAAAAAATGTATACATTTGTTGTATGGTTGTCAATAAAAGTGGTTTTTTTCAGTTTCTGCAGGGTGTTTCTGTAACTACTTATGGTTATGAATTATAGTATACCTATACAGGGTGTTCATTTTAAGTGGCGCACCATTGCTAACTCGAGAACTATAAGAGATACGAAGTTGGTTAAATTAGCAAACAATTTCTATTTTATATGACTACTTTAATGAACGAAACAAAATTTTTTTTAGACCATTGGTTCTCAAACTACGGGGTGCAACTTTTTTATTTCAAATGGGGACCTATTTTTTTTATTTGCTTATTCGATTCAGTATTTTTTTCTGAATTCAACGAGATATTAGTTTTATACTTTTGCATAACAAAAACATAAGTAAAACGCTATTGAAAATTATGATAATTTAATTAAAATCTGATTGTTAGTTACTGTTATGGCAGAAAAAAATTGAATATTTTGTTTCATATTAATTGTTAGTGAAAAAGATTCTAGTATACTACACTGATCAGACCAAATAAGGTCGAAACATGTGTCCGTAGTTACCGCCGCCTTACACCCTACTGAGTGCTTAGTACCCTGAACTCATACAGTCAGTAGCGGTCCTGATCTCCTGATTAAAATCAAATAATCTTTTTCATTACCAAATAACAATTAATATGAAACAAATATTCAATTGTTTTCGTCCATAGCACTCTTGTAGCAATCAGATTTTAATTAAATTATCATAATTTTCAATAGCGTTTTTCTCATGTTTTTGTTATGCCAGGGTATGAAACTAATATCTCGTTGAATTCAGAAAAAAATACTGAATCGAATAAGCGAATAAAAAAATAGGTCTTCATTTGAAATAAGAAAGTTGCACCCCGTAGTTTGAGAACCACTGGTTTAAAATTTTTTTTGTTCCGTTCATTAAAGTAGTCATATAAAATAGAAATTGTTTGCTAATTTAACCAACTTCGTAGCTCTTATACTTCTCGCGATAGCAATGCTGCGCCACTTAAAATGAACAGCCTGTATAACATGTTGTACTGATAACAGAATGAAAATAATTTTATTTAAATTAAAAATGATCACATTATAAAAATTATTTCTATTTTTGTGGTACGATTTTCTTACCTGAACACGAGCTTCGCTAAGTCCGAGTCTTTGACTGAGTTCTTCTCTCATGAAAGCGTCGGGGTAGTGTGTCTCATCAAATAAGCGCTCTAGCTCGTTTAGTTGTTCCAGAGTGAAGTTGGTTCGTGAACGGCGTTGTTTGGCCGAGCTTTTTGTCACTGGTGCCGAAGTTGCATGGCGCTGTTGAGAACTTCCCGCTAAGCTTGAAGTTGTTGTTGGTGGGGTTTCTATTCCTGCGACTGAGAACAAATTGAGTGTAAATAAATATTATGAATTATAGTTTCTTCATCAACTCGAGATATTATCATAAAATTATTTCCGATCAAAAATGTTGTTAATTGAGAAACCTAAAATTATATCTGCAGTAAATAGAAACTGTCACTGGTTTTACTAGTTTTGTATTCTGATAATCATAAAGAAATTGCGGTATACGCCGATTTATTCGAACAGTTTAAATGTTATTTTGTGTTTCCCCGACTTAATATATCACAAACTAGCTACCTATATTAGGTTGTATGTAATTTGACTTTGTCTTATATAGTAGTAGCTCGAAAACAGACGAGGTAGGGATTCAAAAGGAATGGCCTATAAATGACTATGATCTATGTCGTCATAAACAAGAATTTTACATGTAAAATTATTCGTTGATGACGACATAGATCATAGTCATAGCATCATAGCTATTTTTTTTAAATCCCCAGCTCGTCTGTTTCGGTGCTTCTACTATATTTAGATATGTATTTTCTTTGTTTCCATAACTATAATAATCTGTATTGGCAAGTAGGCTTAAAAAAGCGTTGTATAGTTTGTAACTGTCAAGTAGGTATTGATTACCTATATTTAAAGTGACATTCGACCGAGAATGAAAATAGTTTGTTGAACAACATTTCCAAAATGTCTGTTAATAAAATATTATCTACCTCAATTAGAAAATAAATACGATATTTTAATGTCTCGACTGGCAAATATAAATATCAGTTCTTCTACAGATATGATATTTCATTAAATTGGAAATTAGATTTGCTCAAAGAAATCAAAGATAACTACGCAGAAGTAGTCCAAAACTTCTCATTAATACTTACAAAAGATGAATTCACTAAAAGAATTGGCGAAATTAATGAATTTTATGAAAAATATGAAAGAACATATTTAGACATCAAGAAGAATTTAAAAGGAATCACTGATTCACTAACTGCTCCTGTTACGAATTCTTCATCAAGTTTACAACAAATAGAAATAAAAGATCCAGATATACGTTTGCCAGTATTTCACGTTGATACAGATAAATTGATAAATTTTAAGCAAGAATTCATGCCACTATTTAAAATCATGCTTGAAAATGTCCATTCATACTCCTACAGACAATTTTGATTCTTTGTGGAATGTTTTAAAGGATTAATACGGAATTCGTAGATTTTTATTACAGAAATACATCAAAATATTATTGTATTTACAACTAATCAGCCTCCGATAAGAAATTGAATAGATACTGTAATTAAGAACATAATGGTCTCAAAACTATGGATTTAGAATTGGATTCCTTATCAGAATATTTTGTTGTTACAATTATATGTGAAAAATTGGATTCAAACACTAAGAGACTACTTGAAAATCGGATGAAACCTGAAGATATTCCTGACTGGCGTCCAACTCAATTTTTTTCACAACCAATGCCATGTGTTAGAAAAGTATTGAATGATCCAAATTACAACTAAGGTCAAATTTATTTCAAGGTAAAGTTAGTAATGAATTTACCAATTTTAGAAAATCATTTGTTGTTAGTGACAACCAAAAGTCAAAAGGAGTTTGTCCAATATGCATTAAGAAACATTACATAAATCAATGCTTGAACTTCATAAACTTTTTACCTGAAGAAAGAATAAGCAAAGTGAAACAACTACATATTTGTGTTTCAACTGCTTAAGTTCGAATTATCAATCCAAATCCTGCAAAAGTGGCGTTTGTAAAAGATGACAACCAAAACTTCACACACTTCTGTATCGGAATGAAGAAAGGCAAAAAGGACTCGAAGGATATTCTAAGGTTACATTAAACAATGTAGTTATTCCAAAGACTAGCACACTAGCAGTCACAACACAAGAAGAGAATGATAGTTCCACAACTCTTAGATCTACAGGCCTGCAAGTGATTTTAGCTACAGTTTTGCTGATAGTTGACGATAGAGAAGGAGAACTACACCTTTTTCGTGCATTGTTAGATTCCGGCTCACAATACAACTTTATCACAGAAAATGCAGCTTAGATTTTGCGATACAAGAAGACAGCGATGCAACATGCCTACTCATGGTATTGAACAAAATGAAACGTTTATTAAAAACAAAATTGCATGTCAAATTAAGTTAAGAACAACTTATTGAACGAAGTTAGAATTTCTTATTACTCTAAAAATATCAAAACGAATGCTTAGTGTAAAATTTATTGTGAATGATTGAGATCAAATTTCAACTTCTTCAACAAATTGATATGCTATTAGGAGCAGAAGCTTTTTCTGAAGTTGGGCTGAATAATCATTTCTAAGTAGCACCAAATAGTCCTCTCCTCTGAAAATGTATAACACAAAATTTGAATTATTTTTAAAATATGACATATAATTCTGTATCTAATTTATTCGGATTGACAACATTTGAAGACTTATTAAACCATATACTAAAACAATTTTGGGAACTTGAGAGTATTTCATCACCAAGAGTCATATCAATAGAAGAAAAAGTTTCAGTTAAACACACCGTCGAGAAGATAGAAGGTATGTAATGCAATTACATTTTAAAATATTATTAATAAATTGGGTGACATCACTTTACGAAGATTTAAATTATTAGAGAAAAAATTAACAAACACTGAAATATTAAAAGTGGAATACAAGAAGTTTATAAAAGAATACGGGGAATTGGATAATATGAGCAGAAGATGAAGAAACAAACTACCCATTATTATTTGTTAGTTTATAATTACTTGATGTAGGTATTTTTTTTTAAATTGTTTTTATGTTTTTACTTATTTTGAAATTTTCAATTTTTAGTGTATGATAATAACAAAAAAACTGGTCGAAACGTCACAGAATATTCAATAAAAAAATTAAAGGTTAATTAATTTTTTCACCAAGCCCTATATTCAATATCTCTTCACTATAACTACTTAGACGTACAAGTAAGAAGAAATGATTTTTATGTGGACGATATTCTTTCCAGTGCCAATACTATTGAAGAAGCGGCTGAGCACTGAGCTTCAGACAATTGAATGAAATGTTAAAAAAGGGTGGATTTAAGCTGCATATGTGGTGTACAAATACTCCTGAATTGTTATGCAATATTTCAACAGCAGAACAAGAACAAAAAATCGTAATCAGAAAATAATATTGTGATAAGTGATAACTCTGGGTTTGGTATAGCAACCAAAAAATGATAAATTCAAATTAAAAATCGACAAAGCAAAAAATATTCAACAAGTTGCCAAACAATCGATGTTTTCTAACATTGCCAAAATTTATGATCCATTGGGTATCATAGGTCCAATTATCATAACAGCTAACATAATAGTGCAGAAACTTTGGTTAAAGAACGTAGAATGGGATCAATTGTTACTAGAAGAAGATGTAAATCTTTGGCAGAAATATCGATCACCACTTGAAAGTATGCTACAGCTAGAAGTGTCAAGATGTGTCGTTCCATACAAAAATTGTTATTTAATTCAATTACATGGATTTTGTGATGCTAGCAAGGTAGGCTATGGAGCTTGTATATTCGTTGTATGTACTGACGAAAGCAGTACAACATCTTTGCTCTGTTTTAAATCTCGAGTTGCTCTTCTCAAACCAGTCACTATTTCGAGGTAAGAACTCTGTGGAGCGGTTATTTTAGCTCAACTTATTGCAAAGGTTAAAAAGACCATATCAATCAAATTTTACAAATTATTCTTGTGGATTTGATTCAACGATTGTTAATCCAAATCAACTAGGTAAAATTGATATTTGGTGGTTTAGACCTACGTTCCTGGATGCCGACGAATCCAGCTGACCAGGTCAAGAGCAGTTTATGTCCACATAACAGCTTCCAGAACCGAACATAGAATTCCGTACTTTTAAAGCTAAGCTCTTTTTTATGTATAACCTATGATTTTTTTTTCTCTTGTGATTGTTTTTGTATAGGTACATTTATTTGGTTAGGATGAAAACCTGCTAAGTAATAAAGAATATTGATATTAAAAACAAATCAAATACAATGATATAGGAAATTATTTGTAACAAGGAATGAATGAATAAAACATGCAGTTGATGTATTATACTAGGTATTAAAAATAAAAATTAAATTATATCTTTCTAATTATCTGGCACTATAGAAAAAGTTAAAGTACAAAAAGCAATAATCAAGGTTTTGAGGAAAAAATAAAAGAATTTAAAACCCAATGGTCTAAGGTAATATTAAATTTAAACCTAGATAATCTTCTATTTTTTATCAGAGCCTTTATAATCCATAACTTGTTATATTTTTGAGGAAATTTTTTCGAATCGATTAAAATGGTGCTCCCGGTTTGAGCCAACAAGATCATTGTTCGGAAATTGATTCGTATTTAAGTTAGAGGACTGTACTAGCCGGAACTTTCCAGCCCGACCAAGTCCCGAATATTTTTAATCTCGACCAAATTCGATCTGGCACTTTAAAATTAAAATAATGCCCAGCCCTGTCCGGCCATCTAATCCTAACTCTCTGATGAAAGCCCTTGTTACAACCACCAACCGGTGCCCGAAAGTTTTATTGTAATGGTTGTCAAGTTAATTATTTCTCATCTTGGAATAGTGACGAGAGTGGATAGCGATCCAAGTAAAGCCGTGAAAATCTCATATATCATATATGATTCAGATTTGAATCAATTAACTATCAATATCAAAATAGTATCCATAAAAAATAATAATGCTCATAATTTCCAGATAACTGGTTGGTATTCGAATTAGATTTTGGACGATTAAAACTTTCTATCAATTACGCCAATTTTCTGGTAGATATAGGGAAATTTTCCTCAATGTTCTTTATAAAATTTAAAAGAAGTTTCAAATAATTATGAAACTAAAAGAAAAATCAATATTTTCTCACGAAATAAATGACTAAGTGTGCTATATCCAATGCTAGAATTTCAATGCATGAACATCGCACATGTCAAATAAAGTTGTCAATGCCAATGTATGAGTGCCCCGAATAGACAAGTAGTATTGGGGTTTCACGTTTCAGAAACTATATAAGATACGATTCCGGTTAAAGATCCGGAAAGGGGAAGTCTGAATGTAAATTGTAAGTAAGGGTTTGTCTTTTTATTAAAATGTCTAATTTTCTTATTTATGAATTTATTTTATTAAATTCAGACCTATAGTTTCTTCATATTTTTTAGCTAAATTTATTTCTAACATTCTAAAAAATATTAATTCTGAATTTATATATAACATTAAAAATGATCTTGATTTAGTTAAAAAGATTAAGGAGGATGGTGACTCATGCAGTGGCGTATATCAGCCTTGGGGGCGGATATGAAAATAAAATATTTTCGATAATGTAAAACAAATTTCGCTCAATACGTGTTGGCTGATATCATTGCAATTCGTTCAGTTGCGATGATATATTTTTACATAATTACTAATTCACTAATCAAAAATTGCTTTGTATGCTTTTAAGTAACTTGCAAATGGTTTGGAAAAAGTACACAAAATCTTCACGAACTTATTTTTAAAGGTTTATAGGAAATATTAATACAAGATCTATGTATTATTCAACATATTATCATATAGTTTAAAGCATTCAAAACAAAGATTTAGTGAATTTCCAGAAGGGATCAAAAAAGGGAGCGTAATTTCAACATTCAATTAAGGTAGGTGCGGGTAATAAGGCCTGTCGGCTAATAAGGCCTAAGTAACAAAAATACAATTTAAAATTATTGTTGTCGCTCAAAGTCACCCTCGTAGGTAGCTAAAATTCATATAATGGCGCCTCAAACCTGTCGCGACACGTTAGTTCGCATAATGTCACCAGTGCGAAGTCATTCAGTTTGAGGGACGATCGCGCGGCTCGAATAATAAGATATTCTCCGAATCAATCGTAATTATTTTTTGTAATATTACACTTCTATATATAATTTTGGGCTATAGTTTTCTATTATTTAATGCTTCTACGGCCTTTGATGTTTGAATAATATATATCATGGTCCGAATAATGTTCTTTTCAGTTTTTCTTTTCATGTTGTCGGCGGTTAATAAGGCCTACTAAATTCGACCGTAGGCCTTATTATCCTCCTTTTTTTTGAATCAACATTTGCCTGTTTTACAGTTTTATTTATATCTTTTCAAAATGTTAGTGACCAAAGACCTTCTTGACAAAAACAAGGAAGAGAAAAAAATTTAAAAGACCTCAACCCCCAAAGGTGGAAGTGATACTAAAGAAAACCAGGCGAGTTTTTCATATCACGGTTGTAAAGAGGATAAGATGGTTGATATGAACAAATGTTCTAAATGCGACAAGTAGGGATGGGAAAATATCGATGATATATCGATAAGTATCAATATGAACATCACTTTTCTTTTGGTATCGATGTATCGATGACTCGATATTGATATATGTCAATAATTATCGGAAAATTTCGATAATATCGAGTTATCGATACATCGACGACAAACTAAAAGTAATATTATGTTTATGTCGATATTTATCGATATATCGATATTTTCCCATCCCTAGCGACAAGTGGGGTGCATCGGCTTGTCATCGGATGATACAGATAATTTTGAGTGTCCTGATGGCTATTAAACAAAGAAATTTGTTGTTAATTTAAAGACTTTAGATTGAATAATGCATAATTATTAATTATTGATCTCAATTACCAAATATAAAACGCCTATTTTGTTTATTTACGTATGTTAAAGTCTTAGGCCTTATTATCCTACTATAGTATAATATGACCTACTGAAGAGGTTTTTTAAAATGTTTAATTGTCTTTTTGATTACGGCAGAAGTTGCCATTTTTTGTTTATATATGACAGCACTTGATGTTTAGGTTTAATTAACATTCTTTGTTGATTCAAGTACATAGTTTTCATTTTATTTCAAATCTCCCTTAGCTAGGCCTTATTACCCGGACCTACCTTACTCAAAAATATTTTTAGAGTCTCAATAGTGTAAAAAGGCACTGCATAAATGTCAACATCTCATCATCATTTTAATTATGGTCATTTACTTGATTCGTTGGATATGATGTCCTTCTTTATAAATATATCTAAGGAATTAGTCCTCACAGCATTAGAAGATAAATGGAATGTGATCGAAGATTACATAAATATTTCGCTACCAGATTTTAAAACTCGGTTGAATTCATATTAAGTAGCTATTTTCAGTTTGATGGATAAATATATAAACAAATCTTCGGACGTGCAATGGGTAATCCTGAGTCACTTATTTTTGCAAATTTAATTACGACTATTGCATTAAATAATATTATTAACAAATTATCTTTTGCTATTCTTTACATATACAAATTATACGTTGATGATATTTTCTCTATTGTTCCAACAAATTCTGAAAATATTATATTACAACATCTTGAATTCAAAATAGAATTAGAAAAAGTTAATGCTTTACAATTCTTACATGTTTTAATAAGTAGGTGTGATGATTGTACCTTGATTTCTGATTTCTATAAAAAACCTAACACAACATATAGCATTTTAAAATTAATTCTGCTCATCCCACAATTCAAAAATTAATACCATAATAGTATATTATGCAATGAGTTTATAATGATAGCTATTAATACGCGAGTATCGTAATTCATACGTGTGTATTAATAGCCATTATACACGAGTTGCATACATTATTTTTTCTACTTCCAAACTATAATTTAAAAAAAAATATAATCATGAAATTTATGTACAGTATTATTATACACATGGTTGAATTATACATTATTATTTTTAAATTATATTTTTTTAAATTTATATTTACGATAAATATCGTACAATTTGTAAAGTTTAGTTGTGGGACTTGTGCACGAATATTAGTTGATACTGTCGCACCATTTATATTGGTTTGAGATCTGAACAAGAACTGTCAAACCACTCTGATCAAAACACATGAACACAAGAACGCGCGCAGGCGCAGTGATGTCAACTGCTTACTAAACAAAATGCTGTGCTGCTATTGTTTAATTTGGTCATGTCATAATGATAATCTGTACCGAAATGAAAATCTGAATCGAAATGAACGTCATTCAAGTACAGACAATGCATATTTAATGAGTAAATTAAAGCATGGGAGTAGAAAAATGGTTTTAAATAGTGATGCGTCGAGACGAGACGAGACGAGATTTTTCACTTCTCGTCTCGTCTCGTCTCGAATTTGAAAATTTTGATCTCGTCTCGAATATTTCTCGTCTCGATTATTGTTATCTCGTCTCGATCTCGATCTCGTCTCGATTTCTCGACCATTTTTTCTAACAATTTTTTTTTGCCAATTGATATTAAAAGTGCTATTTTTGACAGGTGACAGTCTGTGAAATGTCACTTTTAGTGCCTAAGGTAATTAAATTATTTTTTTCCATACCTTCACCGAAAACGCCACCTTTCGTCTCTATTACTAGAGACGTAGGTGAGGTAGCTCTGACCGGTCAGTACATTTTCCACCAAGAAAAAGTACTTTTCCTCCCGCTTTATGTGGAATTCCTATTTTCTTTTCTTCCCTAGGGAGTAAAAGTACTAACCAGTCGGAAATATCTCACTTTCATCCCTAATAATAAAAAATTTAATCTAATAATTTTACATGGTTAATGTCAGTAAAGTAATAGATCTATGTTGACAGGTTGAATTGACAATTTAGTTGAGTTTGACTATGACAATAACAAATAGGCGAATTGGTGAAAAAAAAAATTAAAAACTGTTGAATAAAGTATAAATAATTTTAAAAATTCGAGAAATCTTGACGAAAATGTCGAGATTCGAGAATCTCGACATTGTAATCTCGTCTCGAACATTTTTACAAATATTAGTCTCGTCTCGACGAGACGAGAAATATCGAGACGAGACGAGACGAGATTCGAGAAATTCTCGTCTCGTCTGCATCACTAGTTTTAAACATGTGTTGAGTTATGTCATGAGAGTTTTACTGATAAAAATATCAACAACAGAACTTACGTACTAGATTAATTAAAAATAACTACCCTAAATCATTTATCAATAAAATATTACAACAAAATAATGTGAACAGAAATAATTATAATAATGTTAATCAAATAGTCAATAATAATAATAAATGTTATTTTAAGATACCTTATATTCACAAATTGTCTGAAAAAAATTTGAAGTTTGTTCTTGTACACAAACATTGACTTGGTATTTTACAATACCAAAAAATTGAATATCATTTATTCGAATTTAAAAGACAAAACGCCTCTTAATTATTAGACTCATGTAGTAGGTATATAAAATAGATTGTAAACAATACGAATTAAAATAATTTAGGTCAGACAAAAATTGGCTATTTAAACGTATTCAAACGCACAACAATGATTGCAAAAATAGTGATATGAAAGCCGACAAAACTGCGTTGACGCAGCATCTTTCGAAACAGGGCATCATTTGGATTTTGACAATGTTTAAATTCTTGATAAAGAAAGTAATTATAAAAAGGGATTATTTCTAAAAATGCTTCATATATCTCATCACAACAACGCTGTCAGTTCCAGAAGGGATATCCAGTAAATAATATTTATACTAATATTTTGTAATTTATTGTTGAGGTTTGTTAACTTGTATTTTTTCACAATTGTTTATGATTGGTAGCTCTGTTTATTTCCTATTATTGTTCTTTACTTGTTACTTGGTTAAGTTGCGCATTGACTAGTTGTCGTTAGTCAATCGCTGCTCTTCCAACTGTCAACATCAAATTATTCAACTGTTATAATGTTCACATGTTATTATGTTCACTTTACCATAACTTCAACATAACGTGGTATGTATTATCATTTGTTTATATGAATTAAATTTTATAAAAATGTAACAATACTAATTACGATTTAAATCTTTGTAGCATCTGATGATGACTTTATTATAGTCGAAACGTTATGACTTATGAGTTTATGAAGTAATTTATTGAACTCCCGAGTCCAACTTCCAACTATTCCTAATTAAAATTAAATTTATTGGACGCTACAATAATGTTTCTCATTCTAGTTAAAATTAATATCTCAAATGAAGAGACTGGAATAGGTTATGGTTTATTTTTATTAGAAAAGGTATTACAAATATCATCAATTCAATTATTCACATTTCTGCAAAGTTAAGTATATTGTTTTCACTTATCATTAAAATAATACTCACAATTTGTAACAACAGTCGTATGGTTCAGAAGTGACAGTTGTTGAAAAAAACAATAAAATTTTATATTAATACAGAGATACTATTTATTTCTAATAATGTACGAATGTGGAATGTATCTCAAATGAAGAAATGTTCGGATAATCAAACATACAATGACAAATCGACCGGTGGGTTGTTTTATACAAAAATTTTAGCAAAATACTTTCCCTACATACCTGGATAAGATTTCTAAATATTTTTTCATTTTCTTGTAAAATATATTTTTTTCAAAATCGGTATGAAAATCTTCATTTCCTGACTAATTTGAGTCTTGAAAGTAAGATTTCCATGACTAGGCATGAAAATAAATAAGTAAAAATAAAATTTTCATGCCTAGTCATTTTTACTTTCCACTGTCTGTAGGTCTGCAAAACGCCGAGTATTTTCGCGCAATAAAGATGTGATCACAAGATGGGTTTCACAGCCATTACTATCTAGAATAGAATATGTCTCATAAAAAAATTTGAGCTTTACAATTGTATATAATCTATTTTATGTTGAAATTTTGATTTTGCTCGTAATATAACCATAGTTACGATCACGAATTAAAAAAGGAAACATGTTTTTAGTTTAAAACGATGTCAGGAGAAGCCCACATATAGTACTATTGATGAAATGGAGAGCCGGTTGCGCAAACTACTAATTTTGAAAGAAAGAGAAAACTTCTCTACTCTCTATTTCAGAAACATCAGTCAGGAATTTACTTCGGGAAAAAATTGTAGAGTAATAAGTATATATTAAATGATCTACTGAGCATGGAACAGAAATAATTTTTGAAAAATTTGAAAAAATAATATAAATATTTAAAGTAAAGTGAACATTTTTAGTATCACGAGTACTTACATAGTTTTTCTAAATATTTTATTTGAATCTTAGAAGTAATTCTTTACACAACTTCTAATAAATATCTGGTGTTAATTATTTATATCAATTATGTTGATTTAATAAAATATGCTACTTAAGTGATATTACTTAATTTTGCGAATTTAATAAATTGAAGTAAAGTTTTTTTGTCTCACGCTCAGCACGACGCACGACGCTCAGCAAGACTAATATGACAAAATAGCCATGTTTTTATAATTTTTAAATAATAATGTATTAGGTAGTAGCTATAATTTTCATATACCTATCATAATATTAAAATTTATAAAAACAAGTATCTTGATAATCATCCTTTTACCACTATACTATATCCATCGAACACATAGAGTAATAAAACTAGTGGGCAGAGCCAAAACTGCGCAGTACAATGTGCGCAGAAGTAGGCTTTACAAGCAACAAATTTTTAAAAGCAGAAAAATTAAATAGTTTTATTTGAAATAAATATGGAAGAATTATATATTTTATCATTTATGTATAACATAATTTTAAAAGAAATATGAAGTACAATTTTTATTTACGAACGATTTTTTGATGACCGATCTCAGAAGTTGAGTTTGCCTAGCAGTGTAAAACTGGCTTACCAATAGCAAATACCGTATTTCAATTTCGCGCACATTTGTGGGAGGAGCCTACTCTATCTGTTCGGTGGACATAGTATAATAATATAATATATAACGTTATAAATTAATAACTCTTGCATCTTAAGCCAATTTCAGATTATATTAGACGCTAAAGTATACTCTACCCTAAGACAATGTTCTCTCCATATTTGCCTGTTTAATTATAGAGATTTATAATTTTAAGTTATGTTAAGTCGTGTTCGCACGGGGATTCTTTGAAGATTCTACGGAGATTCAGAATCCTGGAAAAGAAGTTTTTTCTTTCTAGTGAAAATTATTTGTTAAATTGCGGTGTCGCTAAATTGAATCTTGAATGAGTCTTGGAAAAGAAGAATTTATAATTTATTGATTGCTTCAAAACCACGTAATTATCACTATAAAGAAGAAAACTTCTTCTTTTCCAGGATTCTGAATCTCCGTAGAATCTTCAAAGAATTCTCGTGCGAACAGGCCATATGGATTATGGATACATAGCTTCTATTCATTTTAACATCTTATTTATAACTTTTTACCTTTAGTCACATATTCTGTAAGAGATATATTGTAAGGGACAAAATTTTTTTTGATGGTAAGCACATTTTATTATTCCCGAAAACGATCCTATTATGAATGGTTGTATGTTAACGACTTTTTCATCTACGACTTTTAAAAAGATATACTTATAACGAACACAATATTTCGCCCACGGCTTAATTTATTATTTAAAACGATAATAATTTAAAATCCGTAATCCAAAATTTTACTTTGGGGAACGACAATTCAGTTTTCCTATTTTAATTAGGTACTTCGATAGATATTCGTGTTTTAATAGAAATGATAGAAAAGGTTAATATTCAAACGATTTTTAATTAGGTCAATGTTCTGTAAAACTGTATCATTTAAGAATTATTTTCTCATTACGCACTCCATTCTGAAATAAACTAAAAACAAAGAGCGTATCAAACATTTAAATAAAATTTTGCATTGTTATTCTGTTAAATAACAAATATTTAGAAGATTAAATACAGGATATTAAATAGCTATTTTCTTTGTTTTAATATTAAACAAATTGTTAAAAAATAAGCAACTTTAGAAACAAAATTAATTACTATGTTTTTATGTAAAAATCTTGGTACCTACCTATGGTTTTCTCAACGTAAAATTAATTTTGGAATAGAATGTCATATTAAAAATAGTGTACATCTAAAGCTACTGTAATAGTTTATGACTGCCGTGCGTGTATAGTATATACGAGTATGAGTATTATATACCTAACCTATAGGTTCGTATAATGCAAGTACAACAAACTATTCATAAGTTTTGTGCATTAAAAATTCACTGCCAATTTGGTTTCCATAACCTTAACTTCCGATAAAAAAATTAGTATAGAAGAATGTAGCTACTATATTTGATAAAATTTTTATTGACCAGCTTGATACAAAATTTGTATAAATTGTCTGCAATTAAAATCACGATCAAAAAGTTGATTGTTATAATGAATGGGATGTAATTTTATATTTAAGATATTAGCGAAATTAGTTTAGAAGCAGGGGAAGCTAAAGACTAGGAGTGAGAGTTAACATGTTTTGGGGCGACTAATAAGATGTCGCCTAACAATATTTGCTCCGGCCTGTATTTGTTTTATTACGGTTCGTTTCGCAACCCGACGACGTTTATTTGCCGTGTTGGCAGCTTGTGGACTGCGCGTGTTGGAGTGAGGCAGAGGGTAGATGACGCGAACGCACGGCCCGCCCATCGACAATGATTTAAATTACAAAAATGGGCGTTTTATGTTTTCAGTCAATTCAATCCAACTTCACTGGGGATAATCCAATTTGGATTTTATTTTCATTTCAGTTAGGTTAGTAACACGAAGTGGTGGGCTGGGTGGAACTGGAAGATAGGGGATTTGCGATTTGGGGACTGAGCTGCAGTCTCGGTTCGGTTCTCGAACACGAATACATACACAGAGACGAGAGACACAGACTCGCTATTCGCCGTGTCGCTCCAATCGATTGTGGTATACGGAACACGTACACAGCAACAGCACGTACCGTTACCGTAGCCCCTGTACAGGCTGACGGGTCGATGGGTGCTGCACCCAAACCATAGCTCGGATATTTGTATCCTCATTACAGTAATGGAATTAAATTAATCCGAGAGCAATTTCGCTATTGCTTTATTAGTCCGGGCGCTTGAACGCTTGAAGGTACGCGACGAGAGACGGAGGGAGCGTTAAGTGTGGCTGTTGTCCGTGTTAATACCTCTCGGGGGATCCTTTACCCGTAGAACAACCCCTGCTCCTGTTCCTGCTCTTGCTTCAGTTACCCTCAGGCTCTTTCTAGACGTACCTGTGCCGCTTGCGGCATTCGATCCTAAACGGTGAACGTTACAGCGTTGAGCCTTGGAATCTCAGCTTCAGCTTCTCGCAACTTTCGTTGTCTCCCCTTTTTTAACGTTTTCACGCCTCGGCAATTTCTCAACGGCGTCTTTGCCCACGTCATTAATTAATTGCGTTTTCTTAATTAAGGTAAAATCCCTTCCTGTTCTTTACCCGCCTCGTTGCCAATTGGACTAAATTACAAAAGGATAGCTTTAAGATTGGCGCCCTTATCTTACAACCACTTAAAGTTTATTATTTCAAAATGACGAATTAACTACGAAACACTTAATAAATGTCATCTGTATTACTGTATTCGACTATTGGACCATCATCTGCACATTTCCAACAGAAGAAAATACAACTTCAACTTCTAAATGTCATAACATTTTCAAATAAGTACTTATAGGTATGGATATAATTAAAAATAATAATAATATTAAAAATGAATTTACTTTCATAAATACTGTAGCAAAAAGAAACAAGCACTTCTGTTATTCTAGTATTCACATTATTTATAAAATGAATATTGTTTATAATTTACAATTAAATGTTTTCCCTTACACGAAATTTGAAATTTACTTAATTTTCAATATTTACACGTGGTTTTCTACATTATTTATCTTGCATTTTTATTTTAAATGTGTGCAGCTAATATTCCCATTTACATTTCACATCGCGCAATAATTTTGTGAAAGAGTGCTTTCAAGAGTTTTTTTTATTCGGGGTCAATTTACATTTGAAGTACGTTGTAATTATATCACTATTTAAGTATCTATTTAAGAAGTTCCAATGTCAATCATCAATATTTATAATAATTTACCTATAAATTGATAATGTATACCGCCTTTACAAAATAACACTGCCATAGACACTGAGACACAAAAAGTGAGGAGGGCTATTTTTCTTGACTTGACTCCATACGAGTTTAAAAATAAACACAAAAGATACAGAATAGTTCCGCTATTGTCTAAAATTTTAACTGATCACCAAAGGATTAAAGTATCAGAAAAGATACAATGCACTCAATATTGAAGTAGGTGGTAAGGGTTCGGGTAACACTAAGGTCTTGCGCGTGTTGTGAATAAAGTACATGTAAATTTTTGCGTTTAGATCGCCGTTATTCAACATTATATGCAAAGTTATACCTAATTCGCTTTATTGTAATTTCCATAAAATTTACAGATATAGGTACTTACTTGTAAATTTTCAGAATATATATCTACTAATACCAATATACACTTAATTTGTTTGTTATAACAGTAGGTAGGTATGTTATACTCGCATGTTGAAAAAAAACCATTACACTTGATGAATTAATTCTTACATGGTTTATTATCCTCTTCAACTAGAGACGGTGTGGTGCGACGGCTGTCCGTAGATCTCGCACCAAGTGTAACCGGCTCGCTAGCTGACTCAGCAGAGTCATCGAGCTCGATGGTAGGTGATAAAGACGAACAGCGACTGTTTCTAGGTGACATATCCGCCGAAATCGAGGTCGGAACCATCGGCAACGAAAGCTGCAGAGGCAATGGCAATGGTGACTTGACGCAATGTTTCCGTTCTTCATCATCAGTTACTGCAATTTTAGCGTCCGCAATGTACACTGCACTCGCTCCACCAGCTGAACCCGATGCACTTGCACTCGAACCATTCACTCGTAGGTCTATGCCGTAGGTAGGGGTTGGCACTGGCACTGGTACTGTAACGCGTTTTGGGGAGTCTGATATCAACCAGTTCTTAGCTGCTGGGACAGGCTTCATCTCGATCACTTCGTCCGCATGATCCTCGTGGTCACGCTCCCGTTCACGATCACGATCACGACCCGGGCTTCCTGACGATGTCAAATTGAGACACTGGCTAGTTACAGGCACTGGGCTTGCAACACGATTGTTATTATTCTCGAATGATTTGGATACAAACTGCGCTAACCTGTCCATAGCGAAGGCAAGAACTTGGCACTACACACGAACACGCCGTTGAAAACACACCAGGGTGAACAACGACACAAACATTGAATTCAGAGAGAGTTGTGTGTCTCGGTATACACTAGGTGCTTGGTGTTCGCCGTTCAGGATCCGTCGCTGCCATTCTAATTTGCGTTAGCAGGCCCGCGGTTGCCTCGGTAACAGCGGCGCGCCTGCCGTCGGGGGTTGGTCTGGCGTCGCCACGCCTCTATAACGAGACGCTGCGCGACGTCATTGGTGCGTCGTTACTAGACACGGGACGACAGATGAGCGCCGAGAATTGTTACAGCACATGATTTAACAAGTTTACATTTCGAAAGACCATTTTATTGTCCTCAATCCCTTGCTGTCGCTGTTTTATATGCGGAAAACTATAACACAAAGTGGCCAACATTCTTCTCCCACAGACGCCACAACATTTATCGCGACGTACAACTATTCATTTTTCAAAATATTTTTTCAAGCGTATTCGTAATCGTAGTATTTGCATCTTATATTTATTACTATTTAGATTAAGCAATGATGTACATAACCATATACAAATTTAGTAGTTGGTTGGTTGGACAGTTCAAAAGAAAATTATTTATTTAAACTCTTATCCTACTTTAAATGTAACTGATGTACTGTTGGTAAAGAAAAAACTTATTAGGTATTATTATTATTACTTATATTAAAATTGTGGCTTCTTCTTCGTGTTATGAATTGGCCTACTTTTAGCTTTTAGGGTAACTGTATAATTTCAACTGTTATGTAAATTTTTATTATTACAGGACTATATTGTGACAAAGGAACAGATCATTACTTACTATCATAATCACTTATATCCCTGAAGAAATAGCATATGTTAAATTTTATTAAATGTGAATAATCGGCAGATGATAATTTCAACTTATACCTATAATGAAAATTATTAAAACGAAAAAGTACCACACGAATAGTGTACCTACTTTTCACACATTCAGACGCCCAGGAATGAACATCACCTTATCAAATAGCTTTCCATGTACATATTTAAAAACAAATCAACCATTAACAATTATCCGGTCTAGTTAACGTTTGTAAACTTTACTCTAAGGTGTCATATAACTATTTTTATATGACATTATAATTATAAGGTGACATATAACTATTTTTGTGTGACACCTTAGAGTAATTTATGAAGAAGATGGAGGAAAATAAAATGAAAATAATCCTTAATTGTAATATTTGTACATTTATGGCAATGTGGCGAAGATTACTGCTCATTCATAATGATTGAAAAATTGTAAGTAATTGCAATAACTTAAGCCCCTGGGCAAAGATGCTCACTCAATATTTTATATTTTTATTTATATAGGTACAAGGAACTTGTGTCCCCATCGATTAAATTTTTGAATAGGTTCCTGTGTTGTTGGTATATTGATATTAATTTTGGTGATTTTAATTTTTTAAGAATCGAGTAAATATAAAGGAACTGTAGGAAACAAAATTTAAAAAAAGTATATATAATTTATTGACTTCATTATATCTAGACAAGAATTGACATACAAATTGCAGGTGCTCATTCTTAAAACATTTAGCTTGCAATGTACTAAACCTTGAATAAAATTTATCGCCGGTGGCACATTTTTTTTGTCACAACAGTCACTAGAAATTTAAACTTCTTCGCAATACCTTATGCATGCATGTATGGTAACTACTACTACTACTATTGTGTTCATTTTTATTATAGAACTAGTTATTTTTTAATTTCAGTTTGCGTTTATTTAAAATATGGTTACGCACAAAACCTGTTGTAAATTACTACTTACTATACTACTTTATTCTTTTATTAAATCGCCTCATATTCGAGATAGGCCAGATAAATTCAATTATCTAATCTGCAGTTTAACTATGATTGCAATATTAGCTCTTAATATAACAAATCCATAATTCACAACTAATTTCTTTTTTCTGTTCTTTTTTATGTCTATGCATTTTTTTATAGATTTTGTATTTACCTATATTATGATAATAAAGTATCTATCTTGTTCTTTTTTTTCTTTAAGTATCTACCACGGTACAAGACACTGAAGGTAACCCAACTTGGCTTGCAAAAGTGACTGCTGAACTGGTCCAGTTTCGTGGTACTGAGGGGTAAAGGGAGTACTTAATATGGCAGCTAACATAGGCCATCAAAAACCCGCGAGAATCGCTGATTAACGTGTAAAGTATAATTTCTATATATATTCTGTAATTTATTATAATATATACAATATTCTATAAGTTATTGAAGATTTTAAGTGAAATTGCTAATAAAATGTGGCCTATGCGATATGACACCGTCTAGCGGCGACAGGGCGAACTGTAACCTCTTGAGCAGTCATAAAACTAGTGGAAGGGGTATGCAAGTTACCGGGGCCTGGTATCTACCTACAAAATTATTTTTTGGCAATACCTGACAGGAATTAAATGGAATGTGTCAAAAAGACATTGTGTCATGTTTGAACATAGATGCCTTATACAAATTTTTAATTTTGTTTTCAAATTATTTATACAGGGTGTTTCTGTACTTATGGATCAAACTTTAAGGGTATATGTAACACGTTCTACTGATAGTGATACTTAACGGAACAAAAATAATTTTTCAAAAATTCGTAAAATTAAGGGCGGTTTCATAGCTGTTTGTGTTGTTTTTTTAATTTTTGTTCATTACACATTATCAGCGTTGGATTAGATAATTACGTGCATTATTGTTACTATTTGAATAAAATAACACAAACAGCTATTAAACCAGTGGCATTCAGCATGGTTCCTTTAAGTACACCAGCCTTAATTTTTCGAATTTTTGAAAAATTCTTTTTGTTCCGTTATTAGTAGAACGTGTTACAGATACCCTTAAAGTTTGATCCATAAGTACAGAAACACCCTGTATTATATTATACTGTGGACAAATCTTATCTGTCGTAATATATTTTTTAATAGGTATACATATACTTATTATTATTACTATCAGTAGCTTATTAAGCAATATAAGCGCCCAAAGGCCGGAAAATTTTGCGCCCCTTTTGATTATAACTTTTTTGTTTCTTAATATATCTACAACATTCTAAAGCACATTGACATTTTGTTACACCCTCTAATATACTAAATTTAAAACATACCTACTAAGATTTTTGTTTTTAAATAGGTACAGTAAAATAAACTATCAATAAAAAAATTCTAATTTAGACAATAGCATGTCATACAAAAATTAAACTAGATTGTAAAAGGAATTTTTTGTTGATTGAAGGTTGAATGCTTTATAATTAAAAGTTAAAAAAACTTTCAACTTGCAGAAAAAATTATTTAATATTCAAGTAAATAAAAAAATACTGTATTTAAAAATAAAAATTGAGTGATATGGTCCACCGTTCCGCTCCTAAATATTTTACACCAGAAGCCCGGGCTTTGTAGGATAATACGCCACTGACTAATGTATACTATTTATCTATCACGTTTAACATTATTGTAAATCATCGATGTATTATATTCTAGATTCTAGCATGAAGCTTAAATAATTTGTCCCGGTAAATATATATGTTTGCAATGAAGGTTTTTATTTATACCTACCTACTTAAGATAATAGATGCCTTATTAAACACTTTCAGACAAATCTGAAGGATCCTAATATTGTAGACGTGCAAACAATGCTGGAGGCATATTCTTGCGGCTACCTATATAAGTTTGCCTTTGCTTCAAACACATTTTCTTAATTAATTACGCACTAATTGCTATTTTCGCGAAATCCTTCGTAAAGAGAAGTGCTCAAGTGGAGCAATCTTAAGCGCTGCACAACATCCTTTTCTTAATTAATTACTTTTACAATTGGATGGAAAATATACTCATATTCAAGCAAAGTTGTTTTTGAGAATTGATTGTAAAACTGTTCAGTGGTTTGTGCCTGAATTGAAATGTAAATGAAAAAAAATATTAATGCCTATCAGGTACGTAAATTTAAATTTATGTAAATATTTTGTGTCCTTTAAATTATTTTAAAATTCCTGCGAGTGCAGGCGCTATAACAGTGTAAATTTTATTTCACGCCAGCAGAAAAAAATTAAAATGAAATGTTTATTTCATAAATAATTTGCGTGAAATTCGAGCCTATTTGTGCCCCATAAATGGATCTGAAATCTCCACAAGTTTTGATTTATTAACAATAACATTTTTGGATCTGTAAAAAGTTGCTTGAACATTTTTTTTCATTTAAAAAAAAACTAAGCCACCATTTAAATTATTATAATTGGTATCTATTTGTGTCGTATAAATAAATTGAATATCTCCATTCTCCAAATGTTTTTGAGTTATGTAACAAGTCCTTAGTCAACAAAATTAGCATTAGTAATACAAACATATTTATTTATATTTATTTGGAAACTTTGACCTATTAAACAATTTGAGAGTTACATTAACAAGCAACTAAATTTTATGAATTGCATGACACGTCCCGAGAAACGTAAAACTGCGCGGGACGGACTGTCGAATAATCTACATATTATACTAAAGCTGGATTCACATGAACCGTTTACACCGTTCGTTTTGCGGACGTAGCGGCCGCAAAACACGTTGGTATTTCACATGAGACGTCAACGTTTTCTGGCTGCACACTACTACAAATGAAATATAACTAATATTGTTTGATTATGTTATATTCTAATGTCACTTGTGTTGTTTGTTGTGATCAGTGTGTAAGTAACGATAAGTAAGAAAAATGGATAATTTTCCTGAAATTTTAATTACCGAAGTTCAGAAGCATCCCTGTCTCTATAATCCCGGAGATAAGGATTATAAGAATATTACTAGGTTGGTATTAATACAAATCTCCGCATCTTTTTAAAATTATTTAAACTTAATAAATAACTCAATCCCGTCTCAATACTTTGACGCATCAGTGTAAATGCAAACGATTGTCCCGCTTCCGCACAATACCGCATCGTGTACCTATGCTCGCGTTGGTTTGAGTGTACCTTAATTCAAACGATTGTCCCGCTTCCGCACAATACCGCATCGTGTACCTATGCTCGCGTTGGTTTGAGTGTACCTTAATTCAAACGATTGTCCCGCTTCCGCACAATACCGCATCGTGTACCTATGCTCGCGTTGGATTGAGTGTACCTTAATTCAAACTATTGTCCCTCTTCCGCACAATACCGCATCGTGTACCTATGCTCGAGTTGGTTTGAGTGTACCTTAATTCAAACGATTGTCCCGCTTCCGCACAATACCGCATCGTGTACCTATGCTCGCGTTGGTTTGAGTGTACCTTAATTCAAACGATTGTCCCGCTTCCGCACAATACCGCATCGTGTACCTATGCTCGCGTTGGTTTGAGTGTACCTTAATTCAAACGATTGTCCCACTTCCGCACAATACCGCATCGTGTACCTATGCTCGCGTTGGTTTGAGTGTACCTTAATTCAAACGATTGTCCCGCTTCCGCACAATACCGCATCGTGTACCTATGCTCGCGTTGGTTTGAGTGTACCTTAATTCAAACGATTGTCCCGCTTCCGCACAATACCGCATCGTGTACCTATGCTCGCGTTGGTTTGAGTGTATCTTAATTCAAACGATTGTCCCGCTTCTGCACAATACCGCATCGTGTACCTATGCTCGCGTTGGTTTGAGTGTACCTTAATTCAAACGATTGTCCCGCTTCCGCACAATACCGCATCGTGTACCTATGCTCGCGTTGGTTTGAGTGTACCTTAATTCAAACGATTGTCCCGCTTTCGCACAATACCGCATCGTGTACCTATGCTCGCGTTGGTTTGAGTGTATCTTAATTCAAACGATTGTCCCGCTTCCGCACAATACCGCATCGTGTACCTATGCTCGCGTTGGTTTGAGTGTACCTTAATTCAAACGATTGTCCCGCTTTCGCACAATACCGCATCGTGTACCTATGCTCGCGTTGGTTTGAGTGTATCTTAATTCAAACGATTGTCCCGCTTCCGCACAATACCGCATCGTGTACCTATGCTCGCGTTGGTTTGAGTGTACCTTAATTCAAACGATTGTCCCGCTTTCGCACAATACCGCATCGTGTACCTATGCTCGCGTTGGTTTGAGTGTATCTTAATTCAAACGATTGTCCCGCTTCCGCACAATACCGCATCGTGTACCTATGCTCGCGTTGGTTTGAGTGTACCTTAATTCAAACGATTGTCCCGCTTCCGCACAAAATCGCATCGTGTACGCTCTCGTCCCCGCTCCCGCAGTCCCGTGTTAAGGTATACTCAAACCAACGCGGGATTGCGGGAGCGGGAGCGGAAGCGGACACGGTGCGGTATGGTGCAGATGCGGGACAATCGTTTGCATTTACACTGATGCGTCAAAGTGATAAGAGACGGGATCGAGTGTATTGAAGACACACGACGGGTATTGCGATGGTCGATGCTGCTATTAACAAAATAAAATGTAAAAATTTGTATTTACCATTTTCTCTTAAGTCCAATCCAATGTCGTTCCATACCTTGTCTTTTTTTCTTATATTTTTGTACTCAGGATGAGAAAGATCATATAAAATAGGATACTTTTTAACAGTATCAATTAATTTCTCTATCAAGTCAGGCATTTTACTATTGAAGTCACTACAAGATATTACGCGGGAACTAAGCGAACGCGGGAAAAACAGTGCACGCTGCGAACTCAAATAATTTCGCAGACGGACCGCATTACCGCTTGCGAACTGTCGCATTGGTATGCATTGTTCCATATCCCGCTGTACAACTGTGTCCCGTGATCGGTCCGCTCCCGCTCCCGCTCCCGCAATCCCGCGTTGGTTTGAGTATACCTTTAATTTGAGTATATCTTTAGAGAAAGATGTATAGATGAAAGAAAGAGAATACTTCTCTACTCTCTATCTCAGACACATCAGTCAGGAATTTTCTCATACTGATGCTTGCATTCCTTACTGAATAATTTGTTTTGATAGTTGTACTGTGTTCAGTATTCTGTTTGTCGTTGTCGTTACTTATACAGTACTTATATTGCTACGGTGTGAAATGCAATATAGCAAGCGGTACTAGATCAAATTGTGTAATATGTGTAGTACACAAAACATAACACCGCCCGTTCGCGCAGCTGAACCGACTCTTCACGTCCTATAAATATGAACAAATTATCACAAAATTAGTAAGTTTTGTGAAAGCAGAGAAATTTGACAAGTTTATGACATTGTAATTAAAAGTAAAACTAATATTTAAACATACTTGACACGGGGCTAATCTTTATTTTCTAATTAAAAAATAATTTAACCATTGGTCTTAATTTCATTTCTCATTTAAAAGCATGTTTTGGCTACCCGAACCATAAGGTACTGCATTACACTCTTAAAGGTGGATTTATAATGAAGTAAAGTAAGAAGTAGCAGTAAACTACAGCGTAAGTTAAATCTACCGTACAGCATATACCCATTTATAATCAAATACAAACACCGGCGCATACAAGGGCGAAAATTTGTGTGTATTTCTGTGTACTGCGATTGTACTGTTTGTTTTATTATTTTATTTTTAATTTTTCTGATAACCATCCTACAGGATTAACTCTCAATTTTAGAATGGTAGATGTTATTATAGTGAAATCCAACCACTCGGACCCAGTGGTATTATTGTCGGTTGCACTGGGAATCGAACTGAGGACCGCTAGCATGCTAGGCGGATCCTCTGCCTCTACCGCTGAGCTAACCACTAAAGCTACGTTTCCACTTCTTAACATAGTCACTGTTTTAGTCTTTGTTTTTGGTTTTTGTCTTAGTTTTACTCAGACCATTTCCAGCTCTTAACATAAGCGTAGTTTTAGTTTTTGTAAATAAAATGTTTGTTCACTTAAATTGATAGTACAATTTTTTTAAAGGGGGAAACCCTCTTAGACCTCAGGAACGTAGCCAATTGGCCTGGAGCAATTTCACATTAATATGTATTCAAATTTAGGACACTCACAACATCCATGCTCTCTGTGGGATTCGAACCCACGACCTCGCTAGCCAAGCGGTTCAGCGCAAGTCAAGCTCGCGATAGACCGAGCATAGTACAAATTTATAAAAAAGATTAGAGGTGTAATTTAATAATTTTATAATAATGATTACAGATAATAATTACTACTATAATTATAATATAATTTAAATTATTTGTAAAAATGCAAAATACTGTAGAAAACATTGTGAAGTTATTGTGGCGAACAAACAATAATTTATTAAATACAAAAATTTAAACTGCAACATTATTTTTTTAATTAATTAAATATATTAGGACTGCTGTAGTATCTACTTATAAAAACAAAGATAAATAATATTCAAAAGTTATAAATTCAACTTGACATTTTGAGCTTATTTCAGTGTTTATTTAATACCAGCAATTCTTCTTTTTTTACAAATGCACGCATAACTTATAAAAACAACCCTAAAAAAAACCAAACAAAACTAATGACAACCGAACAACGACGAAAAACTATGTCCAAAGCTTGGAATTTGCATGCTTTTGTGTTTATGAGCTACGACAAAGACTACGATTCCAGAGTAACTGGAATAGGTCAGCCATATTCTCGTATATCAAACTCTCAAGGTTATGTCATAAAACAAAAACTGTGACTATGTTAAGAGGTGGAAACGTAGCTTTCGGTATATTAAATTTCTGTACATAAAACGAACAAAAAGATGCAGCGGCTTAAACTTGAAAAACTGTACTTTCAAAATGAACCTTCAACCTAAAAAATTTGCCTTGTGGTGCTGTTTATTTTCTAAGGAGACTACTCCTCCTTCACAAAATCCTGGGTGAGTCACTGAACGCAAAGCAGAGACGTAGAAGTAACGCAACGCTAAAGTTTATCACCTTTTAATTTTCTACGTTTCTTCTCCTACTTCCAACCAATTAGGAAGCACTATTTCAAAAATTCATTGCAGAAATCTAATATTACCAATATGGTTATTATGGATATTATTATTATGTTTTTGTTGTAAATAAGAGTTAATTTTTTATTTTGTTCACCTAGAAATTATATTTTAAAATCTTATATAGACAAAATATGTATTTTTCAAATAGTGTCTACAAAAATATAGTACCTGGTATTAAAGTTATAATTTTTGAGGTCGCTATAGTTTTTGGTATATTTTGTTCAGAAGTTCTTCATTCTACATAACGTATAATTATTTATAGATAATTTCAATAAATATAATATTAAAACAGCCATTTCATCGTCATTATCTATTGTAAACTGTATTAATTATACTCGCAAGTCACAAAGTGTGTAACAGTTAAAATAACCTATAATAATGCATTCAGTCTAAATGAAACTTACAGCTGTCGAAATGGTACATGTTCAAAAGAAAACGTTCTGATTGACTGCAAGTGACTAGGTACCGATACTTTTTATAAATCACAAATTTTTCTTACTTCTGCGGCTGCGTCACCACGTTACTTTATTATAAAGCCCGCTTAAGCTGCTGGCAAAGGATTTTAAAGTTTTACCGCTCTAATTTAAATAATCTGAGTATCTACCAAAACTGAGTATGTCGGACTAAAGAAGGCTACTATGTTGTTCATTTAGTTTAGATAAATCTAAGACAATTATCTACCAAAACTGACTATGCCGGACTCAAGGAAGATACTGGGTTGTTCATTTAATTTAGGTAAACCTAAGACAATGAAATGGAAAGCAATTATTTAAGTTTACAAAAACAGGCAGCGGAACCCATTGATCTACATAATTGCCATTGCCAGCAGTGGAGGTACGGCCCTTATTATATAATATGTAATAAAAAACTTCTTGACTGTAAAATAGAGGTTATTGATCCTTTCATAAAATTGACCTACATCAATGACCTATTCTTGTCTAGTTTCATCAATTCGTGTAATAAAGAAACTCAATTATTTGCACATTGCAATCAAATAAATGAAAAATATAGGTTAATTATTATCAAGGGTCAAGTACTGGACCCTCTAGCCACCTTCCTCTATAGTTCACGTTAAGCAATTCTTCAGAGACCATCTTCCCCTACAAATGTAGTTAATGCACTACTACTACGTTACTATACTTGTGTTACATGTTACGATTTGATTGCAACGTGCCAATTCCCTCACATACAACTAAAATCAATTTATCTAACTACCAATCCAAATAAATACTTTTCTAAATACTTAATGTAATCACTGGCCAAGTAAATGGTCTTTCCTCCTAATAGTTTAATGGATAATGTGATTGATTTTTTGTATCTAGTTAAGCTCATTTCACTTTCACTCCCCATTTTTACTATTCAAATCATCAAATATTTATAACTAATGAAGTAAAACCTTTAAAACATTTTTAGCACAAAATACTTTCAAATAAGAATATTTGATTTAAAAAAATTCATAAACGTTTTTAACTTTAATATTCAAATATTTCATTCTTTTTTCTGTTAAATACAGTTTTCGATAATTTAAATTTAGGTAATATGTTATTTGCATTTTTCTTTCAATCGTCCCATTGGAATGTTTGTTGAATAACATTATGTTTACTATGATTATTATTGTATTGTAATAATAATAATAGTTATACAGGGTGGGGCAAAGCAACCTCCCTAGTTTCAATAGAGAATTGTGAAGCGAGCAGAGGTCGTAAAAGGATGGGAATGGCGTGTATAGCGGCCGGTATATATATATATATATATATATATATATATATATATATATATATATATATATATATATATACTTTATAAACTTTTTTAACGCTAACTATATATACATATATATATATATATATATATATATATATATATATATATATATATATATATATATATATATATATATATATATATATATATATATATATATATATATATATATATATTATATATATATATATATATATGTATATATAGTTAGCGTTAAAAAAGTTTCAGTTGTAAACATAATGTGGACGAACGAGCAACGCGCTTTTGCCGTAGAAGCATACATACGTGGAAACGAGTCTGTAATCGCCGCCCAGCAGTTCCGGACCGAAAATCGATTACGTTGTGGGTAAAAAACTTTCGGCAAACAGGATCTGTTGTCAAGAAGAGAGGTGGAGAGGTGGACGACCTCGAACTGCTCGAACACTCGACAACAGATCCTGTTTCCCGAAAGTTTTTACCCACAACGTAATCGATTTTCGGTCCGGAACTGCTTGACGACGGTGAATTTGGAATCGAATACGGAACGCGCGCTGAGCGGCGATTATAGACTCGTTTCCGAGTATAGTTATTATGTCTAGCTTCATGCTAGATTTCTAGTTTTAGTTTCATACTTTACTTAAAAATTACAGTAAGCAGGGAAAAAATATCTGAGCTTGTCTGGGAAACGTTATACCACACCCCTATTTTCCTGACATTCCGCCAAGTGATTAACACCTGTTCCTGTCTCTTGACAATAGTTGTATAAGGCATAGGCAGTTCAAAACTCTAGTTTATGTTATAGATGCAGTCCGCCAATTTTTTTTTATTTCAAATCCGTAAATTTCTACAATACCGGCATACAAAAATTGATGTCACGTTGGCAGAAGCTCATTGAGTGCGATGGTGATTACTTCGCTGAATAATAGTGTATTACTGGTATGTAATAAATGTTTATATTTTTATATCAAAAACCGTACGAATTTTTTGGTTTCCTGATATAACTTCTAAATATATTTTCATAAATTGACAATTTTTAAAAGGACTGAGAAGCTTTAGAGAACCTACAATAATATGTACAAAAATATTCAATGGGAACAGATGAAGAAAATACGAACTAATTTAAATAAGTAATTCTGTATATTATTTTCCAATTTTGTGCAATAAACATAAAATACATATAAACGTAGCAACAGTCCCTACAGGAGGACAGCAGTACGTATTTTTGAAGGACGTCTCAGTTCCCATCAGAATTGTAAAGATTTTGGAAACTTTAAATCTGGATTAAAAAATATTTCCACACTATGACACAATTTAAATTGAAGCGATATTTGATTTTTTTTTACAGATAATGTAGGTACAATAATTACTGCTATTGTTATTGTTCTGTCATGTCCAGTTTATAGTAAAATAATTAACAAAATAATAACTGGAAATTTTCGACTGTTCTAAACATTGTAAATGTTGTTTAGAAAGTATCTAAGTCATTTAAAACAACTATTGGTAAGCGTATACTTTTATACATATATTTATTTAAGTATTGAATAAAGGGTATGTTTTTGCAAAATCCAAAATGTGAACAAATATGATTTTATACGTACCTACTACGTAATGCCTGGACGTAACTAACGGTGCGTGCGATTATGTGCAATGACATGGACGCAGTTCGCTCAGGGACGCCAGGAATTTTCTCTAATTTCTGCATACATCATATATACACCAAATTTAAATGTATTGCACCACCATAGAGCTTTTAAAATTTTTCATGTTCACCAGTAGGGGAGACCGGGGTTGGATGTTACAGGGGCAGGTTTTTAGATAGTAGTTTAATAATATTTATTTCGTGTTTGCAGCATTGGATTTTGGATTCATCATTTACTTTGCTAGGAGCTAGCTTCAATATTTTAATAACTTTTTTGGGCTTTGGTACAATTATTATTTAAATATTATCTTTACTTAATAAAAATTATGTTTGTATATTTCACTTATTTATTAATGAGCAACCACTATAAATTAAACATACTAAAGGGGACGTGTTCACAACATAAAAAGCATCTTTATAACACACCTTACATGCCAATTTGCATTTAACAACTATTATTTTCCATGACACACAGGAATAACCCAATTTCTGACTGTCATAACTCAAATTTCAGTTCAATGAAATATAAATAGAACCTATTTTATAGAAATTTGATTAAGGTTTTGTCGAATTTTCCCTCTATCCCCGGTGACGCTCACACTGTTGGAGGGGGGGACTTCAGGATATCTTATTTAAACCTTTAAAAACCTTGCTATGAAAGAAAATTTTATCTTTTAATTATTTCTACTCAAAAACACATGGCGCCTGATCTAATTGCTTTCACGGTAATATCAAATGTTTGGTTTTGTTGTAATAAAGGGGCATGTTGTTACTGTGTAAAAACGCAATATTACATTAGTCAATATTGAAAGAAAACATTTTTGATTGTTTATATATTGCATTTTGATAATTACTATCTAATAGTTACATTAATTTTTTAAAATTATAACTTAAAAGTATAATGTAAAAAATAGATAATATATAAAAGTAATAAGTAATATTTCCATTGATATGTATATGCTATACATGACATGTTTACAGTGTAAAGATTAAGATAATAATGACATGTGATTTTCAGTAAATGTGTATATTTAGTCAAAAATTAACGTTAAATTGTAAGTATGTTTTATCTTGCCAGCAATATAAATAAGATAAGTGACCCTTACACTTTTAACATGATTTGGGCAGTTAGGGCTATGCCAATCGAATGAATCCACTGACCCCGATAAAAAAAGAATACGTAAATCATAGTTTTGCCAGGGAGAAATATTCGTAAATTTATTAGGAAATGGTAAAAAGGCGATCAGTCGCGAATCTCGTATTTCGGACGTCGGATGGCGAGCGTCGGCGTCGGTCGTCCCGTTAACTTTAATGCACAAACGGAATGGTTTATAGTTATGGCCCGTCTGTAAGACGCTTCTGGCCATAACGAAATCGTCCGGCCACAGATCTTTATTAGACACTGCTTTTTGACAAGCGACGGGGTGCCAGCTTGGACAACTTAGCGCTCAATTACAATGGATAAGGGTGCTAAGGCCATTGGGGGTGAACACGACACACACATGTATATAACTACAATCACCAACTCATCCCTTCGCACTCCATCACCCCGTCACTCTTGTATACTGTGATTCAAATGTTTTTCCCTTTGTATTTACGGCTTACTTTTCTCCTAGCAGAATGTAATTATGAATATTTTTGCATAATGCGGTATGAATTTTTATGACTAGACTGAAAAACATTCTGTAATCTGCACGAACTTATATATTTTTCCTCACTGTGAGGAAAAATAGCGTACTTCACAAGTGGGAGAAGTAAAATGCTCCTGTAACTCGTGTCCTTGGCCACGAGCAAATCGAGTGGCCAGACACTCGTGACAGAAGTATTTTACTTCTCCCACTAGTAAAGTTATATACTATAGGCTATCTCGCTAAAAATTATGTAAATGTGCTTGCTGTATATATATATATATATATATATATATATATATATATATATATATATATATATATATATATATATATATATATATATATATATATATATATATAAATTCATAGTTATTAAACATTATTCTATTAATTGTTGCTTACAATTTTTGTGTTTTTTTCATCATGTTCTTTCAGTCGTCCTGTTTTATCAAAATGTTAAAGCTATAAAGTTAGTAGAAAATAGGCCTAATATATAAGCAACGAATTAAATAGCATAATAATAATAATAATAATTTTCTTTATTTCCGTGGACACATTGTACATGCGTATAGAAAGCGTCAAATATAACAGAGAATAATACAAACTATTTACAGAATTAATTAATATGATAAAAGTTGTTATTATAAAGAAATAGTTTTAGTTTAGATTTAAAAATCTTAGAACTATTCGAGTTTTTAATGTCGTCAGGTAGTTTATTGAATAGTGCACATATTATAGCACATATTAAAGGACGTCAAGTGCAGTTTACCGGTTGAGGATAACGTTTGGAGATCGAGGTTTCCAATATTATCCGAAACCCGTACAAAATGCACTAAACGTATGTAATGCGTATAATATTTTTGCACGATCGATAGGTACAATAAAAGTAAATTTAAAAACAATGTTAAATATTTGATTATGTTAGTTTTGATGTTGTTGCCATGGTTTCTGTTGTTGTTTAGTTCTTACCGCCTTCTAATTTACTTACCTTTTAATTTGTAAACAAAGCCTACTGCCTTGGAAACAGCCAGAAAACACTAAAAAAATGACCGGTCGTGCAAGGAATATAGTTTCCTACCTATCAAAATAACTGAATTCGCAGACATCGCACATTATTTGTAGTTAAAACTGACATTTTTCAAGCCGATATACTATAGATAATTCCACACTCTAGATTTAGTGTGGTTAGCTGGACAATACTATTCTTATAGACGTTTGGTGTACCATGTTACCAACTATCTCTATTTAAGCATCTTGTTTGCTCTTTCTATATTGCAGTAGTGAGTTATTGCATTCCTGTGTTCCATAAGAACCCACACTGAACCAAGAGTGTGGAATTAAGAATTAACCATTGTAACTTTATTGTAACAAACCTAGTTTGTTTTTTGAAAATTGTTAGTTATTGGAATATATATTAGTCGTTAGTTAACAATAATATATTGGCTATAAGCAAATATGTTGCACTTGTCACAGTCAGCAGAAATATTGCGATTTTGCTAATATTATACAAATAGTGTAGTGCGTTGAAAAGGTGGGTATATAATAATTAATAGTATGTTGAGATAGATATGGAAATTCGATGACGAAATTCAATTCCAGTTTAGTAAAAAAGTAGAAGTTCTGTAATTAAGTTTTAGTAAATGAATATAGTTAGGTCCTAATTAATTAATATAAGTTTTAATTGTTATATTTAATATGTTTTTTGCATTTTTCTTGCCATCTTAAACATTTCAGCACGTTTAATAATAGGATTTGTACTTATCAAACCGATTTGTTACACTATTGATTTAAGTGTTAGCCAATAGTTAGGTACCTACCTACTCATGGCTCAATTATCTGAAGACATTGCGATTACACTCGTTTTAAAACAAATGATATTGTGGTTCTCGGTAAGTAATTTTTGCTCATAAACATTTTTACGACCATAATTCAATAATTGCCTAGTTTGTCATTCTACGGACAACTATTCTAGTGATTTTAAATTGTTAAAATGTATTATTTTTTAAATTATTTTTATGATTTTTATAGTAGGTAACTAACTTATTCTTATTTTTAAATTTCATATATAATTGAATTGCAATGTTTGCTAGTGTGGAAAATCTATTCAATGATTTTTAATTGTTTAAATAAACGTATTGTTTTTCCAAATTTTGTTTAGAACAAGATATTTAATTTATTTTATAAAGATTTTATCCCAACAGTTTACTATGTAAGTATATTAATCGTATGAATTGATAATTTGTAGTAATATTTATCACCCTGTCAACTAAATCAAATTGAATAACTTGCTAAAAAGAATTAATAACGTTTGTCATAGATTCGGGACGACCGCATGCAAATAAGGGACGCGGCAAATCTTATTACAAGTAGTAATTGATAAATGGGATTGCTGTGCGCTGCTGATTAATGTAACCCCATACAAGTGACTAAATATGAGTCAATGTTGTGTTGATTTGTCAAATGAATGTTTCACAAATAGGGTGTTTTATTATTTTGGTTGTTTGGTTCACTATTTCAAACTGTAATATCGATATTTTATATTAAGTATAGGTGTAGGGAAATGTGCCTAAAATAACATAGGTACCACTTTTTAAAATCATGATTGCAGTCTGATTTATCTGAAAAAATAAGTTATTATTAAATCATTTGTGCAAGAATAAATAAGTCTAATATAGTAGAAACAACAAAACAGTATTTTTTAATTTTGTAAAATATACCTGCTGTCATTTTACCCAAATGTACTTGGGTAAAATGACATCTGATTTAATTTTTGGGTAAAGTATGAGTTTTTTGCATATAATATGTCACACATACATTGTTTTCTAGATTTTGCACAAACACATTCTAAAAGAAACAAAAAACTAAAACATTTAACAACATACGGGTAATATGACATATTATGTTATTATATATATATATATATATATATATATATATATATATATATATATATATATATATATATATATATATATATATATTATATATTTTAGATAAACTTTAAGGTAGACATTCTATTGTTATTTACAACCCTAAGAAACAACAATCATGTTCGATATTAAAAAAAATAAAATATAAGTTTATAGTGCTTAATAAATTTGTAGGTACTGACTTGAGAAATATTTCCACACTAAACTTATACATTATTTTTACATGAACAAGCTGACCTATGCGTTTATGTTGTTAGTCAATAAATTTTCAAGAGATGGCGTACCGTACAATAGAAATTAGAACCGTACGTTTCGACAAATTCGAGAAATGGCCAGTATGTCATTTTACCGTAGTACCTAACCTATGTCATTAGGCACATCTCCCCCTATGTATCTACATAATGTGTACAACTTTAGATAAAATGTTAAAATTGCAAAATTGTACATTTTGGAAAATTCGGATTCGGAACAATTGACACTTGAATGTTGTTTAGTTTCAACCCTATTTTAATATGTTCCATTTCTAGGTAAATTTGGATTCAAAATTTGAAGACTATTTAAAATATGATGGTAACAAATAATTTTGATCAGGTGTTGTATATCGTTTTTCACCATTTTGACGGCTTGTATTGAATCATTTGTAATTTAATTTTCTGAAATAAATAGTTATCATCTTATCATAAAGAGTAGTATTTATTTATTTAAATTAATAATTTTATGCCTTGTTTATTTATGTGTAACAATTCGCATAGCGAAATCCAGCATTTAGGTATCGACCTTTTAATGATTTTCGGATTACTTAGTATTCGGAATTCGGAATATTATATTATTTTTGTTCCTGAAGTTGAATTATTCATACTTGTAACAACATTTCTTTCTCCTCCAAGTTCACTAATATTATTGTACTTACAGTTAATTATTTTTGGAATTAAAATTTATTACTCCGAGGTAGGGCTTGAAAAAATAATCGATTAATCGAAATTTAATCGATAATCCATCAAACGTATCTCAATTTTAAATAATTGATTTATTGATACTTCGATTATCGATTCTGCGAGCTTCGATTTTTTGATTATCGATTCTTTCGATTGTAGTTTATTCAATTATCGATTATTTAATATAATAATTTGGGTAACTAGGTACTACCGATTTTTCTAAAACCAATTATAATAATAATCGATTTTTGCAGGTTTTTTCTGTTCGCACACATCTAGTCATTTCCATAAACAGAGTTGGCCTGCCACGAACCACTTGAAAGAAAAATACAAATTTTAAATTTTAACACTACATTCATAATCCTTTTCAATACAATTTCTTTCATTCTTCCCACTTGAAATCATTCACACCCACAAATTGATTATCGAATAGGTATATATTAATAATCGATTATCGATAGTCAAAAGATCAATTATAAATAATCAAAATAATCGATTCTCGATAATCAAAATAATCGATTATCGATAATGAAAAAATCGATTATCAATATAAAATTTGTGAATACTTCAGTAATCTTTTCATTAATAATTCAGTGGCGAATTTAAACATTTGGAGGTTCCTGATGCTAATTAAATTCTTTTCATTTTTTAAATTTGTCCTATAAGAGTTTGTGATGTCCCTTAACAGGTGCAACCATATACGTAAACTCGCCACTGCACTACTTACTACTTTACAAAGTTCAGTATTATGAAATAATTATAAAATACAGTATTCAATTAGACAGTTAAATTTAATAAATTATCTCCTACATTTCCAATAAATTGTTCTAGCTATGTTCTCTATATGCACTATGCAGATTGATATAATCTAATTTTTTCCCGAATGTCAATCTGTTGAATTACTTTTTATTATTTTGATAACAGGAATGGAGAATAAAATTACTAGTGGTCAGTCATTCCCACATTCTTACATCCCGCAACCCATAACCGGCCGCGACATTACTAGATCGAGTAGAAAATCTACAATAACATGCAACTGCTAAAATATAACATCGTACTCCTATCATATCTCATTCAATTTATAACACAGACGAATAAAAATAATATTTCGCGTTAAGATAGGTTCAATCTATGTCCGTTTGTTTTTAATAATCAAAAATGCCTTTTTGTCCAACGGAAAAAAAATCATAAATCTCTAGAAATATCGCAGATTTTTCAAAATTATTATTTTTTCACAATCATAAGACATCCTTTGGTATAACATATTCATATTTTGTAGATACTTAACCCCTTAATAGTAGTTTGAATGAACATCCGACGCGCACATCTCTGTTTTGCTTAGGGATGTCGTCGAGACGAGAAATTTATATTCTATGGAATAGAATATATTACAGAGACGCACCTAGAGGCTAGTGGGGGAAGTTAATCGGGCTAGTGCACTCTATCTCCAATTAAATCTGGGTGTATTAAAAGGGTAATATTTGTATACTATTTAATTCCCTAATTAATTTTATTGCCGTTTGTTATGAAATTTCAAATAAAAATCCGCAGATTATATAATATAAAACGAGATCTCGACTCGAGATTCTCGAAATTTCGAGGCGAGAGTAGCTTTATTCTCGTCTCGATCTTTCGAGACGAGAGTAGCATCATTCCCGTCTCGATTTTTCGAGACGAGACGAGAATATAATTCGAGATCTCGATAAATCTCGAATTTTATTTTTACGTAGGTAATGTAAGATGTATGTTTTAGTTAAATATACGAGATAAAAGATTTACACAAAATGTTTTTTAAATTTAAATAAAATATGTTTAAATCTGAAGTTTGGGAATTGACTTCCGACACTCGTAGTGAACGGACGTGTTTCTATAGTGCTCCAAAGAGATTAAATAATCACAAACAATCCTATTAAATTACGTAGTAATTTTTAATAAACAAACTAATTAAATCAAATACAATACTTAAAGTGTAAAGTGTTACAGCACGGACGCCTCCGGCCGAAGTGCTTGTGCAAATATGAGGCTATCTCAAATTCCATCAAACCAATGGCAAAAAGTACCCGGAACTAAAAAAACATAAAATAGATAGCAACGAAAAAAAGGACATAAGAAGAGTAAAACCAAAAATAACTACAGACACACTTAAAGAGACTCAACAAATATCGACACAGAACCGATTTCAAGCTCTCAGCAACCCTACCTAAAATGAAGAAATGAAAATAAACCAAAAAGTTTTGAAGCCACCACCTATATTTGTACCAGACATCGAAAACATCAAGCCACTTATAGAACTGCTAGACCAAGAAAACAAAGATAACTACTTCCTAAAAACTATAGCAAATAATCAAATCAAAATTCAACCAAACAATAAAGAAAGCTACAGAAAAATTGTAGACTCCCTAGATAATACTAAAACACAATTCCACACCTATCAAATCAAAGAAAAACGTTCATATCGCGTATTCATAAAAAATCTATACCATACCACAGATATAAAAGAACTTACAAACGAAATAGAATCAAAAGGGCATAAAGTAACAAACATCTACAATATAAAGCACAGAATCGACAAACACCCTTTGAACACCCTCTACCAATGTTCATTGTTGAACTGGAGCAAAATACAAATAATAAATCAATCTACGATATACAATACCTCCAATACATCAAAATTATTATTGAACCACCCAGACAAAAAAAGAAATTCCTCAGTGTGCCAGATGTCAGAGGTATGGGCATACAAAAACATACTGTAGGAGACAAGAACGATGTGTTAAATGTGGTGATTCCCATGCAACCAAACTCTGCAACAAAGATGAAAAAGCTGCAGTAAAGTGTGTATTATGCAATGGCAACCATCCTGCAAACTACAAGGGATGCACCGTGTACAAAGAAATCTACAAAAGAAAATATCCTCAACAACGCGAAAGACGCACCCACGAGGAAACAGCAAATAAATATCAAAAGGTTAATCCAGATCTTACATATTCGCAAATAGCCAATCAAACACAATCTCCGGACGATACCACCCACCAGATTCAAAATAAGTTGGAGGAAATGATGATACAACTGATGGGAAGAATGGATACCATTTTCAACCTCCTCACAACGCTAATTTCCAAAATGCCATAATGCCAATAAAAATAGCATTATGGAACGCAAATGGCTTGGCCAATCATAGCCAAGAGTTAAAAACTTTTCTCCAAGAAAATAATATAGACATCATGCTTATCTCAGAAACGCACTTTACAAACCAAACTTACCTAAAAGTACCACATTATACAATATATGATACACAACATCCTGATGGCACTGCACATGGGGGTACAGCAATAATTATAAAAAACAATCTAAAACACTATTCTCTTCCCGAATACACTATGGATCACCTTCAAGCTACCACAGTATTAATTGAAGAATGGACAGGTCCGATCACACTATCCGCGATATACTGTCTACCAAAACATAACATAAAAGAAGAGCATTTCCAACAATTTCTAAATACACTTGGGAACAAATATATTTTGGACGGCGATTATAACGCCAAACACACCAGGTGGGGCTCTCGGCTAATAACAACACGAGGGCGAGAACTATTAAAAACTATCCAAAACAATAACCTACATATTCAAAGTACAGGCCAACCGACTTACTGGCCCACCGATTTAAACAAAACACCTGACCTAATAGATTTCTACATAACAAAAAATATCCCACAAAATAACACACAAGTCAAATAAAGTCTTGACTTATCATCAGACTATACACCAATCTTGCTCGAACTACACGTCAATGGAATAATAAAAACAAAACCACCAACACTCCACAACAACCTCACCGACTGGAACTACTTCAGAAATCTGTTAGATGAGAAAATTAATCTCAACCTAACACTTAAACAAGATAAAGATATTGACGAAGCAATCGAACATCTCACCCAAACAATACAACAAGCAGCTGGGAACGCATCACCAGTCTTAAGGAAAAAAAGCATTGAAACTTACATACCAAACATAATTAAAGAAGCAATAAATCAAAAGCGGCGCACTCGAAGAAGATGGCAACAAACACGTAACCCGCAGGATAAAACCCTACTCAACCGAGCAGAAAGAGAAGTCAAAACTATGCTAAACGAATTTAGAAACAAAAACATACAAGAATACCTTAGTAATCTAACAAATACCCAATCTACTGATTACTCATTATGGAAGGCCACTAAGCACCTAAAACGCCTACACAAAAAAAAAATTCCACCTATAAGAAAAAAAGATAATAGCTGGGCAAGAAGCGACAAAGAAAAATGTGAAACTTTTGCTGAACATTTAACTGAAGTATTTCAACCCTTTCAAATCAACAACAACACACCGGAAGAACAGGAAATCCTTGAATTTCTAGAAACTCCAGACCAAACCTACCAACCTACTAGAAAAATTCACTCACACGAAATTACAGATGTAATTAAAACTCTAAATTCAAGAAAAGCACCCGGATACGATCTCATCATAGAATTACCAGATAAAGCTATTAAATTAATCAATTCAATCTTTAATGCAATACTGCAAATAAAACATTACCCGTCACAATGGAAAATCTCACAAATTATATTAATCCAGAAACCTAGTAAACCACCAGAAGATACAGCATCATACCGACCGATTAGCTTACTTCCCATATTATCAAAGGTGTTCGAAAGATTACTACTCAATAGACTAATACCGATACTAAGCAAAATGAAAATCATCCCTTACTATCAATATGGATTTAGAGCAAAACACGCAACCATAGAACAAACACACCGAATAGTAAACAAAATCAGAAACGACTTAGAAGAAAAAAGATACTGTTCAGCAGCGTTTTTAGACAGTGTGCTCGGACCAGTGTTATTCCTCCTGTACACATACGATTTACCAACATCACCACATACCATGTGTGCTACATTTGCCGACGACACCGCAATACTAGCCTCACACGACGATCCTGAAGCAGCCTCAAAATTACTCCAAGACCACTTAAATAAAATAGAATCGTGGCTACAAAAATGGAAAATCAAAGCTAATGCAACAAAATCCTCACACATCACCTTCACGACCCGAAAACATAAATGCCCAGCGGTAACACTAAACAATTAACTACTACCGCAAGTGAATGTAGTGAAATACCTAGGGTTATACCTCGATAGACGTCTGACATGGACCATCCACATCAAAACAAAAAGAAAACAACTTAATCTGAAATTCAAAAAGTTGTACTGGATGCTTGGCAAAAATTCCAAACTTTCTATTGATAATAAACTCCTTATTTATAAAACAATACTAAAACTCATATGGACATATGGTATTCAACTTTGAGGAACCGCAAGCAACTCAAGCATAAAAATAATTCAAAGATTCGAATCCAAAACACTCAGAACAATACTTGACGTACCTTGGTACGTCAAAAATTCTACAATCCAAAACGACCTAAACATAAAAACTGTAAAAGAAGAAATAAAGCATTTCAGCGAAAAATACATAAAACGCCTGGAAAACCATCCAAACTACACTGCAGTAAACCTCCTAGACAACAGCGAAGACACCGTCAGGTTGAAGAGAAGCCGCCCACTGGACCTACCTTATAGATTTAACTATGAGCGCTAGTTAAATAGTTAAGATAAAATAAGTCACTTGTAACTAGATAATTTATTGAAGGAAGCGCCAATGGGCGCTAACTTCCTCATGGTAATGTAACTTGCTATAAAATTTACTTATTGTTATATAACAGATTGTAAATATAATATTTGTGCAATAAAAAAAAATTTAACATAACATTTAACATAAGTTTTAACATAATTTTTGCATTTATTATTCTATTTTGCTTGGAAATTAATGTACCATGTACCTATTTAGAAAAATTCAAAATAAATTAAAATCACATCATTTTGAACAACAACAAAAATTGTTGATTTTTAAATAATAAACATTGGTAGGTAATAATGCATTTTTTTATGTTAACAACTAATTACTTGAAAAACTAGAAATTCAAGCATTTTAATGACCTGGAAGAATCATGGCATTTCCATCTAGGAGGTGCGTAATGTTTTTACCTTCCACCTTAGAATCTATTATTCCAAATATTTTGAGTAGAATGTCTGTTTGTGGTGTATGTTAGTGGCGGATTTAGATTTAGGTGGCTGGTCCACCGGGCACGTGCCTCCCTGTGAGTAGACATTTTACAATAAATAAATAATATGAAGCTATCTGACTCAGAAGTAACAAAAATTTCGCCTGCGGCGCATTTTCAATTGCGTTATTTACAATTACCCCTTTATTAAATTAGGTACCTACATTATATTTTTGATATTTACGTAATTAAGTCATACCGAGTACGATAGAATAGAATAAAGTTAACAATTTTATTCAATTTACATATACCTATCTAATTTAATATACCATTCTTCAATGTATTAGATTTGTGCCCCTCTGACAAAAATTTCCAAATCCACCACTATGTGTTTGGTTAGATGATGGATGGATGTGCGCTTTCATTGTCATTCATTCACTCTCGAGTCGAGATCGAGATTCTCGCCTCGAGATCGAGACGAGATCGAGAGTATCCGTGTCGAGACGAGAGTTGTTTTAATCTCGTCTAGAAAATTCAAGACGAGACGAGAGTACACTAATTCTCGTCTCGTCTCATCTCGTCTCGCGGCATCACTACTGTTACCATAAACCAAAAACACATTTTAGAACCACTGTATAAATTAGTATTTTAATATGATGAAATTAAATTAACTTAAAAATAAAATAAGAAATCATTTACCTTATGTTGTATAAATAAACAAATTAATTAAATTTCAGTAATATGGCAATTAAAGTCTATAGGTTACCAGCGGCACTAAAAATGTATAAATAAACAAATTAATTCAATAAGGTAAGGTGGAGTAAATGCGTAGCAAAATATCAATAGTTGATACATGTCCCACATTTTCTAGCAAAATATTTAAAATATGAAATTCAAACTTAGGCAGTATACATACCGGGTGGGCCATTTTAAGTTGCGTTTAGGAATATCTCGAAAACGAAGCATCGGATGAAAAATCTAAAAAACATGACTAAAATATTTTCGAGGGGGACATCCAATGACACCAAATTCAACCCCCTCACCCCAACCCTGCGGGGTTTGAAATCTTAAATGGGAACCCCAAATTGTTTTTGCAGATTCGCATTCTACGTGAAAAACTGAATTCAGTGACATCAAAAATTTCGCCCCTGCCCCACCCCCGGCCAGTTGGGCGGTGGGAAACTTTGAAATAGGAAACGGGAACACCCACTTTTTCTCAAATATTCGCATTCTACGTTAACTCTTTGAGGTACGGTAAAATGAATAAAATTACACCCTTAGAGGTACAGAAGTATTTTTTGTTGCACAGCGGAAAATAAACGCTATTACATAGTCAAAAGCAATATAATATAACTGAAATTAACCCCTATGTTTCATAGAATATACTACAAACTTATGCGTGCGCTGGTGGTATACGGCTTAAACCTACGGACTTATCCGGTAAAAATTCTATAAATTGATGGTACATTTTACACACCAATGTACCGAGTAATTCGAAAAATTAGTGGTTCAAATTTTGAACCTGTTTACTCCAAAGAGTTAACAACTACATGCAGTACCATCAAAATTTTAAAAACGTAGTATAATGTAAGTAAATTATAATGGGGGTTTCCAAACCTTTCGAATTTTAAAGAAATATTTATATGATACCAATTTGCATAATATGATAGTTATAGGAAAGTGAAGATAATTGTTAATTTTGGTAGTTTTATTACCTTTTCCATTGGACGTCCTGTATGGGGTAAGAATAAAACGCTGTTCAACGCTGACCGTTGAAACACGCAGATCTGCGAACAAATGTACAGATTTTGACCGCTGATCTACTAAATTAAACTAAATAAAGAAACCTAATACTCTTCTTGGGTCCCAAATTATCAATTTTTGTAGAAACTTTGATTGAAATGTCTCACATACTCAGTTTTAGTAAATACTTATAGCCTTCTTGAGTCCCACATACTCGGTTTGGATTAATTTTATTCTTGTTTACGTGCATCTGTGCATTTCTTCGCAGATCAGCGCGATTCAGCAGTCAGCGCTGATCAGCGTTATATGCATCCCCCCCCTGTATACTACATTTTCAGTTATAATAAATAACCTAATAACTCATTTATACGAGGGATATCCAGAAAGTAAGGTGAGAAGTGCTCAAAGGTTGGCACACCTGCGTGTTGGGGGCTTCGGTCAAGTTCTGCCCTGGCCCAATTCAGTCCGTTGAGAAATGTCGTCACAGGAGGACATTTCATCAAGGGGCCGTTCGCTCCACCTCCTCGGTCATCAATTTCCTCAGTTTGTGTCAAGAATCCTAGGCCGAAACCCATCGTCAACTTGTGGAAACCTATGAGCCTGAGGTAATGTCACGTCCGCACGTTTACAAGTGGGTTAGGTTGTTTAAAGAAGGTTCCACTAATACTCATGACGAAGAAAAGAGTGAGGCCGTCGGCCGCGGCCTCTTGACGCAAAGTGAGGAACCGCGGCCGACGGCCTCACTCTTTTCTAATATCGAATAATTTCTTCTATCAGCAGCTTAACGCACGCTGCTGAAGTTGCTTCTTCTAACTCGAAGAGGTGACAATGGCTTCTACGATAAACACACACCGGACGAAGTGGTTGAGCGTGGTCCAAATAGGCGATCGCTTCAAATCGTTGCGCCAAGACCGGTGTACCATTGACACTCGACGCATGACTTCTGGTACTGCTTCACGTATAGACCCATTCCGGGCCAATAATATCAACTCGAAATTCTCCGAAGAGTCTTTTCCACGCTGTTATGTCCTGCAGTCAGCGCATCATGGTGGAGCTTCTGGTACCACTAGTTGAGCATCTTTGGTGTCTTCCTCTGGTACGTAGTGGTACAAAACACCCTCCATCATGACGTAGCCGCTCGCTCGCCTGTATCAGAGTGGAATTTTCCATCCTGTTTCTTAGTAGCGTCTTCTAAGAAACGTAGAAATCCTATCCCTCATTCCCCGGTAAAAAGAAGCGTCCACAGACACAGTTGAACAGCAGTCGGGGTAAAGTGATGCTACAAACATGTAGTTTGTGCGCGAGTACTATTTATGCGTACTTTAAGTAATTTGTATAGCTTAAGTTTTAATAAGTTCCTTCAATTAGCTTGTTTTGCTACACGCCAGTTCTGAAGGTCTTGTTAGTCCGGTTTCTCGAAGCATCCGATAATTTTCGCGACTTCGGGATCAGTCAGCTGATCTTGTCTCAGTTTCTCGGCATCTTTGTTGAATTAACTGAAAAAGTAATGTTACATTCGTTACCATCTTCACAGTATGGCGGCGTCGACGACCATATTTCGGCGACCAAGTGTGTAACGGATTCCAAGTCGTACTCTTGAAGAAGTGGCCGGAGAGCGACGAGTCATCAGCGCTCAGTAGTATGGTAGTAGCGTACTCCACTAGCCGTTCATCCGGTTACGGTAGCTGCTCGCATCTGTCTGGATGACAAACGGAATGGTGGGATCTGCCTGTCGGAGAATTGGGGCGCTGCTAAGTGCGCTCTTCAGATTGTCGTAGACTTGCTGCTCTGCGACGCCCCAAGTCCAAACTGCGTTCTTCTTGGTGAGATCGCTGAGGAACTTCGCGATATTGGAAACGTTGGGTACGTATCGCCGGTACCAGGAACACATGTGCATAAACGTACATACTTGCTTCACGTTTCACGGTGGCTTCATTTATCACATCGCGTTCACCTTCGCGGGATCGGTTGCGATGCCCTGTTACACAACAATACTGCTCCGCACGTAGACTGCTACTGTTGTGTTGCGCTTGCCCCCAGTGCCGAATTTAAGATTGTGGGGGCTCTGGGGTAATTATTGTGTGGGGTCCCATGTTGATGTAATTAAAAATTACAAAAAATAAATATCAACATCCAATGTGAATAACACTCTTTATATGTGAAAATAATATAAATTTAATTTTTACTAATAGTTCTCGATTTTAAGATCATAATATTAGGATATTTTTATAAATTTTAGCGGAAAAATATTTTGTGGAGGCCCTTTTGTGTGGGGGCTCCGCCAACCCCTCGTAAATCCAGCCATGCTTTCCCCTATCCTTCGCGACGTGGTAGATAGCCTTGGAGCATCTTTTTGTTTGTTTGGTGGGTTGGAGAGAATGGTCATGCACACCTAGTATGCTACCGAAGCAGAGCATACTCCCCGAAGGGTAAAGGTAGTGTGGGACTTTAACCCACTAAACTCTCCCGTCCCTTAACTCAGATGTGGTACCGTGTTTCTCACATATCTTCACCATCATCCTGTTGTCTGTTCTATTTATTCTGTTTTTCTTCTGTCGTCTTCTTTCATCATCTTCTTTGGTCTTTAATATTTCTGAGATTGTGTGTTCTATCCTTTTCCATTCTTCTTCGTTTTCGAGCATTGTCTGTATCATGTTGTTTGTAGTTATGTCCATAGTGTTGTTTTTCCTCTTAACCTTCGCCCACCGGTCACATTTCATGATGCTATGTTCGGCGGTGTCTTCTGGGTCTTCACAATATAGGCACTTGCTCGTTTCTGATTACCCAATCCTATGCAAATAGGATTGGAAGCATCCATGTCCGCTAAGGAACTGGGCTAGATGGTAGCTTATTTTCCCATGCTTCCTCATTAGCCATGGGGTTATATCTGGCATAATTTGGTGGAGCTAGAGGTTTCCCTGGCTCATGCTCCATTTTTCTTGCCATTTCTCTGTTCTTGAGTCTATGTTGGCTTTTCGGAGTTCTTTTATCATTTTTTAATTTTCCATCCTCTCCTGTACGGTCATGGCTAGAGGTGGAAGCCTACCCATAATCTGTGAGGCTTCTGTTGATTTCGTTCTGTATCTTCTTCAGATCCCCAGGGCTAATTTGCGATTAGCGGTGTTTAATAGTGTGTTGCATTGCTGGTCGGCCCAATCATGCGAGGGAATAGCCGCCTGAGTGCTGCTAGTACTTTATTGGCTTTTTCTGTAGCTCTTCTACCTTTATCCAGCAGCACTCCCAAATAGTTTATACTTGGTTTTGGTTCAACTGTCATTTGACTTACTTGGAATGCTACTGGATTGCAGTGTTTCCTTCCAATCAGCATTACCGCTTCTGTTTTTTCGGGTGCAAGCTTCATCTCGTTTGTCTATCAACTTTATACCCCTGGGTACTTTAGTTCTAGTATTCCATTATAGAAAATCTTCCATAACGTGGACCCCAATACCGATCCTTGTGGGACTTCATATGTCATCATTATACTTATTCCCGTTGTATAGTACCCAGCGGTCGCTGAGATATGCGCTGATTAAGTTTAACAAGTACGGAGGAAAGTTCATTTTTTCCATTTCTTTTAAAATTTTATGCCATGGTACATAGTTAAAGGCATTTTTTATATCTAAGGTTATTAGCGAGCAGTAGCCTATATTTTTCATTTTTTTCATTTCTTCTTTAGCTGTTTCTATTAGTGTCTTCACGGCCTGTACTTTTGATCTACCGCTCCTGAATCCAAATTGATTTTTGGAGAGATGTTTACCTTCCTCTAGGTGGTTGTGGATCCGCATATTTATTACTTGCTCCATTAGTTTTGTTATTGTACTAAGCATACATAGTGGTCTAAATCTCGTCGAACTCTCTAAATCCGTTTTCTCTGGATTAGGGATTAGCACTAGGTCAGTAGTTTTCCACTTCTCTGGGAAATGTGCCCTTCTAAGAATAGTATTGGCTGCTGGTATAAGCCATTCTGAGTTATGTTGCGTCACTAGCTTCATTATTTCTGCTGGTATTCCATCCATCCCAGGGGCTTTCCGGGTTTTTATCTTTCTTCCTGCTTGTTTGATTTTTTCTACAGTTATCGGTGGGTGATCTTCACACGAAATTTTCTTTCTCCGGTGTACAGTATGTCTGGGAAATAGTGTTTCCACCGGTTTATCCGCCACTTCACCTTGTAGTTTGATGGGAACTGTGGGCCCACTTAGTTACCATTTGGCAGGGTTCGCCCCAAACATAATCTTCTACTGTGGATATTAGCTCATTCCATTGTTTACTTTTTTCCCGATAGATTTCAAGTCTAAGCTCTTTCCTTGCCTGCTTATACTGTGCTTTGAGAGTAGCGTTTTCAATGTTGTTATTCCTTGTGAAGCTACGTTGGTAGGTTCTTCTGCAGTGATTGCAATTTTTCCTCAGTTACACTATTTTGTTTGTCCACCAATATACTGGTTTTCGTTTGTTGTTGTTTTGCAGGCCCGATATCATTACTTCCCTACATAGGATTTCCAGCTCTCTCATACATTCCTCTGGGTTTGTAACTTGGGGCAGACTATTTATTTCTTCTACATATTTTTCCAGGTTTAATGTTCTAGTATTCCATTTTTTTTCTTAACCTCTGTTGGAGGTTGTGTATATTTTCTTATTTCGTAAATCTGTGAGGGCTAAATGACTCTTTTTCCATATTTAGTCTCCAGTTACACACTTGCATAGAATTTCGCTCGGCGCATGCCATGATATCAATATGTGAGCTTCCGTTTGCATTTGAAAATGTTGGTTCGCTACCTTTGTTGCATACGCACAGGTCATACTTAAAAAGTAGTTCCGAAAGTAGTGTTCCTCGCCGGTTCCTAACTGTGGATCCCCATTCTTCGTGCTTGGCATTAAAGTCTCCTGCTATATGTTCTTATAGTTTTTTGCTATTTCGTTTTCCACCTCTTCTAGGAAGTCCAAATATTCCTGTATTGTGCAATTAGGACTTATGTAACACGAAAAGATTTTGAAGTTGTATATTTCTACATACTATGTTTTTCCCTGAGTAGTGGTTGCTTATTTTATTTTTATGTACATCCAGGATTTTTATTCCTGCGTCGTTAGTACCTTTGCTTTTATTGCATATACATCCCCATTGATTGTTAATAATGTTTTGATGTGGTTCACTTGCCAATATGATGTCAGTGTTCATATCTCTCGCTACCCACATGGTCGCATTGTGAGCATCTTTGCTGCGGTTTAAAGGGTACCCCGGGATAAGATGGTCAAAAGTGCCCTTGAACCAAATGTCACATCGCTACACTAAACACAGTCAGAACACAAAAAAAAAAAATTTCACCTACATCATAACCGCCAACCCTCCCCCACCCCTCCCGAAAACGTAAAAAATCGTTTTTTTAGAAATCTTTTTTTTATTGCGATTACTTGGTCGGAGCCGCTTGGAACGTCTTGATGACGATAAAATACATTAATACACACCCAAAAATTTTTTTTTGGTTACTACTAAGTATGTATGTAAGTTAGAGGCTTCATTTTATGAAAAAAAAAACACATAAAAATGGCCATATCTTCTATACTATAACCGGTGCAGGGCTGGAATTTTGAAGAAAAAAAGGTCTTTAAATTGTCTATTTTTCATAATTTTTTCAGATTTTTTGCTCAGCTGCGCGAGCGTCTGGATTTAAAAAACCGATTTTTTTTCCATTTTTACAAGTTTTTATCATCTCAATTATCATTTTATCATCTCAATTTAAGACACTTAACGTCTTATTTGAGACACTGTTGTCTTAGTGGCGTTATTTGGTTTTTGAACGTGAGGCGTTATTTGATTTTAGAACGTGATTTAAGGTGATTTCTCAAGGCTGGAGGCTCGCAGTTAGTGTCTTTTTGATTTGTCGATTTCAGGTAACAATTGAGGAATTCTAAACATAACCCACCAATTCTGTGATAATGGGAAAAACATTCAACTTTTAATGCACATTGTGGCCTGGGTAACCGTACGCGAATCACCAATTTTCGCGCATATTTGAGAAAAACGCGTACGGTTATCCAGGCCTCAATATTTATTAAAAGTTAAAGTTAAAGAATCGGTGGGTTATGTTTAGAATTCCTCAATTGTTACCTGAAATCGACAAATCAAAAAGACACTAACTGCGGGCCTCCAGCCTTGAGAAATCACGTTCTAAAATCAAATAACGCCTCACGTTCAAAAACCAAATAACGCCACTAAGACAACAGTGTCTCAAATAAGACGTTAAGTGTCTTAAATTGAGATGATAAAATGATAATTGAGATGATAAAAACTTGTAGAAATGGAAAAAAATCGGTTTTTTAAATCCAGACGCTCGCGCAGCTGAGCAAAAAATCTGAAAAAATTATGAAAAATAGACAATTTAAAGACCTTTTTTTCTTCAAAATTCCAGCCCTGCACCGGTTATAGTATAGAAGATATGGCCATTTTTATGTGTTTTTTTTCATAAAATTAAGCCTCTAACTTACATACATACTTAGTAGTAATCAAAAAAAAAATTTTTGGGTGTGTATTAATGTATTTTATCGTCATCAAGACGTTCCAAGCGGCTCCGACCAAGTAATCGCAATAAAAAAAAGATTTCTAAAAAAACGATTTTTTACGATTTTGGGAGGGGTGGGGGAGGGTTGGCGGTTATGATGTAGGTGAAAATTTTTTTTTTTGTGTTCTGAATGTGTGTAGAGTAGCGATGTGACATTTGGTTCAAGGGCACTTTTGACCATCTTATCCCGGGGTACCCTTTATTTGTAGTATTTTAAGATTCATTACTTGCAGATGTTGTTGAAGTCCTCCGACTTACAGTTCTAGTGGATCTTGCTCACACTCTGGGCACTTTATTGTTCCTGTTCTGTGTTCTTTTACGTCACATGTTAAACATGTTGGTGTTTCCTTACAGTCATTAATCATGTGTTCATGAGAGCCGCAGTTTCTGCATTGTTGACTTCTATCAGGTTCTTTGAAATTTTTTTTCTGTGTGATGTATGTCATAGCACTTTTTGCAGTTTTTTATAATTACCCTTTCTCTTATGTTGCATCTACTGTATTCAATTTGAATTGAACCTAGTGCCAGTAGTTTTTCAGCCATCACTTTTGGTGCCTTGATAGTTGTACACTTCTTACCTCCGTACGCGTCTCTAAGGTCCTGAATTTCAAGCACGTTTATGTCTTCTTCGCCGACCTCTGTCGATATTGCCTCCTTAATTTCTTCTTTTGTCGTTAACTCATACATTCCTGACATGATTAATGTTTTTGTATTACTCGTGGCAGGTTTAACTTTGATTTCACCGTCTATTTTCGTACTTATGATGTTTTTTAGCTCTTCAGTTCTATTTGTGTCCTTTTTGTGACGATCGCCATGCCTCCTTGCTTAGATTGTCGAATCGTGCTGATTTCTATCTTGTTTCCTTGCGGAGTTTTTCGTATATCCCGCATCATTCTTAGCATATCTGCATATGTTCTATTTTCGGTTTTCTCTATTATGATAGCGTCGATTTGGTTTCTTCTTGTTTTATTTGTTCCCAAAACATTTTTGGGGTGCTTTCAGGGTCAGTCCCCCTTTCTTAGTGAGCCTTGGAGCATCTGGCACCATTTACAGGGCTCTCGTTCTACACATCCCTTTTTCCATTTTACTTTGAAATAATAATATAAATGGCTATTTTCTTTTGAATTTTTCTCGAGAACTAACAAAGCAATATGCTATGATCTAGCATCTCATATTGTAATTATTAATTTTGAACAAATTTTTTTCGTCTAAAATGAATAAGTAAGGCACTACAGCAAAATTTAAAAATTAACATTGTCTTTCCTATATATGTAGGTATAACAGATTTCACGTAGGCACACCCGGTAACACCTTAAAAAATTACTCATGGTTTTTCAGCCTGTAAATATTTGATAGTATAGTATATTATTATATAATAAGTAGTCCTGTTTATAATTTTAAAAATCCACCTAGTATCAGTGTTATATAAGTAAATAATATAAAATATAGGAAACAGCGAAAAAGTTACTTATTTAACAAGTTATAAACAGGTATCAACTATCAATTTTATCAAAACATACGCATTCTGTATTTCAAAAACAATAATAGCAGACATAACAATAATTGTTAATTGTAATTGGAGAACGGAAAAAATATAAACTGATAACGAAAAATGTCAACAACAAATTAAAAGTTACATCATACTATAGTTGTCATTCACCTACTAGTTAAATCAGACATCAGACAATTAATAACTTTCTGTATCTTGACTTATTTCTTACATTATGAACAATACGCTCATAAGTAAATTTTTAAAATCTCTTATTCATATTCCATTTTCACAAATGAATTTGACTACGGTGGAAGCAAGATTAGATGTAAGTATAATATTATGTGTGAAGTAGGTACCTAAAATTAACATGGAAAATATTTTATTTTAATTCAGTTGAAAATATCTCATCAAAAGCTATTCGAAAGTCAAGTATTTTTGGCTGGTTTGATTTTTTTTCTGACTATTGTGTTCTCTATAATGGCTATCAAATTCTACAGAAAATTTTTAAATTGTACTACTCCAACGACAAGGAACTTCAATGGTGGCATGCGTTTAGAAGAGGATTTGGATGACGTTGTTGTTTTCAGGTTAGTTAATAACTACCTACGAAATCAATAAACTATTATAGCATGTGAAATAATTCGGATACAATATTAAAACTTACATCTGTAATACTTTGAATTAATAAATAATTACTACAAATACATTTCATACAATTTATCTTTCGTTTTCAGTTTCATGAATAGCAATCTTTAAATACAATGGATGAGAATTTACTGAGCAAATATAGTTTCTTTTAAAAGTTTTAGGAGATAAGAAGTGTGGCACCATAGTTATTATTTAATTTTTGATAATCGACGCGCGCGCTTTCCTTTTTTAGCTAATGAGCAGTGCCGGATTTAGGAGTGGGGACAGGCGGGGCGCAAGCTCCGGAGCCCCCACAAAATATTTTTCTTTCTTTGAGAATTCCACACAATTAGAATCGAAAATAATTATTGCTTACTTTAACAAAAAAGAAAGACGGTAGAATGAAAAAGATATAATCATGTTGTCTTAGCCGAAAACTATGTCTTATTAGCGCGGATACAAGAGATGGGGTGGCGGTGATATTAATAGGGATAATAAATGATATTTTATACCACTAAAAATTTGTTTGTCATCAACATCAAATATTTTTATTTTTTCCTAATATTTGCTAACTTGTTAAACGATGCTAGAAAAAAAAACTATAAATTTAGATAATAGCATATTTCTCATTAATCTCTAAATTGTTAAGATACGGTTCAATTTGAGTATCATTGGATTCACATAATTTCTAAACGTAAACATTATTAAGAAGTAAAATTATTAAAAATTATGTTAAAATAATTATCTATTCAATGGCATGAAAAATGTTCTCTTCAGATATTTTGAATTTTATAATATTTTTGGAATTATTATTCTTTTTAATCCGTAATCCCTCTGAATCATTTATAAAACCTTATAACTTAATTTTTACTTTCTCCTCATATACGGTATAAGTAAAGCTAGATTCAGACATACCCAATTATAAGTATATGTATGTGTTAAATTATCCACCCAGCTTTTCCAAAATATTCCAATTTCAATTATAACTACAAAGTGCAAATATTGAGCGCTGGTTGGTTAAATTAGCCACTTATAATTGGGTAAGTCTGATCCTAGCTTGAGTCTACCAACATACATATAGGTAGGTGTCATGAAAAAAATCGATACTGGAATGCCAGAGTATTTTGCCGCCTTGGACCCTTGGAGCGAATATTTATTTGCCGCCCCTATCTCTTTATTATTTTTCCACATAACATTGAAAACATTATTTTTTATAATGAAACGATGATCGACCGTTGTTTAGAAATGGTTGCCAAAAAATGGTCGAGAATCAGTCTTATATATTTGATTTATTACTCAAATGCCGACGTTTCGACTATACAATAGTCTTCTTCAGGGCTATGAGATGGTTAGCCCTGAAGAAGACTATGGTTTAGTCGAAACGTCGGCATTTGAGTAATAAATCAAATAGGTATATAAGACTGATTCCCGACCATTTTTTGTCAACCATTATTTAAGTAATACTTTTTTGATAGAAAATATAGAATCAATAATTAAACATACTTCTAAGAAAATAATTAGGAAGCATGGCAACCCTATACTTTTTACCTAAACGAAACATTAACATGTCTTTCAATTATAGGTTTCTAGAGAATCACAAACATCGTTTTCTATTGATATTATTGCTAAGTGGTCTTATCGGCCATAGGCGCTAACTTTTTGAAATGGGCAAAAAAATTCAAAAGTGAATAAATAAAATAATTACCTACTTTTACAATATACAAACTGGCAAAAGTGTACCTATAGTTCAACATTTTGCTGTACCTATAGAATTTCGGATCCGTAGAGAATGGTCTAAAGGACACATATTATATGCTAAGTGGCATGCTTTAATCATAAAATGCAAGGTACCCCACCTTTCTGGTCTTAGCGCCCGGCCTAGTAGGCTTAATCCTCAGGGGTGGTGTAAAAACGAGTTGACAAAAGTATGATTTTTCATTACATAATTACATGAAACAACTTTAGGTACACTAATTGGCACATAATTGGAAAAAAATTGCTTGCAAATGCTGCTTTTCTGCAATTTTTAAAAATTTGGTCTATTATTCGGTTCTTAACTCCGAAAGTATTAGCCTGACAAAAAAGTATAAGAACAATTTTGAAGAAAATTTATTCCTCTACAACTTTTGTAACGCAACTTTTTCTCTAAAACCTACAGGAACGGAGTTATATACCAAAAACTGATTTTGGGCGCCATTTTCCAAGATGGCGGCGGGAGCGGCGGTCGCAGTTATACTTAGGGCCACCTAGTCTACAATCCCACCAAGTTTCATAACTCCTCAACTTTTTGTATATAAAAAGTACTACCTAATGACCTGACTATGACAGAACAATTTATAAAATGCTAAAAATTGTAGACAATAATATTATCTTTCATTTGAAATAAAAAATATTGCGATAAATTAATTATTTATCAAAAAAATATTTAAAAAAAGTACTACTTAGAAACTTTTTGAGTTATAGAATCCGGAAAAAATGACGAACATAGAAACGCGCGCGCGCAAACACATACACACGCACGCACACAGACATAATCTAGAAAATACTTTATTCGTATTCTATGGATCCTAAAACGTGCTCATCCAGTATAAGCTCCCTTATAGAATGAGGCGGGAGGTTAAAAGTAAAGCTAGATTTAGACCTACCGAATAGGCTTCGCCACTTTATTTACATTTTTTTTTACAAAACTACTTATAAGAAATTATGACGATTAGTAACAGTTTGTTTCACTAACATTTCCTTAAAACAAAATCTTTATTTATTTTATTAAAAATAGTCTTGCTGTGCTAAAACCTATTTTGTAGAAGTTAAAATTATAAAATAAAATCAAACACAAATTAAATAAGTACGAATAATAGGATATTGACAGATGGTAGTTACATTCTCTGCCGCATCATGTCTCTTCTTTTCATGTTCTCATCCCGCGAATATTTTGACGGCCAATAAAAAGTTCCATATGAAACAAACCACGCTCCATAAAATTACGTCATGGAATCTTATATAATTTATATCTTTTAAATGCTATTATTTAAAAACTGTTTTTCTTTACTAAATCATGATGAAGACTATTAAAAGTGTAAGTAAGTGCTGGTTGGTTAATTTAGCACTTATACTTATAATTGGTAGGTTTGAATCTAGCTTAATACTTGCACTCAAAAATTTAAATAATCATAATGGATTGGAACGTGTCGCTCAATTTTAATTTCTTTTGTCGTTTCTAAGAAGCCAAGAATAATACATAATAATTACGTTCATTGCAATTTTACATTCGAAATCTAGTATTTATTAGTCACAAGTTATAGCATAGAATTTCCAAACGATATTTTGTAGGTTGCCATAAATAATAAATATTTTTTTAATATTTTAATATTCTTTATTATCCAACAGGACAAAGTCCCAATTACAGAATAATGTACACTATGTATTCAAGAGTGAGATAACACAAAAAATGCCTAATAATAATAATAATTACCAAAATATATAAGAATAACCATAATAAAGAACCATAATAATAAACATAGTAATAATCATAATAATAACCATAATAACCTGCATAATTGAGAAAGAAAATAATGGTTACAAAAATTCCACATTATTTAAATTATTTTTAAATTCAGTACCATTTGACGCAAAATCAAGTTGGTTACAAAAAGTATTATATAAACGACACATCATATTAATAGGAGAATTATAATAATAATTCGTGCGAGAGAAATTAGAATGAAATGTGTCAGCACACCGCGTATTTATTTATTTATTTATTTAACAAAATGATCAACAGGTCCGTAAACCCAATTACAGATCAAAAACATGAACCATACAAAAAGAAAAAGTAATACAGAGTAGTACATTAAGAAAAATAGTAACAATAATATAAAAATATATAATAAAAATTTAGCCTACTTACTAAATAAATATCATCTACAATATTATTAACAATTTTGTACAGAAATAAGATCATGAATTTCATGCGTCTAAATTCCAAGGGTTCTAGGTTAAATGTAGTGAGCAGTACAGAGTTGTCAAATTGAGGCCAAAAATGATGTAGTCTGTAGAATACCGACTTGCAGAATTTCTTTTGAATGTTTTCAAAAGCAATTATCAAATATTTTTGTGCTGGGTTCCAAATAACCAAAGCATAATCATGTTTGCTTAAAACTAAAGCTTTGAACAAAGATATATAGGACTGTACATTATTAAAATTCTGAGTTGATCGCAATATGAAACCAACAGTTCTATAACAAGACGTAATTAAAGATTCAATATAAAAAATAAAAGTAAGCCTTGAATCGAGAAGTAACCCTAAATCTTTTACAATAATGACACGGTTCAGAGGTACCCCATTCATTTTATATTGAAAATGTATGGTGCTGTTTCGCCTGCTGTAGCTTATAATTTGACATTTACCTAGATTGAATTTTAGATTATTTACTACAGACCAGTTGAAAATTAAATTTAAATCATGTTGCAAAGTGAGGCAATCGTTGATATCAGATATAGTTTGATAAATTTTGAAGTCATCTGCATACATGATATATTTTGAGTGTTGCATACATTAGTCAAGTCGTTTACAAACAAAAGAAACAATAAAGGGCCTAATACAGAACCTTGAGGGACTCCAGAGTACGCAGTAAGTAGTGCAGATTTAAAACCGTTACAGAAAACGTACTGCACTCGATTATGAAGGTAAGACTCAAATAAATTTAGCAAGTTATTCGTAAAACCAATTGAGCTTAATTTATATAGTAATATTGAATGAGTAACTGAATCGAAAGCTTTTGAAAAGTCCGTGTAGATGACATCAACCTGTTTCTTTGCTTCAAAAGCGTCGAAAATGAATTGAATAAAGTTAGTTAAATTTGTGACAGTAGAGCGACGACGAACGAAACCATGTTGAAAAGTACTAATATAAGAGCTAGTTTGAGATTGAATCTGTGTAAATAAAATAAATTCATATATTTTAGCGACTGTGTTTAAACAAGAGATTGGCCTATAATTATAAATTTGTGATTTATTACCAGATTTCAATAAGGGTATTATTTTAGAATCTTTCCATTTAGTTGGGAATGTTTTAGTTTTTATACTTAAATTAAAAAGTAAATACAAAGGATAATTTAAAATATCACTACAGCCTTTGAAAATATACACAGGAATTCCATCCGGATCTACAGATTTAGAATTTTTCTGACATTTAATTGCATTAGAAACTTCAGCTAAAGAGATGTTGGTGACAGAAACTGAATTCACCATATTATAATAATATTATAAAAAAAAAAAAAAAAATATTAGAAAAATCAATATTATCTACAGGCAGGTTATAAGCACTTTCGAAAAAATTAGCGAAAGCTTGAACAATTTCTGGACCAGTTTCAAACGATTCATTGTTGTGATGTAATGTTGAAGGAATTTTACCAGTTTCTTTCTTTTTATTAATGAACTCCCAGAAACTATTTGGATCATTTACAATGTTGGCTTCGACAGAACTAATATAGGAATTATAAGCATCACTAATTAACAGTTTAACATTACTCCGTAAAAGTTTAAATTTATTTAGGTGCGTGACAGACTCAAATCTTTTGTAGAGTTTCCGGTGGTGTTCTTTCTGCTTTATTGTTGAAATGATTTCACGAGTGAACCATACCGGGTATTTACTACTGCGTGAGATAGACTTGGGGATGCAAATATCAAATATCCTGTATAGTACGGAATAAAATTGGTGGACTGCATCATTTACATCTGCACAGGTCTCTAAGAATTGCCAATCTGTTTCTATAAGGAGTTTGTATAAGAGAGCATAATTGCCCTTTCTAAAATTATACATAGGTTGAGGATTGGATTTGAGCTTAGATTGACCAATGGTAGTTATAGTACAATCAATATCAAGCGCTGGATGGTGTTTGTCTTCAGGAACAATGCTGAACGTGCGTTTTAGTACAGTACAGTTAACATTTGTAACAACAACATCGAGAATATTATTATTGGCATTTGGTACATTATTTACTTGCAACATGTTCAACAAGTTTAGAAAATTTAAAAAATTAGTAACATGATTATTTGCTGGATGGCCTAAATAATAATGATTTAGATGCGTAAGGTTTAAATCGCCAACAAATAAGACATTTGAATTCAATACAAAAGGTATAGTACTAATAAAGTCATAAAATTCAAGGTAGACCGACGAGTGGGTATCAGGTGGAATGTAGACAGCAATTATATATATGTAATTGTGACAATTATTTTAGCAAATTTTAACACATATAAAGTCAATGTTAATTAAATCGCAGCTGATGGATTGCTGTTGTGGATTTAAAGTGTCCTTGACTGCGATGAGAACTCCGCCACCTCGACTTTTGCCAGTTTTAACACGGTTTCTGTCACTGCGGAAGACACTGTAGCGCGAGTCGAACAGTTCACTGTTTACAACGTTGTCAGAGAGCCATGTCTCAGTTAACACAAGGACATCGTAATTAGTGGTTAACACATTTAGATAAAGTTCCGACAGCTTTGTGTTCAGACCGCGCACATTTTGGTAATACATGGTGACAGTCAAATGTGATGGATTAGAATTTAGTTTTTTGGCACAATACGTGGCACATTATTAACATATTTGATAGTGATATTATCTTCGCCGTTATTGGTACGTCTTTCCAGTTCCTCGCCTAATTCAGTAAGATAGTCCCTTTGTTTACGTGTTTTGTCGCTGGAAACTTTGATGTCCTTGTAATTATGAGTATTAATTAATTTCAACTTATTTTTTAAAATATTTAAAGCATCCGACGATGATTTGAGGATTACTTTTATTGGGCGGGGATTTGGAGTCGTGCTAGATCTACCCAAGCGAAATAGATTTAAATTATTAATTGGTACCGAATTTGAGGTGATCGTGGAGATGATATTCTTGATTATAGATGTGTCAGAATCAGCTCTAATTTTGGCGTCACTTAATTCTGAAATTTCGAATTATTGGCTGGGTTTTCATTTTACTAGGGTATAAGCTCGATTCTATACCGAATTACAATTATTTGTGTCATTATATTTTAACCAAATTTATAGAATAATGAAAATTTCCAAAATTAACAATGAAGTTAAAAATACACTTACTAATTTAATTAGTGGTGTATCCATGCCCTAGTTCTTTACCGATATATCTTCCATACTGCAAACTGCAACACCCCTTCAACCATGAAATTTCCTGAAATCTGAAACTTACATTCGCCGTTTTCAATAGTGGCACCAAATTAGTAACTTGTAATAAAAATGGATATAAAACAGGATAAAAGATAAGGTTGGGAATCAAATTTTGGGGCTAAAAAAACGTAAATATGTTTAACACAAAATTTTTAAATTTAATACAAAAGAGGCACTGACCTTTAACCCAAGGCTATCTGTTTACTCAAGGTTCGTAGGACCTGCAACAAGAGAAAAACAAAATTAATAAAAGAAATATAACAAGACTTCTTAGGAGTTCAAGATCTTAATTTTGTATAATTTGCTATTGACGGTTGAGTTATATTAAAAATGAACATAAATCTTTCATGGGACCTACTTTTATCAGCTGTTTTAGAATCTAAATTGAATTCATAGCATCACTTTGCTTTGCCAATAAAAGCCATTGAGGCAGCAAAGCTGCGGTTTTTCTCTCAACTTTAACATAATATTATAATAACTATCTATGTACTTAAATAAAATGCGAACCTATATTCTCCATGGTCCATGCTTGGCTCCCATCATAGAAAATTCGTATATTTTCTCCTGGAAACACACATTAAGTTCAGTCATACACTATCACTAAAAACTAAAACTATTTTCACATATGTATTTCACTCAAATTTAGATATTTTATGTATTTTGAAGCATACATTTCACTAGACATTCATATAATCTCACGAAAATCACACTACTGTCGATTTAATTGATATTTTCTGCAAGGAACAGAATTGAACGGTTCGCAACGAACTTAGATTTTGTGAAATACCAGTGACCCTCAAACAAAATTTTAACGTAATTATTTTTGGATGAGTAGATAATAAAATTTTTATAAATAAATATAAATTATGACTTATGAGTAGAGTACGGATTATATGCAGACAAATATGATCAAAATATGCATGTATTAGTATGCATTGAAATAAGGTCAAAATATGCTTCATAAATGCACAATATGAAACAAATATGCAATATTTTGCAAATATATGCACATACAACATAATTTTATTCGTTTTTATTAATAATATATTTTTCTAAATCAGAAAAAAACTACATTTTGTCAACAATGCACAAGAATATCACATAAAATAAACAAAACAACCTATAACTTCTGCAATACTATAGGTGCTATCAAATTTGAGCGATTATAAATTTTATAGGTACCTACATATTTTTTTTAAATTGAAATTTTGGGTTAAAAGGTAAAAAATATGCAGTTATATGCGTTTATAATAAATATATGCACATAATTTGAATATATATAAAAAATATTGAAACATGCAAAATATGCAAAAAAAATTATACCATATTTCGATCTACTTTTATATGAAATACAAACTTTTGTAAAAAAAATACCAATATGGACAATAATACATAATATATAAAATAACACGGCGGGATAGCATAGTGGTAGAATGCTAGGCTCTGGTTACAGAGGTCGTGGGTTCGAATCCCGGTCAGGTCAGGAAATTTTCACGGCCTGATTTGGATCGGTACCTACTCCCGTTACCATATCCAAGTTGGGATCTAATTAACTTGGCAACCCCTAGCTATCGGGCACCGGCTAGAGGCTGTAACAAGGGCTTGCGCGGGGTTGACTGGCAACACACAAGTAAACGACTTATAAATAAAAAATTAATACTGTGTGTGTGCCATCAAGTCACCCTAGGGATACAAACAAAGATTAAAATCCCGAAATTCTAATACAATACAATACAATACATAATATATAAAATATATATGGAAATACATATAATCCGCACACTACTTATGAGTTATTTTAAAATTTCCTCCCGTCTTGCAACATAAAAGGGAGGTACTGTAATGGGTAAAAGTACATTTCTTGATATTTAAAATACATATAAATCTAGTATTTTTGAAATGTCTGTATGTATGTGCATTTGTTATGACGTTATACGTATATTCCTACCAACTAAGTAATAATAATATATTAAACTACGATACGATTGTCTATTTTCAATAAATTGGTAATATAATTTTGCAAGGTAAAATGAATTAATTGTAAAAAATTGTTGATAAATATACATAAAGAAATTTTCATTTCATAATAAATAAATAATTTATTTAGTTAATAGAAATTCATCGTTTTCGAAACATCTATATTATTATATAAAAATCTGATGTGGTCAATACATGAACTCTCGCCATACTGTAATATTTTACTAATACAGGGTGATTCACCGTAACTTACTTATTTCAAAACGCAATAATGCCCATTTTATGAATCAGAAACTTTTTATTTTATAATGTAGGTACATATAATCTAAAGTTTTGTATCGCGCAGTTTTCAAAATCGTATCAGGTAAGTGACGCCCCCCATTATCTATACACTGAATAAGCCGATTTCTGGCGTTTGTCATAACCCTTTCCAGCATGGCAGCGGGTATGTTGGCAATTTCGGCCCGGATGTTGGCCTTAAAGTTTTCTAGGGTCCTTGGACGGTTGACGTAAACGCGGGATTTCAAAAAAACCCACAAAAAAATCACAAGGAGCCAAATGGGGCGATCGGGCTGGCGACATTTTTTCTGGGTTCAAGGTTAATAGCTGTTTAAATAAAATCACAAAAAAGTGCGATACACTTGGTGAAACTGGTTAAATAATAACAAAATAAATAATTACAAATTATTTACTTAACTTGAAAAGTGTTTTAAAATAATTTTTAATTATTTATTTTGTTATTATTTAACCAGTTTCACCATTTGTGATTTTATTTTTTAGTATGCCATTCAAGGTATTGGCGACGTCGATAGATGGCTCTGAAGGTATTAACTTACTTCTCAGTTCCATTTACCTCTGTGGAGATCTTTAAGATCTCGTCATATGCCAGTCAGTTGGAGAGGATGGCATCACGTACAGATCACTAAAACACCTTCCACCTATTGCTATTCGCTTCCTCTCTCTGATTTTCACTGCCTGTCTTACTCTAGGTCTAGGCTATTATCCACCGAAATGGAAGAACTCCAGCATCACTATGATCCCCAAACCCGGCAAAAACCGGACCGACCCAAACTCCTACCGGCCAATCTCTCTACTGAACACTCTTGGGAAGAAGCTGGATCGATTCATTCTGGACCGTGTGCAAAAATTCGTCGAAACAAACAACTTAATTCCACCAACCTAGTCTGGATTCCGTAGAGGCCAATCTACTAACACCTGCCTGTTGAAGCTCACAACAACCATTACCCAGGCCCTCAACATCTCAACAACGATCGATATCTACTGTCACTGTTTCTGGACATTTATAGGGCTTTTGACAGAATGTGGCATGAGGGATTGCTCTATAAACTGATCCAGACTGGACTGCCGACGCCACTCATTCGCATCATCCGTAGCTTCCTGCTGAACAGACAGACATTCATCAAGATGGGTGCTTCCAATTCCAGAACATTTACCCCTACAGCTGGAACGCCACAAGGATCCGTACTATCGCCAACTATCTTTGTTCTCTTCTGTGCAGAAATTCCACAAGCTGTTTCACCGTCAATCACATTACTGCAGTATGCAGATGACACGGCATATTCCGCAATAGGAAGAAGTACATACCTCGGCGTACCATTTTACCACGCGCTCTACTGGAAGCCTCTAGTGATCAAATATCAACAACTGTTTCGAACGCGAGCCAATCTGCTCTACGCCATCAGCGGGAAGTTACGAGGATGTAGCAAAGAAGTTCTTGTATACACATTCAAGACATACGTCAGACCAGCAGTAGAATACTACACCGTGATCCTCGCCAGTGTCAGGGATAAAATAAAATCAGTGCTGCTGGCCACCGAACGAAGAGTCCTCCGAAGGATGTGCCGACAACGACCTTGGTTGACCGAGGTAGTTCCCCTGCAAGAACGCATGAAAACATTACAGGAGATATTTGCCTGTAGGAGCCTTCTTCCCACCAGCAACCTAACGGACACCGTAATGAAGCCAATCACAAACAAAAGAGAACCAAGGCATAAATACCTCCACCCACCAGCCATGCTACTGCAGCTAATCAACGACCCACCAGACGATGTACTAGAACTGTTCGAAAAAACAGCGTTAAATATCAGGCACTAAAGGACAAATAAAACAGAAATAAATAAGGAAAAAAAATGAACGTACACAAACACCCAAGAAAAATATAATTTCTATAGCAGACACCGAAGAGGACCTTGGTCCCTATAACGTTGTTGGTACGGAAGTACCCGTTATGAGTGTCGTTTACCTAAATGACCAAAACATGCTTCGCACAAGTTTGTGATTTATTTAACAACAAACCACGTAATAATAGAAAAATCGCTATTACCAGACCATTTTTCATGTCTGATTTATCGAAGACTATTACCAATGGTAATTATTGGCAAACCAAGTATCTTGTTTAAATAAAAGTTTACACACATTTACCCTCTTTTACGAGTAGAAATTAAAATATATAACAAATATGAAAATAAATGTAATAATAATTGGCAATTTATTTATTTGTATTTAGTCTATCAACGATTTATTAAACTTTTAAAGAACAAAACCGAACCGAACAACCGATTCTAAATGACTGACCAATATAAACAATGAATTCAAAACTTAGTTTCGTTTGTTTATTTGTATACAATGTTGTAAATAATTGTGAATTTTAATAAAGAAATACTAAGAATTCGATTGTTTGCGTTATTTATACAAAAATTATTATCGTTATTGATAATCGGCCCTATCGTGGCAGCAGTCGGCCCAAATTCATTGCGGCCGAGTGGGACATATCCCACTATACCACCGGTCCATTCCGCCCCTGACAGTTATTTTAAGGCGCTACGCTTGCCACGGTAGTAACATCAGAATTTCATCTATTCTGGCTTTATTTTTTAAAATAAAAATCTGAAATTTAACATGAGTCAGGACGAAACATTATTTAATCGAAAAAATCATACAATACATTGTTGCGGCAACAATTAGAGAAAATAAGAGTTAATTTTTGAATTTTAATATTCAAGATTCTTACTTTATTAATGCATACAATTGAATTTTGTTTGATATAACCGATTCCTTACGATGCTCTGAAGAGTGCCACAAGAAGTTTTTTTTTTAAACTTCAAACAATAAGTTAAAAAATATTTTTAAATTGACGAAATTGATTGATTTCACCGGTTTTCACTAATTAATTACCAGTAGACTATTAGGTATTTCAAGAAAATCGTTATGTAGCACCCTAGGAACAGTCTTTATAAACTTACATTTCAAATATGAGTTCATAGATTTCAAAATCTTGAATATTGTAGCACCCTATTTTGCTCTGAATTTCATAGCAAGTGTATAGCCTTAACTGAGCTGTATTCAAATGATGAAACTATTTTTCTATTACAAAAATCGCTTACATGCTGTTTATTAACACACTAATTTTTTTTACACCGCTGCTTTGTCAAAGTATACATTTTTAAAAATTTTTTCACATGAATGCTAGAGGGAAACGGAAGGAGTTGCGCTTAAGTTTGCATGCATTACTTTAAAGTAGACACTTCAAAAAATTTTGCCCTCGAAGATTCATCGAAATCGGTTGAAAATACGCCGAGTTATGGCGATTTGAAAATGGTCGCCAGTATACATTACAGAAAAATAAATATGATTCCTGTCCGCAAACAACCTCTAGCTACTATTATTAAATCAAAAAAATTTATGTAACTTTATGAAAATTGTATTATATGTAGAATTTGATTCTCTACACATATTTTTTATAAATTTTTAGGTAAAATTAAATTTATTATGTAAATAAAAGTAAACGGATTTTTTATTTTTACTCAGAATTTCCTATACCTATTTCAATAAAAATATTTAACGTTTTACGCTACAGCAATTGTCGTTATCCCTTAACAAAAATGCTAATTTATTATTTTGTATTGTTTTAGCAGCGAATTAGAAGAATTAAACCCACCATTATTTTTCGTCGAAACGAACATGGAGATAAATAATGCTTCTGAATCTGACAAAAAGAAAAGTGCGAAGAAAAATAAATAAAAATAAAATGAAGAGTTCAACATTAACAAAAAGGAAAATAAATTTATACATAAATATATAGCAAATATTTTATTATCCGTAAAACACATAACAACCCTTTAAAGTTTTTTTTATCATTATAGTTATGATCATTTCTAAGAGTTCTTAATTTTGACTTAAATCAGTATCGCTTTCGGCCACCCCAAATTTGTGCTGCTTATGTAAAGGGGCACGCTCTTCACTATAACATGTGAAAAAATTATTATTCATCGATCATGCGAAAATATAAAAGAGAGTTATTACGTACGTACTATTTTACAGTGCGAAAAGTGATTGTTTATCTCCCGATGCTATCGGACTAAAATTCGATGGGCCACAGTCAATTGGAACGCATTTAAAAGGGGCATACCGATGTTGTCAGTGGCGCATTTACGGGATGGAGGTTTTACCCCTCCTCACCCGAAGAAAATTGTAAATACGCCACTGAATGTTTTAGTGATGTATTGGTTCTTACTACGTTACTACTCTTTTGTACTTACATCGAAAACCTTACATTTCTTGCATCAAACTATGCTTACAAGTTACTCGGTACAATATCTTCAAGACTTTATTCTCCTAAACAAGAGTCGTCATTTATTATATTTAATACTTTCTATACACTACTCTAAAGAATAACATATAGAAGCACTGAAGCAACTAGTACCTTCGCCCAGTAGTTACATAGTCGCCACAATGGAGTATAATAAATTGGTTTTATTAAAAATTTATATAATTGTGAATGCGGTGTTAACTCAATCCAAGATTGGTTTACTCTTTCAAACTCAACTATTATTTTGATATTTACCTTCCAGTTGTCATTGTTATTGTCATCATAACACGATTGTAAATTCTTGAAACAATCATTTTGAGTTTTGTTGACTGACCAATTTTCTTCGAAGATACCAGGTTATAGACATTTGGGACCTGACCCAATTTGTTACACTTATAAAGCAAGAAACAGTCACTTTTTTTGGGGGGTAAAATTATTTCCTTGACCAAAACGCAAATTGAGTTTTTTATAGTAGAGGCACGGTATCAGACGAGGTAAGTAAGTACGTCATCAAAATAAATGGCCTAAATGGCTATGACACTATGACTACGACCTATGTCGTTATAAACCAAAATTTTACACGTAAAAATATTCGTTGATAACGGCTATAGTCATAGCCATTTATAGGCCATTTACGATTCCGTGCCTATACTATACCAAAATACAGTTACTTACTTTTGCTGTTATTTGAAGGTAGGTTGAACGTTTGCTATTATATTAAAGAGCAGCGTTGATTTTTTACCACAAGCTACAAATAACGGAACAAACAGAGCATAGTTGTGGCTTATTTTCTCATTCGGTATTTCACAATCAGCAGATTTGGTATCTACAAATGAGCATTGAAACATCCATAGAACTAACAACAGCAATAAGACAAACCCAAACCACAAAACGTCCAGCAAGTACCGACCTAGAATCAATCGATAATGAAACACCCATAAAACAAAAAACAACCCAACCAAGTATCTGCAAGTATCCAACTTATTTATTTATTTATTTCCACTCAACAGGATATAAATCCCAATTACAGAGGGAGAACACAAACTAACATAATAAAAACAAAAACATAATTAAATAGGTAGAGAAAGTTACAGAAATATTACTAAATACACTCGAGGAAAATAAAAACGCACCACTTGAAAATGCACAAAAAATGACACAATTTCAAAGTGCGATATCTCGGCTGCATTTCGACGAAATTGGATGAATCTTCGAGTTCTGAAAACGTTGAAGTCTTATCTTTAATGTGATGATAGCCAATGTTACAAAAAATCCACTCCACCCTCTCCCACCCCCCTAAGAAAAACGAATGTATCTGATGTCCAAAAAGGTCCAACTTTGGCGACTCATACGGAGTGACAAAAAAATCGTGGACCTTATTGGCCAACAGGGTAATAAAGATCAGACTTTTCCTGCAAGGTCCGCAAAATTTCAAGGACCTACGATGATTTGGCGCGAAGTTATGAATTTTTGAAAAAAAAGTGCCTTTTTGAGGTTTCTGAATTTCATTAACAATTATCTAAAAGTGACTTAAAATTTTTTATTTCTTTAAACACCTTTATTTGTTAGATGTTTTAAGAAATAAACGAATTTGGTGCGAAATCGGACAAATTATGGGCAAAAAGCACAAAAATACAATTTTTTTTCAAAAATTCATAACTTTCTGCCAAATTATCGCACGTACTTGAAATTTTGAGAAAATTGAAGGAAAAGGATTGAACTTTATTGTCCTGTTGGGCAATAAGGTCCACGATTTTTTTTACTCACGCTACAAGTTGCTACAATTGAACATTTTTCAGTCAAAAACATGTTTTTTTATCCGGGGGTGGCAGGAGGTGAATCGGGTTTGATGGCAGATTAACTTACATAGCCGAATAGAGAAACCTTTATCGTTCTCGGAAATCCAAAATTTATTGATTTTCGTGCAAAATTCGCCAAGTTATGGCCAAAAACCTCAAAAAGGCACTTTTTTTTCAAAAATTCATAACTTCGCGCCAAATCATCGTAGGTACTTGAAATTTTGCGGACCTTGCAGGAAAAGTCCGATCTTTATTACCCTGTTGGCCAATAAGGTCCACGATTTTTTTGTCACTCCGTATGAGTTGCCAAAGTTGGACCTTTTTGAACATCAGATACATTCGTTTTTCTTAGGGGGGTGGGAGAGGGTAGAGTGGATTTTTTGTAACATTGGATATCATCACATTAAAGATAAGACTTCAACGTTTTCAGAACTCGAAGATTCATCCAATTTCGTCGAAATGCAGCCGAGATATCGCACTTTGAAATTGTGTCATTTTTTGTGCATTTTCAAGTGGTGCGTTTTTATTTTCCTCGAGTGTAGTTATAAATATTCCATAATTAACCTGTATAGGTATACACCTATACAGAAAAATAAATCCTAATAATAAACAACTACAGAACTAAATAATTCTGGAACGGCATAACCAATTTTCTTTGAATGGTAAACATGCTATCATTAAAAATATCAATATTTCTACATAAGTTATTAACTATTTTGCACATTTTTTTTTTATATAAGAATATTTAACGAGCACTTCTGCAGCTTAGGCAATTAGTGCTCCGGTACAGTGGTTTATATTATGTTACAATTTGTGTAACAGTTTAGTTTGTTTTATATAATTCAGTACATTATTAAGTGTGTTTGTGTTGTTTGCTAAAGCAACTTTGTTATTTGGTATGCTGTGTTGTTGTCTGATTTGTGTGTATTTGCGTTGACTGAATAAATGGATAGACTGGCAAACTTATGCATTTTGCCGTACCCCTGTTTTTACACCAGAACCAGCAGAGCCACCTAGGTCGAGGTGTATAGAACTATTTCCAAGACTTTTTTTTTTTTAATTGTTTGGCGGGAAATATTTGAAACTGTAGTTCTGTGTAGAGGGGGTTGGAGGAGATCAAAAAACTTGGTGGGGATGTCTATTATTATTTAATATACCTACGACAGCTTAAGTGTACAATTTGTGCCTTATTAATTACCAAGTTTTAGTAGGTGGAAATGCGAATTTGTGCCAACAATAAAATATTTTGTTATTTTCACGTGTCTTTATCCACGTATGTACCCATGCTATTTATTAACTTTTTCGTACTTTGCTCGATTGGGACCTTATTCTTTTCATGAAATGATAATTGTATGAAGCGGATTATACACATGAACATGATTATAATTATAACAATTATTTAAGAATATATTTTTGAGTAATAAATAACGTTTGAGAACTTTAATTATTGAATATTATTATGAAAGCAAAATAAAAAAATATACAAAAAGGTAGAGTATACAGTAATATAAAAACACTTCTAAGAAGTATGAAAATAGTGCACAGATATATTATGTTGATTATTAATTAATTTTTGCACTATTTCATTGTTGTGTAAAATTCGTTTAAAATTCCTACCTACCGGATATTGATAATCTTCATACTATCATTGGCGCAGCCCAGGGGGTGCAAGGATATATTATAATAAATATAATAAAATACTAACAAAAATTTAAATACTTAATAATTTTTCTAATGAAAGAAGAGAATAATTTCAATAATAGAGCCCCTGTACTCGCTACCGTGGCGTTACGGAGAAAATGATTTTATTTCCACGAAATTAAACAACAATGTATGTATGCTGTAATAAAACAATTATTATTTCGCTCTTTCGATATAGTTTTCAAGAAAATCACATTTTAAGTTAATTAATACTGATAGTCGAACACATTCATGCTTTTTTCCTTTGTCCCAATCGAGTCTAATATTTAATTTATAGTTTAATTGATACAGACGATTTTAATGCTACAAAAAATAATATAGAAAATGAAGTGGATGTAAGTGAAAATATACCGAAACTGTTGAGAAAATACATTTTTTGCCGCTAGAGGAATGCTCATTTGTTTATTTTTCTGGGTATTTAGTATTTACCTCTTTAAAAAAATTTAATTGTGAAATATGCAAGAATAATTTACAAAAATCAGATGAATTGTTATATGATAAGAACGAAATTATGTTGATATTAAAAGATTACGGTACTCCAAATGAAGTTCAGTAACTTGTGCGACCAGACAATTTATTGCTAGACATTTTAAAAGACCTGCCTGAAATATTTCAGCACAAATATAATTTAAATAAACATCTCAAACAATTAACAAAAACAATAAAAGATAGTATGTTAAACCACATCCAAGATAAATATCCAAACTGGCTTCTTAACTTGGATAATTTTATTGTTATGACCACAAAATGTTTATTTTGAATAAATTTATAAAAGTTAAGCTGGTGAAATGTCTTCAATGGGAAACAAAGATAATACTTAATCGTTTACTACTTACTTATGTATGTTTATATTATGTTTTTATAAAAAGCTTTTATTTTTGAATAATTTTGTTTTTGTATTTATATTTTATTTGTTAATTAATAATAAGTAAATAATACTGTATCTGTAATGCATAATGATTTCATTCATGTTTATTATTATTTTTTATTTTTAAGAGGTAAGTACAGCACAACAACATGAGGAAACCGTAAAACAGCGAATTTCATAATAAGGCGAGATCATGAATTGCTTTTGCACAGTTATATCGTCATCGTCATGTAGTTAAATTTGTATCTAGCTAGCCGAGCCCCATTTACTAAACAGAAAAATATTCTAAGTTGGATAATGCTGCGTATACTACGATTTTAGAACATCTACCTAATAATAGTAAAATGCTTATTGCAATCACAGAATGCCCAAAACCGCAATCGTTTAAGATTAGCCCGCAGATAAGAAATATAGTCGAACAAGTTCAGTATTTGCCATATTTATTAACCCGAGTATATATTTTACCCCCAGTGTTCCACTGGTAGAGTAAGAGTTTTTCGAAGCTTATTACCAGGGTTGTATTGTATGCTTTGGCGCATCTCAGGCTTGTGGATTTGACCATTGTGTGACTGCTATAACCCCCTAATAAACGCTAATGATTATTAGGTAGATGAAATGTATTTGTACTATACTCGGCAACGACGGTGCAATCACGATACACATAGACACGGTATGCTCACGCGCATGTTAGCTCTGTGGATGACGTCACGTTCGAAGCAGATATTCGAACTCATAATATTGTTTGTATGTATATTAGAACTTTTAGGGCATTTTATTCTGAATTTGAGATAAATAAGTGTTGTAATTATAATAAACAATTTCTGTCATCATATTTTAATAAGCCGTATACAGTTTTCTCAATGTAATAATACAAAATAAAGACAATATTATGTGTTAGCTGGCCACATTTCAAAAATAACTTAAGTAAATGTAAGTTATAAACACTGATGCAATGTTATGTAGTCTAATTTTATATTTTATTCATTGATATTTGGTTATAAATTCAAATTTGAAATATACCTAGCTAAGGGAAGGGCCCATATATTTAAAGTAAAAGTATACGAATTTGGAAAATTGTGAGAAAACTGGATTTGATAGACTTGCATTTATTAGTGAGTTCGTGAAAGGACAAGAGATATTATGATACTTTTTTCGTCAGTGTAATTTTTCGGCATTTCAATTTCTCGAAAATAGTTGTAGGTAATGTAAGTGAAGGTATTAAATTTTTTTTTCTAAATTTGTTAAGTACCTACATACCGTTTAATTTCTTCATAAAAGACAAATTTAAAAATTACAATACATAGGTAGACGGGTATTTAATAAAATTTATATCAGATTGAAATTTTGAGAATAATAATTATTGATTTCTTCGGAAAATTCCCGAAATTATCTGTGATGCTTTGTGAAACTTGCGTTATTTATTGACGTTAAAAAGAAAACAGTTTTCTTTAAAAATCTTGAGTGGTATTTACGAGTTATTTTAACTATAACATTTCACGTTTAATAATAACAAAAATAATCTATAGGCTCATTATCGCAGTTGTTTTCATTTCTGTGTCATAATTATAATTATGCAAAAAGATTAGCTAATATTTTTATGCAAAATAGATAATTAGGTATTGTAATTTCTTCAGGGCGTAAGTCAGAAATGGATATTCTTTCAATAAATTAAGGAAATTCATTTACCATTTATATTCTTTCCAAATACCACTCTAATCTTTCAATTTATTATTAAATTTTGTTTCAAATATAAATTCTTTAAATCAACTAATTATTCAAAGATAAAAATCAAGCTGTTGATTCTCATGATATTTCTAGGTAAGTACCTACCTACAAAACAATGTTGACGTTGATATTAAAATTTACCAGATTAACTTTTAAAAAGAAAGATACAAAAAATAACTTATATTATGTAAGTATTACATTTTGGTCGAATTCAAAATGAAATGAATGAAAATATAGAATTTAAATTTGAACCTACATCCTTAGTGCAAACACATAATAAGCAATTAAATAATTTTAAATTGATAGATAGTGTTACCATTATTTTAATCTTTTATCATTGTTGACAGCGTGCAACAAACCACTGCCAGATAAATTCCCATTTTGGTGAAATGTTAACTATTTTATTTCAGTACATTTTGATATTTTATTATAATACAACATTTTAAGCAACACCACATGTTGATGATAATTGCAAATTAAAAGTCAAAACTAAAAAAAGCCTGAAAATCAACGTCAAAACATCAAAATCGAAAAAGAACTGTGTATAAAATTGTTACTCTTGCTTCGAATGTGACATCATGCGCGGAAGTGAACGAATTTGAGTTCTCTAGTAAGCATACCGTGTCTATGTGTATCGTGGGTGCAATCAATTCCTTGGGATTATAGTCCGAGCGCCGAGCGCTTCTATCTCGTAAAATAATTTCGGACCTTGAGAAATGAATATAGCCTTCAGAAAAAATTATATTATAATAATAATAAATAACTATTCAGAATTTTTCTTCTTCTCTATCTACATATGAAAAACACGAAAATCCGAAATTTCCATCAACCAGAAAAATACAATTTTCTCTTTTTTTAAGAAATTAAAATTTTGGTAAATTTTTACTTTTAACTTGTTTAGGACGTTATTAAATTGCAGCTACGTGATAAATAAATAAATATTATATGTTTTATTGTCGAATTAACTGTAATTATTAAATAGCAAAATTAAGCCAATATCCTATATTTTCTTTTAATTCATTTTCTCATTCCCACAATGTTCTTGTTTGATAACAAAATATCGTAAAATATTAAATTTTGAAGTAAACTATAAAAACCATCGCTAATCTGTAAAAGAGCAAATGCTGATAAAATATTCAGGAATGTTAGTATATTATTACAACTTTTGCTTTACGTTGCATTGTTGTCCCGCCGACACTTGACAAGTTTGTACGGCAGGTTCTACGAAGTGCTACACGGCGGTGCGTCAGATGAGGCAGGTGAGGCTGAGCCTCACCGCGAAAAATCGTAATTTTAAATTTTTTATTTTTATTATAATTTTATTTATCTAATTTACTTTTTATTATAAATCGACTATTTATTTTAAAATAATTATTGTTGCACAATAATGCAAAAAAAGTATTTAAATAGTGTTATTTACGCGCGAATCATAAATAATGTGTACAGTGAGGCTGCTGCTGCAACGGTTGGTTTCATTCATCGTCAGTGCGACCGAGTGACGTGTGTGTATTCTCGTATGTTCATGCGGTGGAGAGGCCTTGAGAGAGGCTAGGGAAATATCGTCTGTCTTCGCGCAAGGCACACAAATACACAGCGCACAGCGCACACCGCACAGCCTCGCATAGCCTAGCGCACACAACTAAATACACGTGAAGAAACAAAGTTTATTTTTACTTTGTTGTTGATTGCTTGTCTTATTTATTGTTGTGAATGCTATTTTATAATTAGTTATGTTTTGAAACTAATAGTTTCTAATAAAAATTATGAATAACCAATAAGAATAAATGTAAAATCTAACAAATAGAACTTGTAATAGTTTTATCAATATTTAAATAATAAACAATGACATCATTCAACTACTATTCAACATTTCTATATTATGAACAAATAAATAAAATTATATCAATTAAATATTTATTATAAATATTTAATATATGGACAGAACAAGAATCATAATAATCAAGAAAAGATAAAATTTGTTCGCCTCACGCTTGAATGTTCGAATGTTGTTTTGCCGAGAGCCGCAGAACGCTAGTCGCGTATTGTTGGATTGTTTTTTCTATTCTGTTACCTACTTTATTTAAATATGTAGGTATGTACTTTTTGTGGACGTACTAAATATACTCTTGTGCGTTAGAGAAAAAAAAATTTTAAAAATATTATCTGCTGTTTTTACGATTATAGCGTTTTATCTTGACTAACAAAAAATTATTTATTTAAGTAATGAAATAAAGTTCTATTGTTTTATTGATTTTATGCGTAAAAAATTTATTTTAGAACGTTTCATTGAAATTATGATACAAAGTATTTAAAGGCGTTTAAAGCATTTGACCTTGAACCGAAAAAAAAATCTGCCTGCGGCGTATTTTTTTTTAGCCTCACCTAACTTAAGAGTCACGCACCGCCACTGCTACACGCATGGCGCAATTAATTGTCCGTGCCTTTTTCTTTCTTACACTGACTACAATCTTCATAACTCGTAATCTAGTCTACTAATTATATTGATTTCTGCACTAAAAATAATTCTGAACCTTCCTTCACATTTCTTCCGCAATATGTATAGCAAAATAAAATAAAAAACAGGACGAGATTTAGTGGCAGACAACATTTCTCACTACACGAAATTTACGTTTAATAACAATTTTATTATTTTCTCATTTGTTATAGACAATATAGCATTCTTGATAAAACAGTGACATACTACATACCTAATACTACTTGTTTATAAAATTTGAATAAAATATCTTCATTAGTTCACAAGAAATTGCAAGTTAAATTTTAAAAATCACCAAAATTTTAATTTCTAAAAAAAAGGAGAAAATTGCATTTTTCGGGTTGATTGCAATTTAGGATTTTCGAGCCGTTTTTTATGTAGATAGAGAAAAAAATTCTTAATTGTATAATATAATCTTTAAAGAAGGTCATATTCAGTTCTCAAGGGCCGAAATTTTTTGACGAGATAGAAGCGCTTGTCGCTCGGATGGTACTTATGGCGCAGAAACAAAATTTCAACGGCCCGACACAAATCGAAAGTTACCGGAAATATCCGAAATATTTTATACAGGGCGAAACGCCTAAACTAACCTAAATGCAACCAAATGTACCCTTATGTATTGGTACGTTTTCCCCCATTAGGTTGCCAGTCTATCCATTTATTCAGTCAACGGTATTTGTTACAATGTAGTAATATGTGTTCTACATCTACTGTTTGATTGCATGTGTCACAATTTTCAGGGTCTGTGCGTGTGAATATGTGTTTGTGTGTGAGCAGAGTGTGCCCTAGCCTAAATCTTGTTAGAGCTATTAATTCTTTCTCTTCTTGTTCCTGTGGTCAGAGTTGTCCATTTTTCTGTTGTCATTTTGATACGTCTTAGTTTATTTGTGGTCGATATTTGGTTCCAATCATTTTGCCATTTTTCTTTAATTTTTTTAAATATATTTGCCTTGATGTCGGTTGGTGGTATTTTGAAATTAATTCTAGTTCCTGTGTTGGTTGCTTCTTTAACGGCTATGTCAGCGTCCTCGTTGCCTTTAATTCCAGCATGAGATGGTATCCATAATAGGGTTATGTCATGTTTTTTGTTGTTGATGGCCTCATGTATGTTTCTTTGTGTTTCTTGTATTATTTGGTCTTGAGCGTATAGTTTTTTGATGTTTAGGATCGTGCTCAGACTATCTGTGCATATCACATATTTCTTATTTGTTTCATTTTTTCTAATTATATTTTTAACAGCTTCGTTTATTGCGAATTCTTCGGCTGTGTATGTACTGATGTTTTCGGGTAGTTGGAATTTCCTTGTCTCTTCATTTGAGATGATGGCTGCTCCTACTTTGTTATTTATTTTGGATGCATCAGTGTATATAGTAGTTTGGTTGCAGTTTTGTTTTGTGATGTCATTAAATAGGTTTTTATAGATAAGTGGCGGTGTTGTGGATTTGGAATATTCGGTTAAATTTAGGTTAAATTTAGGTTAAATTTAGGTTTTGTTTGTGTCCAGGGCGGGATGTTATTTTTTTGTTTAGTTTGTATGTTTGTTAATTGGATTTGTAGATTTGAGTACAGCGTTTTTATTATTTGTTGTAATGGAGTAAGATTTTGTAATTCTATTTTATTATTGTTTATTTGAAATATGTGTTTGTATGCCAGGTTATTGGTTTGGGTTGCTAATTTTGTAGTATACGACAGCAGTAATTTTTCTCTTCTATATTTTAATGGCGGTTCTCCGGCCTCGCAGTATATACTGGAAATTGGGCTGGTTCTTAATGCTCCTATTATTGTTCTTATTGCTGTATTATTGATGACTTCTATTTGTTTTTAATGTTGATTTTTAGCTGTTATATAAATTTGGCTTCCATAATCTATTTTTGATCTAATTATTGATCTATATATGGTGAATAAGCTGTCTCTATCAGATCCCCAGTCATGATTTGATAGTGTTTTTATTAAATTAAGTTTTTTATAACAATCGGATTTTAGTTCTTTTAGGTGCGTTTTCCAACTAAGATTTTTATCTATGTACATGCCTAGGAATTTTACTGTTGAGGTGTATGGTATATTTTCTTCGTATAATTTTAGTGAGGGGTCTGCATGTTGTCGTCTTAGCTTACAAAAGTGCATTGCGTGTGTTTTTATATTAGAAAATTTAAACCCTGTGTTTTCCGTCCACCGTTCCAATTCTTGTATTGCAGTTTGTAAATGTATTTGAACCTGGTCGATGTTTGCGCTTCTTGTATAAATAGCTACATCATCTGCGAACATTGTTATTTTTACTTGTGGTGGGAGGTTATTTACTATCTCGTTTATTGCAATATTAAATAGTGTTGGGTTGATAGATGTGCCTTGTGGTAATCCATTTTCTTGTTTTCTAACGTCAGATATTTGGCCATTAAATTTTACTTGAAAGGTTCTATTGTTCATAAAAATTTTTATAAAGTGCAGTGCATGTCCTTGTATTTCTAGTTTTTTTACTGATTTGATTATATGGTGTTTCCAAGTATGGTCAAATGCTTTTTCTATGTCGAAAAATACAGCTATTAGGTGTTGTTTATATTTAAATGATTTTTCTATTTCTGTTGTCAGACATGTTATTAAATCAATCGTTGACCTGCCATTTCTAAAGCCACATTGTGCATTATTTAGCTTATTTTTAGTTTCTAAATACCATAGTAATCTTTTGTTTATCATTTTTTCCATTGTTTTACATAATGTGTTTGTTAGCGATATAGGTCTGTAACTTTTTGCGTCTGTTTTATTCTTTTGTGGTTTTAGTACAGGTATAATATATGCTGTTTGCCACGCTTTAGGAAATGTATTTGTGGCCCATATATGATTATACATTTGAAGTAAAGTTGTTCTTGTTTCATCCGGTAGATGCTGTATCATTTCGTTTGTGATGTTGTCAGGTCCTGGGCTACTATTTGGTTTTAGTTCTTTGATTGCATGTTCCAATAGAGTACTTGCAACAAGGTCACAAACAGTCACGTGACAGTCAAAAACTAAGCGCGCGAACCTGTTTGTGGACAACCCAACAAAATTTTAACATGGAGTCTTATGGAGTATTCATGTTTACTTTTGTAAAAATATCTTTTATTCGAATTCTACGTTGTTTTAAAAAAAGAAAACGTATGAAGTTGATTAAGGTAAGTTCATATATTATACTGGTTACTTAAAATTATCCTAAATATAAAGCACTTTTAAAATATCGTATGTTAAAAGTGTGGTATTGAACTATTGTCATAATAAAAACAGTTTATAAAACTGTAATATAGGTACCCGTTATATTTTGTATATTTTCTTACACTTTAAGAAATGTTTTAAGTTTATTAATTTAACAATTAGTGAAAATCCATGCACTTGATGATACAAAACCAACTTAACCTATACATTTAATGTGTTAGTAATACAAGTTTCATTTAAAATATGCTTGTTTTATATGTATTTATTTAATACAAATATATTATACATACACTTACCTTTCTTGAAAAGTATACAATATAAATGAAACATGCAATTAATGCTGGAAAAACACAAAAATAACTCATAAGAACCAAAACCGCCATAAGACACAATGTTAACCTGAACAGCAGTTGTCCACAAACAGAATCCCGCCAAATCCGAAACATTGGCCACGCCTCCTGCAAGTACTCTATTCCTCTCTGGTAAATGGTTTGTTTATATCCTGATCTTCATCATCTGCTATGCTAATACTCTCACTTTCTTGTTGTAGTTTGTATTGTAGAAAGTTATCATCGTAGTTTTCGTTTGAAAAATTCTGTTCAAATGTGGTTGCTATGCTGTTGGCTATTTCTTGCGGATTTGTTATAATTTTTGAGCCATCTATTAAGGTGGTTGTGTACGCACTGCTCTTTTTTCCTGTTATTTTTTGTATTTTACTCCATATTGATTTTATTGGTGTATCTTTATTTATACTGTTGACGTATAATCTCCAGGACGATTTTTTGCTTCTTTTTATTGTATATTTATATTTTGCTTTCATTTTTTTGAGTTTTATCAGGTTATCTGTGGTTGGTTTTCTTCTGTAAGTATAAAGTGCATGTTTATTTTCTTTCATGGCTTTATGACATTCGTTGTTCCACCATGGTGTAGTTGTCCTAGTCTTTTTTAGGTCTTTGGTTTCAATTGCGGTTTCTGCTGCTTCGTTTATGTTTTTTGTAAATTTTTCAACAATATTTTCTGTATTTGTGTTTTGGTTTATATAAAGGTTCATTTTTTTCAAAATATTGCTAAATAGTTCCCAATTAGCTTCTTCAGTTTTCCATTTTTTTATTTTTGAATTTGGAATGTTCGGTAGATCTTCAGAGTGCGTGATTTTTATTGGGAAATGGTCGCTGCCATATAATTGAGAGACTACCTCCCAATGAAATGATGGTGCTATACGGGGGTCACAAATGGTTAGGTCAATATTTGTGAATTTTCCTGTTGCTGTGCAGATGTGTGTAGGGTTATTATCGTTCAGGATTATTTCGTTGTCAAAAACTTCTTCAATAATTTTTCCTTTACAGTTCGTATATTCAGAACCCCAAATTGAGTTGTGTCCATTTAGATCTCCTAATATTATAAATGGTCTTGGTAATTGCTGTATTACGTTTTCTAGTTCGTTTTTTTGTAAGTTGTAATTTGGTGGTAAGTACATATTACATATTGTTAGAGTTTCACGGTAAAATATTTTAATTGCTATTGTTTCGATATTCGTGTTTAATTGTATTTCTTCTACATGATGCGTTTCTTTTATTAGTGTAGCTACTCCACCACTTGCATGTGTTCTGTTTACTCTGTCATTTCTGATTATTTTGTATGCTTTTAATGTTGCATTTTGTTCTTCTTTTAGGTGCGTTTCTTGTAAGAATACATAGTTTGGTTGGTAGTGTTTTATTAATGTTTGTAATTCTCCAATATGATTGAAGAATCCGTTAATATTCCATTGGATCATTGTTGTCGCCATCGTTTACTTCTTTATTGCTATTTTGGATTCCCATCTGCTCTAGTAGTTGTATTTTTATTCTGTTTATTATACTTGTAAATCTATATTTTATAGTTCGATCTTCTAGGCTGTTGTATAATTCTGACATCATTTTTATGCGGTTTGGTATGTCGTCTGTGTAATCTTTTGCCATTTCTAAGTTATTTCTTGTTTCTGTGACGTTCTCGATGAATTCTTTAAATGTTTCATAGTTTATATTATATTTTGATTGATTATTATTAATTTCATTTTTAACTGATTTTAAAGCTTTTTCTATATCTAATTTAGTTTCTTTTTTGGTTTTTTTTATCTGTTTGTTTTTTATCATGGTGGCATTGGTAGTTTTTAATGTGTCTTCAGTTTCAGTGGTTTCAGTATCTTCTTCTATTTCTTCATAAGTACTACGAGAAGAATTACTTGTGGTGCTTTTATTTTTCTTTCGTTTTTTACGCTTAGTATCTAATTTTGTTTTTTCGTCTGTTAACAGCTTTTGTGAGAGTTCTAGGGTATTTTCCTGATTTAATGTATATTCCTGTTGTGAAGTATTTTCCTGATTGTATGTATTTTCTTGATTTAATGTATTTGCTTCATTTAATGTAACTTTATCATTTTGTGTTTCTGTTGCTCCTTTTTCCTGTGTTAAAGTCATATTCTGTTCTTGTTCTATTATTTGTTGTGGATTTTGTTCTTGATTTTTTTGTTGTTGTTTTGGTATTTTTAATACTGTTATTTGTCTGATTTCTGCTTCTTTTGCTGTTGTTTCTTCTGTTAATAATTGTGTATTTTCCCTTCTTGTTTGGCACTGTTGAGCTGTGTGATTTTCCTGTCTTGTTTGGCACTGTTGAGCTGTATGTCTCCTGCATACTGTGCAGTTATCTGTATCATCTGAGAGGAATATGCGGTACTTTGTGTCTTCGTATTTGATTTCTATACTTTGGGGTATCTGTTGGTTTGTATCGTTTATGTACACCTGCCTCCTAAAACTAAGTATGTGTTGGAATGGTTCTTCTTTCATACGTATTCTTAAGTATGTTATTGGTGAAATTTGTTTTATTCCTATTTCTTTTAGACTTTCTTCAATAAGTTGGTTTGGTATTGTTGGGCATACGTTGGAAATGATTAGTTTTTTTGAAGGAGTTATAAGTCTTCTTACGTTTATTGTTTTGTCTGAGATTGTGATTATAGGATATTTTGTGATGATTTTATTTACTAATTTTTTATTTATTAGGTAAATACATATTCTATCATTGGATATACGAGAAGCATATATTATGTTTTTTGGTTCTGTAATCTTTCCTATTTCTAATATGTAGTCTCTTAGAGGGATATCATTATATGCATGTAGGATGATAGCCTGTTCCTTTTTGGGGTATATTATTGGTGTCGTCTGTTTAAGTTTATTTTCATATGAATTGTTGGTTTGATTTTGGGTTAATGTTTTTATTGACGTTTCAGCCATTTTTGTTTGTTTTGTTTAGTAGTTGTTTATTTTACCGTGTTAGTTTGTTGTTGTTTAACGTCTCCATTCGTACACCTGCGCTATTAAGCGCTAGATGTCTCTTGCTTCTCTTTAACACGTTTTATTAATTATTGTTCTTTTGAGGTTATTAATTTTATTTATTTTTATTTGGGTTGGCTCTGGGATCAAGGATTATTATTTTCCTATGAGTCAGGAAGGTAGTTAGTGCTTTAGGTAACAAAGATTGGATAAGGATCCACTTTTACCACCTAAAATTGTAATTTTTTAACTAATTGACAAATTAACAGTTGTCACTTCAATTAACCAATCGGAACTCTTTTTGCACATTTTAATTATAGGCGATTGAATTTGATAATTTCTTACACAAAGCGGTATCACGAAGGTAATATGTTGTCTGGAACAAAATCGTGGTGCGTTAAAATTTATTCTGTAATGAGGACATAATCATCAATAAGGTTGTGTATAATTTTATATAACAACGAAACAGACATAATATTTCTTCGTGATTGAAGACTACAAATAATATTAAATTCACAAAGCGTGGAGTTATAACTTATGTCGTAAGAGTAAACATTAAATTTCCTATAACAGCAGTATCTTAGTAATTTCTTTTGTATCTTCTCAATCTCAGTTATCTTCTACTCAAAACAATTTTAATATCACTTAACAGTTGTGTTATCCACCTAAACATAAAATTATGGGAGAGGAATTATCCAATAGTGAACTTTTCGAAAAAATGTATTGTACCGATTGGGTTCAAATTTGTAATGGTTATTACTTATGATTTAGCTTATGACATGGAAACATACTAAAATATCAGTCCGTCATCCTTAAACAAAATGACGGTAACCGATTGGGTTCAAATTTGGTATGGTATCATGCATGGGCGTCGTTAGGATATTTCCTAGGGGGGGGGGGGCAAAATTTTTTTTAGACCAGTAATGTAGTCCTATAAAAAAATAACTTGGTAGGGAGAAAGGAATAAGCGCCGCAGGCGAAAATTTCAAGTTCAAGGTCAAAGGCTGTTTCATTAAAAGTTAAGTTATACATACACTTGAAATTACATCATAATTTACCCTCTATCAAGTACAAAAAATTTAAATAAATAATACATTTTTAAAAAATAATGAAATAAATGTTTTATTTTAGCATTTAGATAAGTACGTAGGCAAAAAAAATATAAATATACTAGTTCGCTGGGGGGAGGTGGTTTAATCCCTAAATCTCCTTGGCTACGCCAATGATTAGAACTATAAATTTCTGATATCCAGTACATACATTAAAGATTCAGAATAAACCTTAAATACAGTTTCTTGCAAATCTCTATACCTATATTTAATAAGAAATAATAATCTTAGCCAACTTCCGGCAAGAAAAGCATATCAAAGCTCGCTGCAACCCATGTTGCCCATTGCTGCTTCATTTCGATTTTCGAGGAAAATACTACCCTGCTCCAATTAAACTCATTTTCTGAGTACAGGAGCATTATTCTTGAAAAGATTCGCGTATTTCGTACATTAAAATTTCTAAAAAAAAATTCCAAGTGATTGGTCTGTTTTGTCATATATCGTAGGTATGAAATTTGAGTTTTTGTATCATCATCTAGGGGGGGGGGGGGGCAAGCGCCAGAATTGCCACCATGTATGGTATAGTAATAACTTAGAATTCTTATCACGAGATAACTTTAAATTCGAGTTGGAGGCGTAGCAACGCGCGCCGGGTCTGCTATTGCCAATATAAAATTGTAAATTTTAAGGAATGCACATTCTACGAGGAAAGGAAATTTTCATCAACCACGATCTCACATCTCAAGAACAAGATGTACAAAGACACCTTACTGCCTACAAAAAAGATGCCAGAACAGTGGGACTGAAGTGACTCAGTACAGGAATTCACTAAAAATTGATAATGTAATCTACACTGCCGATAGTCTTCCATATCTTTTCCTCAATTCACAAATAGCACAAAAAATCTTGGTAAAACTATCGTTAAACTTCCTAATACAGAATCAGACTTTCGGAGCCAGAACAAAGCATAATAAAAGAATGTTCTATCAAAACATACAAGGCATACGTAACAAATTACTAGAATTTGAAGCTTCCCTTATTTTTTTGGCTTGAACCCGGATATTATCTTACTATGTGAACACTGGTTAATGTCCGACGAAATTAACACGCTTAACATTGTTAACATAAATCCGTATCAAATTGTATCTATCTTTAGCAGAAATAATTATGAACGAGGAGGAACATGCATGCTTTTGAAGAGTGATATAGACTTTTAAAACATTAACAAATATAACGATTTGCTAATCGAAAAACATTTCGAATTTTTTATTGTAAAACTGAACCAAGTTAAGTCAATTATTTTACTTGCACTCTATAGATACCCAACTGGAGACCTAAATATATTCCTCAAACATCTAGAGGCTCTACTTACCTACATTTGCAAGTCGAACTCGTCGCTCTTCATCTTTGGTGACTTTTTTTTAAATTTAACAAATTTTATTTACAACTGGCCTGTATGGGCCAACAAGCAAATCTGATATATTACAAGTCATGTGCGTGAGGGTGGCATCCATTGATACTTCCTCTTTATTTTAACACTGTTGTCAGAGATATAATACAATATGCATGTTGGTGGTTGAATTGATTATGCGGGTGTGAGTGTGGTGAGGTCGGATGATTTTGTTATCTTGAGACGTCGTAAACTGGATTCGTTTTTCGAGAGGTTAGCGATCATATCGTTAAGGCGGGTTTACATTGGTCGTGTAAATGGGTTAGTTACTAGTACTAGTAGCTCGCCAGACCGCAACTCATCCAATGTAGCCAACAGAAGCTAGTACCAGTACTAGTACTAGTAGTTGGGGTAGTGAAGTAACTAACCCCCAGGGTTAGCTACTCACCTACTAGCCTTCCCCTTCCACATACATTCTACACTATCCACTATACTCATCTCTGCACTATACCAATGTAAACAGTCACTGGCGATTAGGGATGTACTAGTGTGTTTTCACGTCTCATTTTAAAGAGAATTGTTTAGTCGGTATTTTTACTTCATTAAAATGAAAAAGTTCGGAAAAAGTGGTGTGAATCAGAGACGATAAAGTTTGTGGAACTATATCGGGAGCATGAGAGTCTGTGGGTTGTCACTAAAGTTTGTTATCGCAACAATCGATTTTGTTCTTCCTCGATCTCATTATTAATTTCTTTTATTACGCATTCCGAAACTTGTAAATAAAGCTTTAGTTGATTACGTTTAATAGCTTTTGAACGAAATGATATACCACCACGAAAAGAATTCATTTTGTCACATACAGAACAACTTGTACTGGTACCAGAACTATAGCTAGTCGTCTAAATTGTATTTCTGGTGTAAACACTTTCTAACCTAGCGCTTAGTTGAGTATACTAGTATAGCCCGCTACTTGTACCAGTAACTGTCTCAGTTACTCCTCCAATGTAAACGCGCCTTTAGGATAGTAGGTTGATTTACGTTCGTGTGACAATGCGAATTTGCGAATCTGCTCATGGACGTATTTGATTTTTAAATTCTTGTGTAGGGTATGATTACTTACATACCACGGTGCGTTGGCGATAATGCGCAGTATTTTGTTCTGGCTTCTTTGTATAATATTTGTATTGGACTTTTTTGCACATCCCCAAAGTTGGATCCCATAAGTCCAGATTGGGATGATTGTGACTTTGTACAGTAGGAGTTTGTTTTCAAGTGTTAGTTGGGATTTTCTGCCCAGGAGCCAGTACATCTTTTTGATTTTAATGTCTATTTGTTTCTTTTTTGTTTTTAGGTGTTTTTGCCATGTTAGTCCTTTTTCCAGGTGCATGCCTAAATATTTTACGTCGTCAGCTGTTTGTATTGTATTTCCGTTGATTGTGACCGGCGGGCATTAAACTCTTGTGTTAGTGAATACTACGTGTGTAGATTTCTGTTCGTTTATTTTGATTCGCCACTTTTCTGCCCAGTCCTGTACTTCGTCAAGGGATTTTTGCAGTTGAGTGGATAATGTGTTCGGTTCTTCGTGTGTTGCAAGGATTGCAGTGTCGTCTGCGTATGTAGCTGTTAGAACGTTACCCCCGCAGGGTAAGTCGGCTGTGTATAGCTGGTATAATACTGGCCCTAGGACACTACCTTGTGGTACTCCTGCTTTAATCGGCTGTATTTTAGACAATTCGTTTTCGTGTCGAATTTGGAAATATCGTTCACATAGATATGACTTTATTAGCAGAATGTATGTATGCGGTAATTTGATCTTTATTTTATATAGTAGTCCTTTGTGTCATACTTTGTCAAATAATGCCTGTTTAATGTCTATGAAAACTCCGGAGCACACTAGTTTATTTTGTAGGTTGCTTTCTAAACCCGAATTGATGTGCTGGTATGAGGTTTTCTTCTTCGGTTGTTATGTTCAATCTTTTTAGTAGTAGTTTTTCGAAGAGTTTTGAGAATAGTGGGAGTAGGGAAATAGGTCTATAAGATGTAGTTTCGTGCGATGGTTTTCCAGGCTTATGTATTACTATAATTTGTGCAAATTTCCATTGCACTGGCAAATAGGAAGTTCTTAATATTGCATTAAAGATGTTTATTACCATGAGTAGGGTTTTTTTGAAAAATTCTTTCATTATTTTTGCGTTGATAAGGTCGTATCCGGGTGATTTCTTATTATTCAGGTATTTTATTTCTTGTTCTATTTCTGTCGGTGTGAAGTGCTTAATAGGGAGTGACATTTGTAGAGGGCATGTTAGGAAGTTTTCGATCTCTTCATCGTCGTCTGCTATTGTTGGATGTGGTTCGAATATCTTTGAGAAGTGTTCCGTCTGGTTTGCGTATTGGTGGGATTGATTGGGTAGGTTGTTTTAGCTTTTTCGTTGCTTTCCATAGGGAATCAGGTAATGTTGAGAGATTGCTGAGGTAATGTTGAAATGACTTGTTTTTACTTCCTTGTACGGAGTAAAAAGGAAGTATTGTAATCGCGAAAAAATTCGGTTCTCAGATTTTGACGGAAATATCCGTTTTGACCTTTTCTGAATCCATTATGACTAGTTTCGTCGTGACGTCTGTACGTACGGACGGACGTATGTATGTCGCATAACTCAAATACGGTTCGACGTAGAAAGTTGAAATTGTGTATTTAGGACTGTTATAGCATCTAGTTGTGCACCTCATATTTTTGGTTTCAATCTACAAACCGGAAGTAGTACTTTTTTCAAATATTTCGATAAATATTTAATTTAAGACAAATTTTTTTATTTTAAATGAAAGATTATGTGATTATTACCTACAATCGGTATTTTATAAATATTTTTGTATCTGGTATCATTTAAGAATAATTAAAGTCTATATTTATAATTTAGTATTTCGGTATCTTGTAGTCCATGATCGATTAACATTTGTTCCTACGTAAAATTTAAATGATTATGACATGACAGTGACAATAGTAAAATATGCTTTATATCTTCTTCTGCAGTTTAAATAAAATGACTAAAATATATTTGTGAGTATAGTAGCAGTAGTACTTATATATTAATATATTTATATAATAAGTTAAAAGAATAAAGTAGGTATGGCGGGAGGTCTTGTGGTGGCCACGTCAATTTTTTTTATATTATTCTACATTTTAGTTATTAAGAAAAGTATGAACAGTTTAATAGGCGTCATGTGGTGTCCACGTCAGATTTTTTATTTCTGTTATTAAGTTTTTTATTTCGTTCGAAAGATGGTTTAATTTATTTTTGTGACTAGGATGTCTTGTTTGTTGCCACAGGCGCCTAGCTTTTCTTTTATCTGAGATTTTGTCTCTCAGTGATTTGGGATAGTTGTTCTCGGGTCCTTTTTGGGCGTCGTCTGTTATAGGAGGGGTAGAGTACCAAGCTGCGTGTTGAATTTGGTAAATTGTGCTTTCTACGGCTTCTTCTATATCTTCATGGGTTTTGAGTGGAATTTTTAAGTTGATGTTGTTGTTTAAATTTTTTTAAACAATACCCAGTCGGTCTTATTATTGTATAGAGTTGGGTACTTTTCTCTTTTTATTATTGTTGTATTTATCGTCAGTATTATTGGAGAATGATCTGATTGTAAGTCGTACGAGCACTCCACTGACGTAAAGTTTTGTGATATACCTTTGGTGACGAAAAAGTCCAGTAGGTCGGGGAGTTTATTTGGGTCAGCGGGCCAGTAGGTTGGTTTACCGGTGCTAACATATTTGTACCCTTTTGCTGTGATTGCCTTTTGCATTTCTCTTCCCTTTGGATTAGTTACTCTTGATCCCCACTGGGGGTGTTTTGAGTTAAAGTCTCCCCCAGTGATGAACCTGTTACCTAGCATTTCGAAATAATCTTCAAATTTATTTTTCGATACGATAATCATGACGAAAAAGTATTTGTATTTGCAGATGTACCGCATTTATTGAAACTCATAAGGAATCATTTCCTGGACCAAGGTTTTCAAATTGATGGAAAGTTTATAAACAAAACTGAAGAACTTATTGCGACATCTTCAGATGACATCAAAATAGTGCATAATAGTATTTTGTGCACCTAGGGAGGGAAGCGTGCTATTACTCCCGCGGGCGAAGCGGCGGTCCGAGCGAGGGCGCCGGCTTCGCTCAAGGGTGTAATAGCTATTACTCCCGCGGGCGAAGCGGCGACCCGAGCCGAAGGCGAGCCGCAGGCGAGTCCGAGCGAGGGCGCCGTCTTCGCCCAAGGGAGTAATTGCTATTACTCCCGCGGGCCAAGCGGCGGCCCGAGCGAGGGCGCCGGCTTCGCCCAAGGGAGGAATAGCCTTCCCTCCCGTGGGACACACAATATTTTACGTCACGAGGGCCTCGAAATCACCTTTCTTGCAATGTTTTCCTCCCGCCAGTACCGGGAAGAAAACAAGTACGGTCCTCCCGAGCGGGAGGGAAAACTCGCTTCCCTCCCTCCATTAGCAAGAGGAAAACACTGCTTTCCTCCCCCGAGTGACGTAAAAGTAACTTACTACCATTTATCTGTACGAGGTAGCGAACGTCAGAAAGTTAGTCAGCAGGTCAACTTCTTTCAAATACCGTTGCAAAGGCTCTTGAATGGTGCGGAATAAAACATCTTTTTAAAAATACAACGTGGAAAGAAATAAGTGAATTTCTGTCTTTGATTATTAATGACTGGTTTGATATTGTGAACGCGAGAGCAAAATATGGTAGCCATCCAAAAATCAATGCTTTTGGAACAGATCTGGAAAAACAATTATTCATCATAAATAAAACAACTGAAATTATTTCTAAAATGGTAGTTGAAAAACACAAATTATTATGCCAATAATTCGTTGTTGGATTTATATTTTTACTTGCGCGATAAGTATCAGATACCTACGCCTAAAATTTTTGCTAGCTAGTGCGACTAAAATTTTTGCTAATATATGAGTCCAAATGACAAAAAAAGGTTTTTTACAACTTTTAAATTTTTTAATGCACAAATAATACAAATTTGAAGCGGTACTATTTATAGTACGCTAGGAATATACGGGTAGGCAGAGCTGGGCATTACTTAAGTATTTAGGTACTTAAGTATCAATTTTTAATAACAACTAGTACTTAATACTTGTACTTAAGTATAAATATTTTTTTGGTACTTATTACTTTAAAATTTTAAGTACTAAAATAAAAACTTGTACTTAAGACTTATTTTCATTTCATAATCGTAAATAATACTGAAGTACTTTTTAAATACTTAAGTTTTTCAATAATACTAAAATAATGTAAAAGTACTTAAGTTTTTTCAATAGTTTGAGTATTATACTGTTCAACCTGCGACCACACCCAGCAAACACAGTTAGATAACTATGATGTGGCATACATAAAACACGTACACCATTCATGTCTACTGCCATATGGCATGCAACATATATGGAGCTTGCATGCGCTTTCCTATGTCAGCCATTCTCACCATGTATGCCACATGGGAGTTACGTTTGAAAGACAACGGTACTGCTATATGGCCACGGCAGGTTACCGCCATATGGCATATAGAAATGGCAGATACATTTCTGTATTACGTACTATATAAAATGTAGCAAAATTATTTTATTTATATTAAAAAAACACATGTTTAAGCAACATTTTATAACTAAAAGTTGAATCCATCGAGAATCCATAGAACCGGAGAGAGATACAAATGTTAATTTGATATTTGCTGGATCGTGCTGGATTTGAACCATGGACCTGGACATTCGGGACGATGTTTCTATATGCTGCAAACCGCTCGGATAATCTGACATATCGTATAGTTTATATGAAATATCAATTTAAAGTGTACAGTATAGTAGTGTAAATAATACTTAATAATTTAAAACTAATACTTTTAATAATATTGTGAATAATATGATTTTAACGAGCCCAGAGTGCTGAAACAAAATCCATAGCACAAGAAGTATACATTTCAAAAAGACAAATGCTTATGCGAACAAAAACTTCTATTTAAATACATTCTTTTTTGTTGTAGTGGCTAATGGCTATGGATTTGAAGGTATTTTGATATTTCATAGAATCGAATTACTTAGTTGTTTGTTGGTGTCAAACTCATACATATTTTGGATGTGTATATAATAATCTAGTTTCATATTCACAGCTACTGAATTAAAGTTGATTATATTTTCAATAAACTAGTTATCTCTTAAAATGTGATTCATACCTAAAAAAATAATAATGAACAATTAGGCGGAGTAATATATCATTTTATAACGAAACTGAATACACAAATATTAACATAAGTACTACAATCCATTTAAAGAAATCTACATTTCTCAGCTTGCATAATATTTATGGTTAATTTAGTGCATCCAGTAAAACAAATAAACTAAAATAGAATGCTTTAAGTACGAAATACGCAGACATGCCAAGCTAGAACTCCAAGCATCTGTCAACAGAAAGTGACAAAGTGAGGTTATCTCTTGATCGATAAGAGAGATTTCTTAAGCCTAGTTCACACGAGGAAAGTTTTTCTTAATATGTTTCTTTTTTCTATTTATTATATTAAAGATCACTACCTTTAATATATTTTATAGAAATAATTAGTTTCTATAAAATATAACCGGTATTAACAGTTTCTTTTATAATGCTCCTAGCACTTGTTTTACTTGCATGAAACTTTTTACGTAAATCTTTCCTAGTGTGAACAGACCATTTGAGCTTATTTTATTTAAATACAAATTATTATTTTAAAATTTTGTAAAATGGTATATTTTCTCAGGTGTAAGTTATTATTTGTGGTTTGTAAATAATTTGCTTCAAAATAAAATTTGTTTAAATGAAGGCAAAAATGAATCTAAAGAAATCTTAGTATGTTGACCAATGAGATGAAAGTATTCATTGAATGTTGGATTGGATGTACATTGAACAGGTGATTCGTTTCCATTTCCATCTTACTATGAACTGTCAGTAAATATGAGATTATTTATTCTAATTTCTCTCATTTTTCAAATTATTATTCATGTCTGTAAAGTGATGTCATGGAGATATGGCTACAAAAAGTTATAATCAGATGGCAGTGCCATGTGGCAAGTATGTAAGATATAAGTTCTAATGCCATGTGACTTCTGATCCATTAACTATTACGTGCCTGCCATATAAATGTTGGTTTCATGTCTGTAAAGTTATGTCATGGAGATATGGTTACAAAATTTTACATTCATATGGCAGTACCATGTGGCGAGTATGTAAAATATGCCATGCGATAACTGATCCGTATCTGTTACGTACCTGCCACATATATATTGGTTTTATGTCTATAGTGTTATGTCATGGAGATATGGTTTCAAAATGTGTCATCCATATGGCAATTTTATGCATCATTTATGCAATATTTAGGTTCGTCAACGATGTTCTCTAAATATTACATAATAGTTACATATATGTCAACACTGTGTTTGCTGGGCAGCGACAGAATACGACATTTTCACTGTGAATTAATCTTCCTCGATAAAAAAGATAATAATCGAAGGTAATAAGGTTACAAATGTTACAAACCATGTAATTTATTATATTAATTTTAAAAAATACTGCTACTTGAAAAATACTTATTTTTAAGTACTTTTGACAAGAAAAACTTATACTTTACTTAAGTACTGCGAAGCTTTACTTGAAAATGTACTTGGTATCAAGTACTGGCCATAGGTAGTACTGGTACTTATACTTAAGTATTTTGATTTCGATACTTGCCCAGCTCTGCGGGTAGGTACACTATATTTTTTATTTATTAAAAATATCTATTTTATTAGTATGAAAATCAACAAAGCACTTTGCATGTACTCCTATATCACATTTAGATCATCTTGTTTTAGCTCTTTCATGACAGTTTGTTCATCTTGAGGTATAATCAAATGATCTAATCGATCATACCGCAAGTTTCTACCTTCGCTTGCAGATGGACGTCCTTTTGAATACGAATATACTTTTTTGTTTTGAACTAAAAGTATAGTAGCAATATTGCGTTTAAATTTGAGTACTTGTACGTATCCACTTAGAATCAAAACCCCAAGAAATCATTTTATTTCAGACGTTTCAATTTTCTGATTATGATTTTTCATCTGCACATATTTATTACCTACTTTTAGCTACTATCAATTCTAATAGTTCTTCATGAAAAAAACGACTAAACATTTCCAGAGGAGTTTCCAAATTTTGAAAATTTTCAATAGGCTCCAGTTATTGAATTTTTATTTATTCTCATTAACCAAATCTGTAATTTTATTTTACTATTGTTTGCTACATTCATGTATTTTACGTATTAATAAACTGTCATTATAACCTACCTATTTAATATTTATTTGTTTCATTAATAACAAATGCATGATTTTGGGACGAGTAAGACGGTTGCCGGACGACGCGCAGAGAAGTAAGTCGATCTTACGAGTCTCAAACAAGCATTTTTTAAATGTATTTTCGCTGGCCACTTAAATAGATGTAATTTCATTAAAATTGAAATATCCTCAATCCTCATATTACGCAACAATTAAAATGTAAACATAGGTTCCAATTTGTTTTTATCATGACAACAATAATTTTTTTTATTTGTGCGAGAAGTGATTTTACTTTTAATTGCTATAGCGATCGTAACAATACCTAAATGTCCTGTTTTAAAAAAAAAAACAATTACATAATAGCGTCAAATACGGAAGGTTGGCGAAAAATATTTATTATCAAAGTAAAATTTGTATTTTCGGGGAGGGTTGAAAACAACTTAAAAATCTTACCTACAAACAAGACATGTAACACACACAATGAAATGTTTTACATCTAGTGGACTTCTCAACGCACATGTAGATCAATTGATCCAACATTTTATCACAGATTTTAGGAAATAAAACGGAAAATAGATCCACCAAACTGTTGGAAAACTGTTACTGTAAAAGTAATAATATGAAATCGTTTTAACAATACGAAATGATGTATAAATAAAAGTGAACATTACATTACTACATTCAGTTATATTTAACACGTTCCTAGTTCATGTTTAGTAGAAATGTGGGATGTGCTACCCCGTGGTCCACACTCCAACAAACACACGAAGTAGATGCGGGGGTGGTACTTGCCTCGTGCTGTCTCTCTCCAGTTCCCATGATTCATTCGCACCATTTGTAGCAATGCTAGGTCATAATTAAAGCGAGCCGGGCTACATATCACACAGCAGTCGGGTAATGCAGGGAGATACTATAATATATTTAATAATATTATTTATAGCTGGTGTTTATTCTACGTGCCTCTCTGAGCGTAAACTTTTCACACTAGCCCTAGCCTGTATCAAAATTTCATGTTACCGAGTCGTTACTATTACTAATAGTATCGATGTATTATGAGTTGAATAATATAACAAAAATTATACCTATTGTTGTATATTTGTTACTTTTTTTGTAGATTGTTCTCTTTACAGTTTACACTCAATTGAATTTGTTTCAAAATAATATAATTTTTGGGTAACCATATATTACTTATGGTAGGTAGCGCTTAATTTATTTAGTATACTAAATAAGATAGAGGGATTACTAAACAAAAATTATATTACTTATACTTATTACACTTTTAAAACTTTACTAAAAATATTTAAACAAATATCTACTTTACATTTCCATTTCAAAATAAATGGACAATTTAAAATTATAATGCTGAGTGTACTTAATGTTAACCATTTCCGAGATAATTGTAAAAAAGCTAAGACTTTTGGTAAGTAGGTACCTATATTGTAGGAAGGTAAAATAAACATTTCTACGAAAAAAAAATCCTTTTTAATTATTTTATTCCAACAACATTTTCTCATTTTGTAATTTTTTTTCGTTTATGTCCTATGTTATTTTCATTATGATTTTTTTTAAGGGCACCTATGGTAAGTGACATCGCTGATAAGATGCAGGGATGCCGAGGGTCAGACCGGACCCGGGGGATAAAATTTTAATGGGCCCTCCTTTTTTGTTATTTATTTATTGGTACTTCAAGTACATGAATTATTAGTACCTACTCGGTGCAGTATTTTATTACAATAATTATGTACATAGTTATTTATTTAGCACAGTGTTTGGGTTGTACGGTGTTATATTTTGTGTTTTTTGTTTAAGTCCTATATCAAATCATCTAGATATTTCAGAAGGTTTGTGCTGTGTTGTTCGTCGTTTAACACCTTGTTTTGTCGGTGCTGTAATATGTTGTTTATTAAAACACCAACATTTTATTCAATAACTTTAATATCAAAATAAAGTACACTGCAAAGTTTTAAGGTAGATTTGAAGTCGACTAATCAACTTCCGAGCAGCTGTATCTACTAAATTTTTGGTGAGGTATACGTAGGGTGAGGTATAAAGGGAAATACTGCACGCTTCTGAGATATAAATGATCAGAGGTCGTTCCAAAAACCTTTGAGGTAGACTAGAGCAAAAAAAGGAATTTATTCATAATTCACAATTCACGACAGAAAAACAATTCATAATTCAATTCACTTAAAAAGGAATAAATTAATAATTCAAAATGAATTGTAAAATCCACAAGCCTTAATTCATAAGCATTAAATTTAATAAAAACATATTTTTAAATCCTTTATATTAACTTCACCGTCTTGTTAAAAATCTTGTTAAAAATACTCTTCGAGTATGATGGGGTTAAGTTCAGAAAAATGTTAGGCAAGAATATTTTCTAGTTTTAAAAAATTTTAAAAATCTTGTTAATAATAAGTACTCTTCGAGTATGATGGGGTTAAGTTCAGAAAAATGTTAGGCAAGAATATTTTCTAGTTTTAAAAAATTCAAAAAATATTGTACACTGAGAAACACCAATATTTTGTAATTGCTACCTATACCATAGAAATAAATAAGAACATAAGTAATTGATTTTCTTAGAAATATAACTCGTTTTACTGTACTTAATTCCTTAATATTTATCTGGCGACAGCGGACAGAGGACCTACCGTTAATTTTCAAATCTAGTCCAGGGAATTTACTATAAAAATGCCTCAAACTTCGGACAAACTGCAACAAAAGCTTTCTCGACAGAATCCAATACAGAAAAATGTGCTATTTAACATATCAAAAGTTTCCGGAAATCACTGCACCGGAAGCCATTGAAATTTTGAAAAAATGACCGCTATTTCTAGTTTTTTAAGTTTCTCATCTTTAGCTTATCATTACGAGAAAAACATTTATATGACGTTATAGAGCACAAAATTCTTTATAAAAATGATGCATGGGATTTTTATGTCAGTTAACCTGTTTTTGAAAAAATAATAAAAATGCGTTTAGGGAATTTTCAGTAATTTAAATCAAGTGGTAATATTTTCTCTTGACACTATAATGACTGCCATATTTTAACGGACAAAAATATCGCCATCCGGTTTTCAGCATATGATTTCTATAACAATTTTCTATAATACCCATTATTTTTATAATTTTTGAGGCTCTCAATTAGTCACAAATTGGAAATTTTCTTAAAGTAAAATTAGATAAAATTTAGTAATTTTTGTGTTTATTCAGCTGTTATTTCGGGATGGATTCAAATATTAACTTCCGGTTTTCTGTATTCAATTTTTCGAAGATTCTTTTATTACATGCGTTATAGTTTTTTTGAAATTCACTCTTGGTTTAGTCTAGGCTTAAACATTTTCTTCAAGAGATAATGTAAATATTTCAATATTTTGAAAATTATTGTTTTTAATTAGCTGTCAATTCTTAACAAATGACGATATTGACTTCCGGTTTTTCGGCATTAGATTTCTCAAACATTCTTCTATAACGAGTATTATTTATAAAAAATTTGAGGTCCTTAGTTAATCGGAATTTTGAGAACTTTTACCAAAGGAAAACAAAGACATTTTTGTAAGTTTTTATTGGTTGTTTTTAATCAACTCGCGTTTGGGAACGGAATACAATAAAGACTTCCGGTTTTCAGTATAGGATATGAAAAAGCTTTTTCTTTTATATGTTTAAGACCGGAAGTCGATATCTTCATTTGTTAAGAATTGACAGCTAATTAAAAACAATAATTTTCAAAATATTGAAATATTTAGATTATCTCTTGAAGAAAATGTTAAAGCCTAGACTAAACCAAGAGTAAATTTCAAAAAATATAAAGCATGTAATAGAAGAATGTTCGAAAAATTGAATACGGAAAACCGGAAGTTAATATCTGAATCCATCCCGAAATAACATGTGAATAAACACAAAAATTACTAAATTTTATAAAAGAAAATTTCAAATTTGTGACTAATTGAGAGCCTCAAAAATTATAAAAATAATGGATATTATAGAAAATTGTTATAGAAATCATATGCTGTCATTATTGTGTCAAGAGAAAATATTACCACTTTATTTAAATTACTGAAAATTTCCTAAACTCATTTTTATTATTTTTTCGAAAGCAGGTTAACTGACATAAAAATCCCATGCATAATTTTTATAGAGAATTTTGTGCTTTATAACCTCATATAAATGCTTTTCTCGTAATGATAAGGTAAAGGTGAGTTAAACTTAAAAAACCAGAAATAGCGGTCATTTTTTCAAAATTTCAATGGCTTCCGGTGCTGTGATTTCCGGAAACTTTTGATAAGTTAAAAAGCACATTTTTCTGTATTGGATTCCGTCGAGAAAGCTTTTGTTGCAGTTTGTCCAAAGTGAAATTATAAATTCCCTGGACTAATCTTGGACAAACAAATTTAAAAAACCTTAACTTAATCAGTTTTAAGTCACTGTATTAACATCATCATTAGCTAGGACGAACGTTTGTCCTCCTGGGAAATGAAAAAATTAAATTTAAAGGTATTTATATTTAATCTTGAACCCAACAAATTTTTCGCCTGCGACACATTTATTTCATATTTTTTATAACAACACCCCCAGTGGCCTGCGGCATATTTTTACTTCTCTTTAATTTCATAAATATTATACACTGTAAAAAAATTTGGTGAATTTCTATAAAATGTATGTAATATTTTACATTGAATTTTATGTATTTTTTATATTTATGTAGGACTACATAAATATTTTGTCAAAATACGTTATTGTTCAAGTTTACATTTTAAATGTAAAAATAAATAATATAAGTCGTATTATTACACCATTTTGGAATATTACTTAACAAAATTACTTAATTATGTGAAACTACATCAGTTTATAGAGTATAGACTGTAAAATACATAAATTATGTAATATACATCTACGCGCAATCGCAGTTTTTCCTCGTGATTTTTTAATGTCTTGTACCGAACAATTTATTGTTCATGAGTGAACGTGAATTGTCTTTAAGGTAGGTATGTCATAAACGTGTACTTACTCGATATTAATGCATATTTTTTTAAGGTAAAAGAAACATAATATAACAATACTTTGACAATATGGAATATTATTATTCTTATGACTACTAGGTATTTGTTATTTTTTAAATTTTCAATATTTTTAAACTCATGTAAAATATACTTGGTAATTTTTGTAAAATGTATTTTTATTTAATCAATCCACTGACACGCATATGCTCTCAGCTCTATTCTTAAGGCCGGTTTACATTAAGCAAGTAGAGAGGCAAGTCGAGTGAGCAAGTAACTTGCTACAAGTTACTTGCTTTGTGTAAACATCTATTTGACGCAAGGCAAGTACGATGCAAGTTGTGAGGCAAGTTAATAAGACAGTCAAGTTCTATTACTTGTCCATTTGCTTTCCCCTTCCACCAAATTTGTGTGCAGACAAGTAACTTGTCTGATTACTTTCCACGTGTGAACGCGTACTGAACTGGTGAACTGTAAGTAAGTTTAAATTGCAAATAATATGACATACCAATATCGTAGTTTATTTTAGGTTATTATTAAAAATGTCACCACCAAGATGGGACCATAACACGACGTGTAAATTTGTTGAACTGTATGTCCAACATGAGTGCTTGTGGAACATGAATTTGTCTATATATAGAAATAAACGCGAATTTCTTCTCGTCATCCATTTTCGAACCCACAATTTATTCTTTTTATTAGTATATTCTTCTAATATTTCCAAGAGTTCATTTATTAATAAATTAGACACCCGTCTCATTGTCTTTTTTACAACCATAATATTCATCTTGCTAGCGCAAAATATAATCTCAACTAAACTTGCCTATCAATTACTTGCGACGTGTGAACAGACACTTGCTTATGCACTTGCTGTTAAAAATTCAAAGCAAGTTACTTGTTCACTTGACTTGCTTGTCTACTTGCTTAATGTAAACCGGCCTTTACCGATTGTGTGTGTAAAGTAACATCGTGCTAGATTGTTTGCTTAATCAGTTGTTCCTCGTGTAATTGGAATAGAAAGGTAAGTACATTTTAAAATATATTATGCATCTTCTTCGCTTTTTAACTATAATATGTAATTCAGGGGTCCTATTCTATTTCACTTATCAACATTGATAACTTGGGTTGTCTTGATAACCCCCCACCATGTGTGACGTAGTAGCCAAGCGACTGTCGCTACGACTTATCAACCCTCGCTACGGTAGACTTGCGCGTTGCGTTGATTTTTGTTCGTTGTTAGGTTAAAATATTTATTTTATATATATAAAATACCAATAAATTATGGGTTCATTATATGTATTTAATATTTTTGATTAGTTTATTAAATAATTCAACTTACAAATTTTAGAAATAAGAAATTGACATTTTTCTTGAAAAAATAATTTACTTTGAAAATCAAAAAAATGGCTTATTTTAAAACAAATAATACGTTTATGATAAGTGATAGGTAAAATGGTGGTTTAGCAGTTTTTCTTGCCAAATTTCACAGTAAATGTAAAATCTCTATCAGTCGTTATCAACTGGAGGCCAAATATCCCTAACCCTTGATATAGTTACAAACGGAATGACGTCACGAAGTTATCAACTGAACTTCGCTAGCGACTGTCGCTATGAATTAGAATAGGTACCCTGTTGCACAATGCTAGCTTACACATACCATGATTATTATCGCGATTCATTTCTTGAATTCATAACCTAAAATTTCAGTTCATTATAGATTGAATACATAATTCAAAACAATATTCTGTATTAATAATTAGAGATTTGAGAGCTCACACATATAATGTGGCTAGAAAAATTTATTATGAAAATCAATTTGTTACTCTTTATTTCTGACAGTTTCTACATAATATAGGTACGTAAAAATACAGACTTTATAATGTATTTTAGTATTCCCTCTATATAAAGCTGATGCGCTAGCGCATGCTCAGTGTATAACGTGCAAACAGCAAAGTTAGCAGCTTTGAAGATCGAACCTGAATCATCGAGCACAGACAAGTCGCGCTTTTTTGGCATCGTGCGTGCAAGTGTATAGCCATTTGTGCTTGTTTCTATTCTGTTACATTAAACAAATTTTCGAGTTGACTTGTCTATAGTTTATTGTAGTTTAAAAGTAAGTAATCTTAATACAATGTTTCGTAAATTATTTAAGATATGATTAGAAAGTAAGAATTCACTTATTGAACACATAACCCACAATTGTAATTTAACTTTTTCTTTATAACTTTAATATCTAATTTTAAAAAACTAATTGTAGACAGTAGCTATTTCAGATTAGGGTCTTATAAATGTTGCTACAAATATGTAACTGTTTTTTGTGAACTCGTACATACCTACATGTTGCAAGTTGCACTGGCCATTTATTGTTCTGCATTGGTAAGTAAATAACTTTTCTTAAATCCAAATTAGTTGCTTAATGTTTACAATCATTTATTATTAAGTCGAGCTTAATTGAACTGTTGGAATATATAACCTAGAATGTAACTCTAAATTTAATACATAACATTAAAACATGATCTTTCATTTGTGATTGATACTATATACATTTATTAAGCAATGTGAAAACTTGTATTTCTATACTTTCATAAATTTTTGTTTAAAATGTACCTCGGTATTTACGTAAAAGTACAGTTTTGATGTTTATTGTAGATTGATAATCAGATTTGCTGTTGCGATTTGTATAACGCTCGTACCTGGGGATGGGATTTTAATTGGCGAAGGTTACAATTCCATTTTCAAAAAAATTGAAGACCATGTGCAGTATAGGAAAAGACCTCATAAAAAAACCCTGAAACAAGCTCACTGGATATCATTTAAAAAAGGGGAGAATAATTAAATCATATAGGAAGGCTGGATGTAGTCACTGGCAACCATCTGTAACACCAGATTTAGACATTGCAACAGAAGAAGAAATCAAAGATATTCTAAAACAACAGATTATGCTGACTCCTGATAAGAGGGATGATTGTTTAATAAATAAATACCTCGAAGACAGTTATCCATTACAAAGACTATTTTTAAACAACGACAAACCCCCAACAGTATAGGTGATATGATTGAAAATTGGCCCATACTGTTGGAGCAAAAATATGCGTTTTGGCATTTCAATAAACTTATGGATGACATTCAATCAAAATCTGAAGTTATTGAATTGAAAAGCCAGAAAATATTAAGCTTCTTTATGGCTCAAACAAATAAAGAAATTCAGGATGTATTAAAGGAAGATTTGGACCCCTTATTACTGACTTTAAAATTGTTGACAATTTTCTTTAAAGAAAATTCCTCGGATCTATTTTTAAAACTTGGGTACGTCACTAATATACATTATTATTTCTAAAATACTAAAATTAAGAAATTTGTTTCAGGAATCTTGTACGCCAAGAAGACGGCATGCGTGCATCCGTGACTGCTGCACCTTTTCTTCTAATTATTGGTAAATAATACGTATGTTACTAGATATTATACAAATATATTTGTGTTGTTTTAGGAACTAATATGTACATACTAATCGAAAAAAAAATAGTTTCCAATGTCAACACAATTATAGACGGTGTTGGCATGCTAATCGCATTCTACTATAATTTCAATTTGGCATATTCACCAAATGCTACAATATCCAAAGTTATATTTACAAAATAAATCCTATTACAGGATCTAAAGCAATAACAGATAAAAAAGCAAAAACAAATTCAATACTAAACAGAGTGTTGTCACTTATAATAAAAATAAAAAATCACCCTGATACAAACAACACAAAACTTATGAACCGTTCATTTTATGTTTAAAATATACATTTAATATACTCTAATTAAATGTTTAACCCGCAAAGATAAGGTGTACTTATACATTATTTAAGAATTATTGTTTTCTTGTGTTTACTATATAATAATTATTAAAATAAAAGTTAAGTAAGTATAACATGCGTTTTTAATTTTCACCTTGTAAATTTCCATATAAATCATAGTACAAAGTATCAAATTCATAGTCGTCACTCATACTTATCTCACACTCAAATCGAAGTATAGGTAACTAATGAAACGAACACAAATTTAACAAAATTTGAGTTTATTTTTTTGGTTACTTCTACTTTAGAATGAGAAGTGTGGATAACGACTTAAATTACATATTCTGTATGCAAAATTACATAAAAATTATGTAACGTACGCATGAATGTAATATTCCTTGATATATGTGAATTTAAATGAATTATGTAACATGGTAGGTACAGAATTGATGTAATATTCCTTCAAATATTTAAATTTACACAAATTATGTGACACATGAATTCGTGTAATACTCCTTAAAATATGTAAATTTACAAAATTAACATTACTGTAATTTTACACCCTGTGTACTTTTACATAATATTTAAGTGTGTATTTTTACAAAACTATGTAGATTTACATTACATATAATTAAGTAAATTTACATAAGTTTCAACTTTACATCTCTATGTAAAATTGCATTAAAAATTTATGGCATCAAAAACGCCATAAAATTTTACTGTAAAATTACATAATTTTTTTTTTACAGTGTAGCTATACCCATGTTTATCATCTATTCTAGGTAATGGATAATGACGTTTACCTGTTATCTCATTCAAGGCTCTATAGTCTATACAAAATCTGGCATCACCTATTTTCTTTCTTACTAATAAATTAAGAATTGCGAATGGCGAATCGGTATAAGTACTCGATAATGTCTGCTTCCTTTAATTCATTTACAATGTCAGTTACTTGATATCGCTCGGCAAAGAAAAGTCTGTAAGGCTTATAATATACTACTTTATTGATATTTAAGATAATTTTATAAGTAACGCCAAGTTGTTTCATATTTCGCGCTACAACATCTTTATATTCATTTACTAAACTTAATAATTCACTTACGTCGTCGCCAACTAAGTTTGTTTTTATTTCTTCTTCGAATATCTTCATTGTTAACTTCTCTCCATTGTTTTTCTATCTTCACTTCTTCGCACAGTTCTCTTCGACTGACAACGCTGCTCTTGTTGATGACTAAAGCTGGATTTATAACATGCACAGCGCATAGAAAATAATTTAGCACAACATAGCACAGCACAGTGCATAGCATTTTCGTTAAGCTGGATTTATAACACGCACAGCGCATAGAAAATAATTTAGCACAACATAGCACAGCACAGCACATAGCTTTTTCGTTTACGGGGGTTTTATAAGCCGCACACAAACACAGATTGCTATGCGAAGTAAAAGAAGAAGTCCTTGTCTTACAGTGTTGTCTTATGACGTTATGACAGCTGTTTTGTTGGTTATGCTAGATTTGATATTATTTAACTTTGTGATTTTGTTATTAAGTTTTGACTATTTTACAAAAATTATTAATATAATGAACAACGAATACGCGTGCGTATAAGAAGTTAACTAAAACGAACTGTCACGAATGCAACGAATAAACCCGAAGCACAGAACTGCACAGCACAGCGCATAGGAAAATGAACATTGGTCAATTCGTGTGCTATGCTAAATTATTTTCTATGCGCTGTGCGTGTTATAAATCCAGCTTTACAGGGGTTTTATAAGCCGCACACAAACACAGATTGCTATGCGATGTAAAAGAAGAAGTCCTTGTCTTACAGTGTTGTCTTATGACGTTATGATGACAGCTGTTTTGTTGGTTATGCTAGATTTGATTTGGTATTATTTGACTTTGTGATTTTGTTATTATGTTTTGACTATTTTATAAAAAATATTAATATAATGAACAACGAATGCGCGTGCGTGTAAGAAGTTAACTAAAACTAACTGTCACGAAAGCAACGAATAAACCCGAAGCACAGAACTGCACAGCACAGCGCATAGGAAAATGAACATTGGTCAATTCGTGTGGCATGCTAAATTTGGATGTACTAATTTCCATATGTTCATTTCATATGCTATGCTGTGCTAAATTATTTTCTATGCGCTGTGCGTGTTATAAATCCAGCTTAAGTCTGCGCCGGACATGTTAAGAACAGGAACAACCGAAGACCCATTTTGATTTATTTGAAGTACACATCTAGGTATAGCATGACCAGATCCGTGTTAACCACCTTGAACACATGGTTCAGCATTGATAATGTTGCAACTTACTGATATATGGCCCATAAAATTGTTAGGGATTGCTGAATTCTCTTCAGTAAGCAGTGTAGTTTTTTTTTCTAATTGTTGTTCATTGTTTGGTAATTCGATGTCACATTCCATAGTTAATTTATCATGCTTGCTTATTATTATTACATAGATTGTTCGGTGTAGGGATGATCAACAATTAAAGGAACTTTTTGACACACATGGAATTTAATTTTTGTAGAAACTTGATCTATAGTTAAAAGTACAGTAAACAAACCAATTGGACTAACTGTTGTGGTATATGTTAATAAAATATTGTTTATTTTATTATATGATTTCTATATTGAATTACTTATTACATTTCACAAGTACATTTACATTCATTCGGCTACATGAGAATACTGACAGTTCTTGGTACGCTAGCACCCTCTAGCCTCTAGCGTGTCTGCTGTAAGTGGCGGGAATATTTGAATGTGACATCCCCCTTCTCAATAAAAGATCCTTCTTTACAGATTTAGCGGCCGGTTTGGTTTTACTGGCCGCCCATAGCGAGTGTGGTATGTGTTTTTATGACTATGAACAAGCGTAGGTGTTATTGTCTTTGTTGTGTCCGTTGCTCCATCTGTGTTGTGTGGGATGGGATCCGACAGCGTAGATGAAGGTCTTGCAGGCGTTTTTGGCACTTCTTCGGTTTGGTTTTGCAAGGTATTTCGGACTTCTTCATGATCGGAAATCTCTGGATTGGAGAGGACGTAATCTTGAGTAAGACGTATCACGCTTCTGTTTCGTCTTAAATCGCGCCGTTGTCCGTAGCTACTGTATATGAGCGTGGTTCGTCGCGAGTTTCTCTTACCGTTCCTGGGTGCCAAAGATGAGTAACTGGATCTTGAATTCTGATTCTTTGGCCGGTGGTAAGAGGAGGTAGATCTCTAGCATTCTTGTCGTGGCATCTTTCCATGATGCTTTGTCTTTCTAACATCTTTTCCCTTGCTGCTTCTTGTTGAGGAGTGAGAGTAGTGTGCACTGGCAGAATGTGCATTGTTTTCCGTCCGTATAGAAGTTCAGCTGGACATGGAATATCCTTACTGATGGGCGTGTTTCTCCAATTGAGTAGAGCCCAATACTTGGTGTAGAGACATTTCTTCACTATATTCTTTATAGTTTGGACGTTTCTTTCAATGAATCCATTTGATTTTGGATAATGCGGCGAGCTGAAATTTATTGTTACTCCCCATGCTTGCACGAATCTTCTGAATTCTTCTGAGGAAAATTGTGGTCCTCCATCGCATCGTATGGTTGAAGGTACTCCATATTCGGAAAATATTTGTTTTAGATTCGTAATAACTGCACCGCTAGTACACTTTGGAGGCATTTTCCGAATCAGCGGGAACTTTGAAAAATAATCTGAAACAATTAAATAATTATTATGTTCCAAATAATACAAATCGAGTGCAACAGTGGTCCAAGGTTTTGCGGGGACTTCACTGGCGATTAGTGTTTCTCTGCGTTGTGCCTTTTGGAAGGTTTGACAAGCAACGCATTCTCCAATTTTCCTTTTTATGTCAGAATCCATTCCGGGCCAGTAGACAAGTTCTCTGGCTCGGAGTCGAGTCTTTTCAATACCACAATGGCCTTTGTGAAGTTGTTCTATGATGTATGACCGCATACAGGGTGGTATTATGACTCTATTTCCTTTTAGGATGATCCCATTTTCTACTGCGAGTTCGTCTCTAAAACTCCAGAATGGTCTGATATTTTGAGGCACTTTCTTGGCTGACTCTGGCCAACCATTTACAATGGTGTTGGTCAGCATTGTCATGTTAGAATCTTCAGCAGTTTTTTCTTGAAGTTCGCGTAGTTTTGTATTGCTAAATTGAATAAAATCTACTCTCACATCTAATCCAATCTGCTCCGCGTTCTGTCCAGGTAATCTGGAGAGACCGTCGGCTATCATCAGCTCTTTTCCTGGTCTGTATACTATTTGTATGTCATAGTGCTGTAGACGAAGAAGCATTCGGAGCAGTCTGGGTGGTGCTGCTGTAAGATCATCGATAACGGCTTGTGGTCGCTCTCGACTATAAAGGGTTTCCCGTATACGTATGTGTGAAATTTTTCGCAGCCGAATACGACGGCTAACATTTCACGCTCTATGTTGGCGTATCGAGTCTCGACATCGGTTAGTTTCTTGGACGCAAAAGCGATAGGTTTGTCATCTTGGATTAATACTGCACCAAGGCCCTTGGATGAGCTATCTACTTGAATTACTGCCGGTTTCTTGGAGTTAAAGTAGGCCAAGTTAGTGCAGGAACAAATGTCTTCTTTGATTTTATTCAACGCTGCCTCATGTGATGGAGTCAGCTGGAATTGAACATCTTGTTTGAGAAGTTCTCTCAATGGTGCTGTTTTATTGGATAAGTTGGGTATAAAGGGTAACATGTAATTTACCACTCCTAAAATGTGCATCAGTTCAATCTTATCTTTTGGATTTTGTAGATATTTTATAGCCTTTATTTTGTTTGGGTCCGGACTGATACCGTCTTTACTGAATACTGCTCCAAAAAATGTAACTGACTCGGGTTTGATGATACACTTGTTTCTATTAAAAACAAGACCATTTGCTTTCGCTGTATTCATCAGATTTATCATGTTTTCATCGTGTTCATTTTCTGTCCGTCCAATAGCCGTCCTTGGCATCGAATTTGCTGAATATCGTTGCTCCTTGCAGCTTGTGTGTGATTTCTTCCAAAGTCAAGCTTTTGTAATATGGCCTGACTATGGCTTTGTTGAGATCCCTGGGATCAAGACAAATCCGCAGATCTCCATTTTGCTTAGTAGCTATTACCATACTGTTCACCCATTCCGTTGGATGATGAACGGCTTTGATGATGCCCTGATCCTGAAGGCGCTTGAGTTCCGCCTCCAGACGTTCACGTAGCTGAATTGGAAACTTTCTGGTTGCGTGAATGACAGGCTTATATTTGGGATCTATTTTTATACTGCATACCCCTGGTAGTACACCAACTCTGTCGAATTGTTCAGGATATAGTGTTTTAAGCTGCTGAACGGAGTTGATGGACTGGTTCATATTTATACTACAGTGTAACGTAAGAAGATTAAGCTGCCTGGAGCTTTGGAGTCCAATAATGGCTGGGCCTTTTGAATCTACAACAAAAAACTCTGTAGGGATCCATGCTGTTTTGTGTTTTGTTGGTATGGATATAGTTCCATATTGCCTGATTTGGGTCCTGTTATATGCTGTGAGCATCGTTTGTGAACTCGTGGTGAATCCACGTCTTACATTGCCTTGTTCATCAATTGCTACAGGAAAGATTTGCTTGAATATACGTAAAGGAATTGTATTTCCTTCAGCTCCTGTGTCTAGTTTAGCTTTAATGTTAACTAATGTTTTTGATTCTTCAATTCTTAGCGTGATTGGTACTATCACTTCTGTTCTGTTATCTGAGTTTATTGAATCGATCTGTATACTGCTAAAATCGTCCAAATTTTCAACGTTGACAGAGTGCACCGCCCTGTCATAACTAACTGCAGGAGGTTGGTTTCTGCTTTTTGTATGGTTTTGTCGCTGTTGCTGGTTTTGAAATCTTGACTGTTGTGTGTTCTGCGTCTTCTGCTCTGACATGCAGCATCTTTTCCAATGGTTTAGCTTTCCGCATTTGTTACAAGTGGCGCCGTATGCGGGACATTTTTCTTTAGGATATCTTGGATGATCTCCTCCACAGCAAAAACACCTTTTCTTGCGAATTGCATCTATGTTTGTTTCGTTTGTAGTTTCATTTAGGGATTTCATATGATCAATAGATGCCTCGAACGTTCTTCCTAAATCTAAAGCCTGTTCTAGTGTGAATTCTTTTGGTTTGCTCAGCATAGCTTTTTGAAGGTCTGTATGCTTTGTGCCAACGATTATTTGTTCAATAACTCGTTCCGGATGTTCATTCACCTTTTCGAAATTGCATTTGTGTGCTTGTAATCTTATTCTGGACACGAAATCATCAAATGATTCGTCAGGCTGTTGTTTGATTTTTTGTAGATACAGTCTGGCGATACGAAAATTTGACTTTGGTTCCATGTGAGTGGCAAATTTTCCCCACACGGTATTGGCATTTTTCTTTTCAGTAGTTTTTAGGTCCCAAGAATTGTAAACTTTTAACCCTTGGTCTCCCATGAATAATAATATGTGATCTACTTGTTTGTCTGCGCCTATCTCTTTTACTGAAAAGTATAGTTCGCATCGTTGTTTAAATAACGATAGTGCAGTTGCTAATTCTTGACTGCCCCAGTCCATGCTTGGAGCGTATGAGTACGCCATTATTTTCAGTTCAATAACACGTTTTGCACACTGTTGTTTTCTTGCGTTTCGCAATTAAAAGTATTCTTTTGCACTTTTACACCGCTGCTACCATGTTGTGGTATGTTAATAAAATATTGTTTATTTTATTATATGATTTCTATATTGAATTACTTATTACATTTCACAAGTACATTTACATTCATTCAGCTACATGAGAATACTGACAGTTCTTGGTACGCTAGCACCCTCTAGCGTGTCCGCTGTAAGTGGCGGGAATATTTGAATGTGACACTAACTATTCCATTTCCGTAATCAATTAAAGATTCCGGTTTGCATTCAAAAAATGTAAAATTCAATTCCTTGGCATTATCTTCACGAATAGGTAGTAACACAGCTACTGCCTAAATCAATATAATAATTAATCGCTTTATTATTCAAAAAAGCATGTTTGAAATATTTAGAGTGGATATCTCGTTTATAATAATCAGCACAGCATTCTCGAAATCTAGAATTGTTTAAGCCACGAACGAGCTATTCAATTGTTTTCGCCTCAGCCATGTTACATTTTTTTATTACATTTAGCAAGTTTTTCAAAATAATATTCAACAATATTCTGGTTTGATTTCCATTTATACCTTTGACTATCTAAAATCTAAACATGAACTTACATGATTGGTTTTAATAGAAAAAGTTTCAATTATCAGTGAACGCCAATCACTCCAAGACTCAAACTCTTCCTTTCACTAATTGGAGACTATCGCGCAAAGTAAACAATGCAAAATGTTTCACCGCAATTTCGTACCGAAATTTCACCAAATTCTTCCATTCTGTCGATCCATGTTTCAACACTGATATTTTCTTTAACAAACATTCTGGCGATACGTCATGCATATTTTGAAAATATCGCGTTCCTTCCACATAATTATTGGCTTCAGCGTTTACGTCCGACATGATGTTTTCTGAACCCTTATCCGGACAAGCTATTTTAGTAACTCAGACGTACCGAAGAGTCTGACAGACTCAGACTCATATTATTTATTGTTTTGTTTTAGTGCAATTATTTAACATTTTTAATAAAATGTAGGTTATAGATACAAATATTGTTATGTTAAGAATACATTTTTGTAAACCTATAATACCTACATATTTAATTTAGGAAGTTTAAAAAATTATACTTCCGAATTTACCAGAGGCGGATATAGAATGTAAAAAATAATGTCATATTGCCAACAGCAACACAATATTCATAAAAAACAGTTTGGGTATCACTGATTTATTCAACTAAAATCAAATAATATTTTGAGCGCAATATTCTTATAGAGGAATAAGCTAAACCTTTTGAAACCTTAATTGCGCTGAACTATCGAAGTTTGCAAGTTCAGTATACCGTGGATTGTCGTAGTGCATGTATCAATGTTCATAAGGTAAAATTAAAAATTTTGTGTAAGTATATATTTTGATATATTTAATTGAACTTTTTAATGCGTAAAATGATATAAAATTAATAACGACTATTTTAAATTTAAAGTGTAGTGCCATAAACAATTTAAAGACTTTCTGGGACAACTATTTATATAGGATGAACCATCGTCAGAGGTCAGAGTACCTACATCAAAGATTAGCATTTTTATTTCTATTATAAACTAGCAGGACCCATTGGGCAGAATCACTTTTCAAACCATATGCAAATTTAAAGGGTAATATAATGAACTGCCCTATTGCCGAATTTGAAACTCTATATTTATTTAAATAAACTTGTAGAATGACAAACAAGATTTATTCTTAAATAAATATACATTACAAAATTTAGTTTTTATTTTGGAATATAGTCTCAAGAGGGGCCAATGGCCTTCCCCTTGGATCCATCCTTGGATTTTACATCCATCAATGCGCGTATGCAAAAATGGCCATCTCTGCTGGTTCGTCTCTTACATGATGAATTTTGATCATGGTTCATAAAGAAAAGATTTTTTTTAAATAAAAATTAGACAAGTAGTATACACACCTAAATATGAACGATAAAAATTACGTCAGTTAAGTATACGTCTGTAGTAGTACTTAAACACAATATGAGTCCGATAGACTCACTGGTCCGTCTGCGTTATAAATTTTGAAATTCTTTATATATAAATGATTAACAAGAAAAAAATCTTTATTTTTCATCAAATACAACATAACACATAATAAAAAGCGGCATAGAATTTATATTACCGGATTATGAGTATAGCTTATGTTAAAATGAGTCCGGTGGACTCTTGCTCGGATAAGGGTTAAATACTCGGTTAAGTTTGTAAATTAATCTCGCAAATAACACGAATAACACTCGGCACGTTTTACAGTTGAATCCCACTTATTATATTGTTGTAATTTTTAATAAGTACTTATTACTTTTTAATATATTTTTTTGACATTACATTTTATTTTTACAACTACTACTAACAATAATTATTACATTTTCATGACAGCACAGGAACGATGATATTTTTAGTCAACTCCACCTTAATTTTAAAAATATGTCAACTTCGACAATTATTATTGTTAGTTGGTAGGAGCGTACTTACATTGGGTAACATTGCAACACTCGAAAATTCTAACGCTGCTTTATTCATGCACTGCTTCATGCATACGTTGCTTTCTCCAATCACTGCTTTGTTCAGACGCAGCCTCATTCATACACCGATTTCTTCTAACACCGCTTTATTCATCGTCCTAAACTTCATCGATCTAATATAGCACAGAAACAAACCTTTCAAACAAACATTTTGTTTTGTTTGAACCGTATACTATGACCGAATCTGAACTGCAAATAAATATCTATCTAGGTCTCTGTAAGCATGTAAATAAAATTCAGTATATAAGTCGTATAACACAAACCAAACCAGAAACCAGTATCCTGAAGTGCAAAAACTTCAGGAAGAAGCGAAATTGAAATAGGCAGAGTAAGAGTGAAACGGCGGATGACTGCAAGACAGGGAGCAAAGGCGCAGGGGTGTGATTGGGCGGAGCGAGGTGGGCGCAATGGATTCACTGTGTTAATTTAACCTGATGCGATTTCGCTAACGAGAAATTCAATTACTTATTCATTCAGGAAATCGGTTAAACTAATCGTTTAATCCGATGAACACCGGTAGTCTCGCGACGAGAATTCGTTCTGAGCAGGGCAGGATTCGCGCACGTTTACTAGTTTTACAAAATTATTTCATAATCACTTATACGGATTATTTAATAATCATAATATATATATATATATATATATATATATATATATATATATATATATATATATATATATATTAAGGTAATCGTGACTGCAATTAGTTAAAGAAGCAACAGTAGTGGGTGTGACAGTCAGTAAATTGGCCAAAAAATTAAAGTAGACTCTTTAAAATTTGTCAAGCTTTCGATTTTATTTTAAATCTTCATCAGGACACTGTAACAATATTGATATTATAATACAAATTTTACACAATTTATAGTGTAACATCAGACTTACATAGTGTTGAGGTTAGTTTAAGAACTAGCATCTTATGATTAGGACAAATTGTCGTCAACGTTTTTAAACTACACAATAATGTGAAAAATAAAGCAATATTATATAATAGTTTAGATCAAACAAAATCATTTTTGAGGTATTTTGACACAAAAATGGTCGAACAGTAACAGCGTGGTTAGATGTTTGATTATTGAAACATTGTTGTCAAGTAATGGCTACCAGTTATTTGCCGCGCTTTAACTAGAAAAACACTTATTCTTGATATATAGACAAAAAAGAAAACGAAGTTGCAGAAACTGTCACTAGGTGGACAAGGAACTGTTTAGAATAAAATTTTGAAATTAAAACCGCCAAAAAGCAACCTTAACCACCTACATCATTTTGAACATTTTGAATTGATGTGTTTTATGTATATATATATATATATATATATATATATATATATATATATATATATATATATATATATATATATATATATATATATATATATATATATATATACTCGTAGTACCTAAAAGTATTTAATTTTTTTCAACAAGATTCTTGAAATACCTACTTTTTTACAGAAATAGATAGCCCTACCCGTTAGTTAGTGTTAGTATTGTATGGTGTGCCTACGCGCATATGTATACGTGTCCGTGTCGCACACTGTGACGTCAGTTTAGGAGCACTCTTGGGACTTGGGAGCAGGAGCAGATTCAGAGACCGTATAGCGTACACTGTGCAAGCCGGCATTATTAGAAAAATGTCCGTGGAATATCGTGTAATTAATTTCAATATTGTAGGTATTTTAATATAACTTAAGTTTAAATAAACACTTGTGGCCGTTTGCACCATATAAGTTTAAAATTTAACTGTAGTTTAGAGACTAGTTATTTCAAAAATGATTTGCACCATTTACTAAACTACGCTTAGAAAGACGTTTAAGAACAAATATTTAAACCGTGAATATTCATGGTTCAACTGCCAATCTAAGTTTAACTCTCATTGACCAGAAGTTGAAAATATTATATTTTTTATAATTTATTGAAATATCTTTGCCTAAGTACTTTTTAAATGTATTTAAATTATATTCTGTGACGCTATTTGCTGTCACTATCGGACCTCGTGCCGATAATGCGTCGGTTGCAATCTTCTTCCTCGGGCGCCAAACCTTCAGGTAGATGCGTCGTTTTCTTATCACCCTGTAAATGTATGACGGTACGGGCCGGTACGGAACGGTACGGTATGACGGTACGGGCCGGTTCGGAACGGTATGACGGTACGGAACGGTATGACGGTACGGAACGGTATGACGGTTCGGGCCGGTACGGTATGACGGTACGGAACGGTACGGGTTTTGTGTCAGAAAACACTGACACACGGAACGGAGGTTTTGTGTCAGAAAACACTGACACACGGAACGGAATTTCTGTGTCAGAAATCACTGACACGGAACGGAGGTTTTGTGTCAGAAAACACTGACACACGGAACGGAATTTCTGTGTCAGAAATCACTGACACACGGAACGGAGGTTTTGTGTCAGAAAACACTGACACACGGAACGAAATTTCTGTGTCAGAAATCACTGACACACGGAACGAAATTTCTGTGTCAGAAAACACTTACTCATACGGAACGGAAATACTGTCACACGGTGACTTACCGGAGTCGGTTGTACAGCGGTACGAGTGTCCTGCTCCTTGGTCTCGAGCACACACAAAGTGTCAAACGTTGACGGAGACACCAACATAATGTTAGGGAATGCTCGAATTCCCAAAATGTATACAGAGAGCTGGTTAACTAATTTTTGTTAATACAGTAGGTACTGTGCAAGTAGCAATAAATTTAAACCAAGTTTTACTTAAACTAGTTTCGATAATCGCAGAATTTAACCTTACATGGTGCAAACGGCCATTATATCGTTCAATAGCGAAGAAACAGATCTTAATAAATAAATAGCAATAATATTGCCAAAGAAAAACACGCCAAAACTACGCGTCAGTCTTAGGGTACGGTCCGATTCACGCTTACAGCACGAACAGCGCGCTTACAGTCGGTCCGATTTACATTCACAGTGCTCAAAATTTGCGTTGTGAGAAATTGTGCCGTCACAGATGATGTCACCCTTAGACCTATTTATGGTCGAAGATGTCACCGTTTATGCTCACACTGCTCGCAGTCAAGAGGTAAGGCAGTGTGAGCGTGGGTCACGTGGGTAGTCGCTTTACAGGTTGACAGCTGTGTTGTATTCTTATTTTTTAAATATTTGTATTTAATTGAACATAATTTATGTTTTGTATTTATTTTACTTCATAATTTATTTTATTTCTTACATGTTGCTAAAATAAATTGGATTTTTTCCCATTTCTATATTATGCAATAAATATAAAAATTAAAATATTACAAATCTTATAACTTCAATTATGAAAGACACAATTAATTGTTTCTCATTATCAAATTGTTCATAATTTGGTTGTCAAAAACACAAGCAAAAAGTAAGCGCGTTCGCGAACGGTCCGAATTGTTGTCGTTGTCAGCGCGCTCAGTGAATCGGACCAGCTGTGAGCGGTCTTGGCGCTGCGAGCACTGGTAGCGTGATTCGGACCGTACCCTTACTGTTCAAGCGAAGTTGTTCCTAAGCTGACGTCATGCGCACAACAGTACAATATTGGAACGCGTTACCGGCACACCATACAATACTAACACCACGGCCCTACCCTAATTATTCCCTTTTCAACGATATATTATTCCTATAATAGATATCTAAAATTAAAAGTACCTGAAGTAAAAAAAATGAAAAAATATTAACACATTTAGTTAATAGTAATAATAACTTGATTTGTTAATTATTGATTGATATCGCGTGATCTTAGTTGCACTGTTGAATGTGCCAAATTCTATTGTTTTACACAATTATCAGTTTTGTCCCTGATCAGCACATAAGAGTCAGATTTGCCGTTCATATGGCCGGTTTGGTAGTATAGACGAAACGTCTAAAACAGCAGAAGAGAGAGGGCACTGGTAGTGCCGTTCTTCCAGATCTTCCATCCGTACTTCAAGCAAAATCGGGTTAGGTTGGGTCCGTGCTTATCTCTTCATAGATAGCGGGGTAAGACCACTGAAATATAATAATACTGGAACGTGCACTCGCGACGCCAGCCCGAGCCGACAGAGACAGCGAGTCGAAAGTGATTGCGTCTTTGTCGTACAGTCCTGATTGGTGCCCGAGCCGACAGAGACAGCGACTCGCGGCTGATTGCGTCTTTGTCGTACAGTCCTGATTGGTGTAAGACAACGATAGAATCACATTCGAGTAACTGTCTCTCTCGGCTCGCTTTTCGTACACAGCGAGCATAGGGAGTGCACGTTCCAGTATTACTATATTTCAGTGGGTAAGACGATGTTATTCACGATCGCAAAGAACCGACATGACATCTGGTGACTGAATATTGAACTACTCTATGAAGGAATATTATGTTGTCAAAATAGCATTATAAGTATAGGGTGTTTTATGTTTTAAATCAATTTTACAATAATGGAATCGATAAAACGTGAGAAAATACAAAGAATAATATCAGACTAATTATATCAAAAATAGACAGCCTATATAATTTCTTATTCTTAGATGTGTACCTATTTTGTTTTGTAGATTGAATGCACTTTCGGATACAGGGGCGGTGGCTTAATGGGGATCAACAAAGCCAATGCACCCATGCAAGTCTTTAACGGGTGCACTGCATCCATGCAAATTAAATTAAAATCTGTATTTTAGACAATGTAAAAAAAATGCTAAGGCGTATATATAATACTAGCGGACCCGGCGCGCGTTGCTACGCCTCCAACTCGAATTTAAAGGAATCTCGTTATAATAATTCTAAGTTATTAGTTATAGCAGCCGCCCGCGACTTCGTTCGCGTTAAATTTAGCTTTTGCCGCTGAAAGTTTTAGCAGGCGTTATCCATGTATGACCATAACTTTTTTCCTGACATCCGATTTCAATAAGAAATAGCCTAAATGTTGCTCCAAGCCAAGCTTAATGTACCTGTGAAAAACTGCATGAAAATCCATTCAATAGTTTCGGAGATTACCATGTACAGACAGACAGACAGTTTAAAAACTCCTGTGGATAATGGACTGCGTCTTCGATATTAGTCACGGTGTCGATCGATTTGTAATTTTTTATTTAGCCGGGGACTTTTTCAATAGCGCGGAGCAACCAATAGGACATAAATATTGAAATAAAACAAAGAAAGTGGAACTGGACTGGCCATGTACTAAGGCGGGGTTCTGAAAATATTGCAAGAAACTCCCTGGACTGGAATCCTCAAGGACGCAGGAGGAGAGGACGACCCAGGATCACTTGGAGAAGGACAGTACTTAAAGAACTAGAAGCCACCGGGAAATCCTGGAACCAAGCCAAGCTGATCGCCCAAGACAGGTCAAAATGGAAATCTTTCGTGCTCCAACTAGGAGATTATGGACATTATATATATATATATATATATATATATATATATATATATATATATATATATATATATATAGGGTTGGCCATATTCGACGAAAAGATTTTTTTTTTAAATCATGAAAAAAACACATTTTTTTGCTGTTTATGTTAAAAATCATTTAATTGGATTGAAGGAGATTTGTTTACATCACTATATATATATATATATATATATATATATATATATTATCATTCCTAGGTGACACTATTGCCCTAGAACACTGCCAATGAAAGTCCTTTTCATGCAAATTCTCGATGTCAGGGTATACTGCATATATTAAAATTTCTAAATTATGGATTATTTGACCTAGAGACTCATCCAGAAGGATGTCACAATTTCTGCTAAAATTTGGAGTGGGAAAAATTCCTTCTTCAAGTTTTAGCAGTTGCTGTGGGAAATCACTATCTGTGATTCCATGAAGATGAGCTCTCATATTCGTCCGTAATTTTAAATTTTCAATCGAAGTCCATAAGGGAGACGATTTCAAGCATGCTTTGATGATATCTGCTCGCGGAGCTCTCTTAATGACGGGAAGAGTCTGTCGGAAATCTCCAGCAAATAGAAAAGTAATCCCGTCCATGAGAGCAGACGAGTTTCTAAGAGACGATGAAATAGAAACAAGATGGGAAAAAATAAAAACTTGCATAAACAATGCAGCAAAAAACAGCATTGGAGAAGAAAAGAAAGAGAACAGGAAAGAATGGTTCAATGAAAATTGTCAAGAAATTGTAGAAAAGAAAACGAAAGCAAGACTGAAGTGGATAGGTACGAATAAAAAGAGCGATAAAGAAGAATATGAAAAAATCAAAAAAATATGCAAAAACGAAATAAGAAAAGCAAAAAGAACCTGGATAAATGAGCAAATAAAAGAAATCGAAAAGGAAGGTATGAACCACAACACCAAACAATTCTATCAAAGGATCAACGCACAAAATAGAACATACAAACCAAAAACATACACCATTAAGGATAAAAATGGCAAGAAGACAGAGAACATTGAAGAATACAACCAGGTATGGAAAGAATACTTCCAAGATCTATTAACAGATCCCAGCCAGAATAATTCATATGAAATACAAAATGAAAACGAAAACACTGAACTCTCGAGTGACCCAACAAAAGAGGAAGTAAAACAAATAATAAATAACATGAAAAATGGAAAAACACCAGGAAAAGACGGACTAAACATAGAACTAATAAAACATGGCGGAGATAAACTTCATGAACAAATATACAGGCTTATACAGGAAATATGGAAGAAAGAAAAAATGCCAGAAGAATGGAAAAACGGTCAGATAATAACAATACACAAGAAAGGAGATCAACAACTGTGTCAAAACTACAGCGGAATCACACTACTTAACACTACCTACAAAATCATGACATCAATATTGCAAAAAAGACTAATAGAAGAAACAAAGAACATAATCGGGCAGCATCAGTGTGGTTTCACTAAAGGCAAGTCAACTACGGATGCAATACACACAGTTAAACAGATAATGGAAAAAGCACACGAAAACAAGATAGAAATTGAAATGTTATTCATTGACTTTAAGCAAGCCTTCGACTCAATCAAAAGAAGCAAACTAATTGAAGCATTAAGAGAGTTCAAAATAACAGAAAAGTTAATAAGACTAATAGCAATGACAATGAGGAATTCAGAAGCTTGTGTTAAAACACAAAAAGGTGAGTCATCCAATTTCGAAATTAATAAAGGAGTAAGGCAAGGCGATACATTATCAGCAACGCTATTTAACCTAGCATTAGAATATGCAATGAGAAAAATCAAGAAGAGAACACTAAGAACAAATGGAGGACAGATCATTGCATATGCCGATGACATAGTGATCGCAACAAAAAACAGAAAAATAATGGTGGAAATACTACGAGAAATAATAACAGAAGGAGATGAGATAGGATTGAGAATAAACGAAGACAAAACCAAGATGATGGTAATAGGAGGGAACAGGAAAAATAAAAACATAACTATAGAAGGGTATTCCTTTGAAACAGTGGAAAAATTCAAATATCTCGGAACTACACTGTCATGCAAAGGAGATAGGGAGACAGAAATAAAAGAGAGAATAATGGCAGCTAACAAATCCTACCATGCAAACAAAAAACTACTAGAGAACAAAAATCTAACAAAGAAAACAAAAATTAAAATTTATAAAACGATAATAAGACCAGTATTTATGTATGCAGCTGAAACAATGACAATGACGAAGAAAGATGAAGAAGAATTGAGAAGAGCGGAAAGAAGAATAATAAGAACGATATTAGGACCAGTAAAAACCCCAGAAAATGAACTCAGACAAAGAATGAACTTTGAGATAGAACAAGAACTAGAAGAAGATATAGTAAGAAAGATAAAACAACAGCGAGCAAGATGGTTAGGGCACGTATGGAGAACAGATGACAGCGAAACAATAAAGTCAATAGTACAATGGGACCCAGGTGGCAGAAGAAGAAGAGGCAGACCGAGATCAAAATGGCTAGAGGAAGTAAAAGAAGATTTAAGAAGAGCAGGCATCAAGAACTGGCAAGAAAAAACAAAACATAGAGAAATATGGAGAGAAACAATAGAAAACATATAAAACAAGAAACAGGGACTGATCCACCCTAAAAAAACCGGATTTAGAGAGCTCTACGAGCGGCGATACTCCACTGGAGTGTAAAGCCACTATATATATATATATATATATATATATATATATATATATATATATATATATTTACACAGTGGAAGTTTCCCCAAACAAAAACATTACAATACAAGAAACGCCTAATAAATTCAAAATAAAAAATCTTCTACATAGTAGATAAGAAACACTTATTGTGGTTTGTATTTATTATATATAAAATTTTTGTAGAACTTTCATTAAAAAAATAACCACTGAGGAATGCATTAATACTTAAAATGAAATATGGCATAGGTACTAATAAGTATATTATACAAAATCCTTAAAGATATTATATTGGCTTAGATTTATCTTTGATAAATTTTTGTAACTTTCTTTTTTTCGATGTTCCTTCTTTGAAGGTGTCATTTTTTACTTTCGTGTAATTATTTAATAGAATGTTACAAAATATGCCAATACATTGTTTTATTTGTGAAAATGAAGTTTAGGATCTTTCGGAAACTTAAATACTGCTATGCGATATAATTGCTAGTACAGCGTGGTACACAACAACTGGAAGGCATTTCCTGCAGGAAAATTAGTTAATAACAATAATGTTGAATATAATAATTAACTTACAATGAATATATTTGTAATTTCAATATAAATACTACTAATATACTTCAGTCCGCAAACGCACGGCCAGAGCGCCACAGAGCACGGCAAACCTACTATCGGCTACTATGTTGGACGTGACTAGTTCTATATTAAAAAATTCATAACTTTGGTGCTGATCAACATAAAGCTGTGATTTCTTTACTAAAAATCATTTTGAACATTTCTCAACAATTCATTCACTCAATGTATACCAAAATTCTCAACCGTACTCGATTTTGCAGCAAATAACACAACAAAATGTGCGTTACGGCATAATTAATTCATTTTCTCAATAATTGTTATAAACAATTTAGTACTTTGAACACAATAGTGTCAAAATAGATAGTAATGTTTACGTATGTTTAAAATTTCATCTTGATACTTTAAATAGTTTACCAAATGTTAGAATATAAAGATTAAAAACATAAATTTTCTTTCGGCCACTATGTTGACGTCACAGCGGTGGTGGGGATACAGGTTCAGGCTCGTTAGACTATCGAAGGCTCCGATTCATCCCACATAATCAATGAGGCGTCTTGTAGTAATTTACCAAGAGGCCCATTTTTGCGAATAGAACATATAGATTGTTGCTCAAGATTAACGAATAGCGGAAGTTTAAAAGTAGAATGAGCAGTTTTTCCATCCTTTAAGAGAGTTGCAGCAATTCCTGACGAAGCAACTGGTATCGCTATCTTCCCTGATTGTCTTATCTTAGCAAGTATCAAATTTGCAAGAAACGTCTTTCCAGTGCGACCTGGCGCAGCCAAAAATAATAATTTATTTTGTCATTATTCACGCTATCGACTATAGTCTCAAAAGCATGCCTTTGATCTGGGACTAATTTTGGCAAGTTTTCATAGACAAAAGCGGTTAAATTATTTGTATTATAGTGATGTGCCATTGTATCTGTATCATTGTTTTCTGTACGAATTGAAGAAGGTAATCCAAAATCACTTAGGCTTTTATCATTTAATTGCAATAGTTTATTTTCTATTTGTATCAAACCTTCGTTATAAATGTCCTGTCTGTATGGTAAGGCGAAGTCTTGATTTTTCTGTCTGATTCTATGTCTAATATCTTCACATAAATCGTCTTTGAAATTGTCCCATAATTTTAATGGTTCCGATGGCTGACAAAATAAAAGTATAACCACAAACAATTCTCTCAGTTGTACTGGACATTGCGAAAGCGATGCTTCTCTCAGAGTATTTCTCCAATGGTCATCTCATCGTTTTCTAGCAAACCTCTGTCACGACAAGTTGCTTGATAGGTCTCTTTGAGAACTACCTCAACGGTTTTTAAGTACTCGAATGAGGTTGGACCGCGTACGTGATGTAGCAACATCCTAAGATAAAAACACTCTGATTGAGAAGGATGTACACCGTAGACTCTTCCTAAAGCGGTATCTTTTTTATGCCTGCATGGCCAACTACGTCCTCACCACGCCTCCTTCTTGTGAATTTATTGTTGGCCCATGTGTAGTATTGCGGGACTTCGTGGTATAGAAGTGTCTTTGCGAATTCATCTTCATTACAGAGCTCAAAGAAAGCCGCAAAGTAGTTTTACGTGGGTTTTGGGCCACTTGTTCAGCCGTTTCTGCGGTAAAATACACCCGTTGGCCGTTTTTTAAGTGGACAGCTAACTGCAAGACTGTAGGATGCCGCTCGTGGATCGGAAATTCGAATATGCGCCAGACAGCTTCAGATGTACTTATGTACCGGCCATTCACGTAGTTTTCCACTTTATCATTTGGGTTTCTGACGCTAAAAGTAGCTTGGTCAGATCCTTTATTGATATATTTACAAATGTATTTGATGGCTTGAACTGAGTGGCAGTACTCCTCATTTATGTGAGCGTTAAACGTCCTACACAATAGTGGAGAATAATGGACAATCCATCTATTATCTATATTGAACCTACTTTCTGATATTTAGCGTAGCGCTCTGTCCTCCATTTTCGGCGTCACGACGACGATAAAATGGATATCCGTCCTCTCCGGTTTGGGTATCGTTGATGAAACGTCGAGGGTACTTTTTTGTACAGATACCGTTTTTCATACATGGTGCTGTTAAGTTATGCTCTCCGCATGATTCGTATTTTTAGTTACGATATCGTACAATATCGGATCGTTTTGTTGGTTGGGCAGTTCCGCAACTATGACACTATCAATTTCGTCTGGCTGGATTTTTCTTTGTAGCCAAAACCAAAACCTCGCTTCTGCCACTCCACACTTGCGATGTAACATTTCACTTATATTTCATCTTTGGTGAATAATTTTATGAATTTCTTTATCTTTTAAATAAAATACCCTTGAAATTATGTCATGACCAGATAATAGTTCCACTTTAATTTCAGGCCATTCGGGGTTACACGTAAAAGTGACAAATAAGTCTGGTCTCCCATAGTTTCGGACATAAGTCATCGCATCTTGGGTTTTTTCATGCAGATAACGCGGAGAACCTGTGAATGAAGATGGAAAGATCACGCGTTGACCGATATTTGATGGATCAACATTTGCGTCTTGATTTAAAGCGTTTCTAAGATGAATGTATTCATCAGCCCTCAGTCTCAGTTAGCTCTAACCGTCAACCTAAATGCATAAAATTGCTTGCACGTCACAGTTTTGTTACGCGCTGTACCTTGCTGAGGAATGGTCAAATAATAACCGTCTTCTCCCATTTCGAACAGTAAGGGATACTGTAGTGTATCATACGATCGGTGTAACTCAAAAACCCTTTTAAGTTGGCCGTCTCTACCGTGCAGCACTATATCTCTGGGGCCTTTTTCATCATCAACCAAGAGAACGGCTACCTCGTTTACAGTTGGAGCATTATATCTACCCGGGTGTGCTGTCTGCGGTGGGCGGTCGGAGTGCATAATATACTTTAAATTATCCGAAGAGCTACGTTCTAAGTTTTGTTTAAAACTTCGTATGTATACATTGTTGCTATTCAGTGCGGTCTGTAGTTCGTTAATTAAATCATTTTTTAGCGTTGGAGCTATGTTTGACCGCAACGATAGCTGATCTGCGTCTGAAATGAAATATATCTGCAAGTATTGTGGATTTTGGGCTGGTGGTGGTTAAAGGCTACCTATAAGATGATATACTTGTCCCTCTATTTTAAATCTCTAATTTCTTTCGCGCCAAACGAAGACATTTGAAAAAGGCTATTGTACCTACGTATGTTGGTTAAAAAATGTCCAGATAATGAATGATTATTTGTCAAAAGATTTTTTATTAACTGTGGCGGCTCCTGAATATTGAGGAGACTAACTTTTCCAGAAGCACAGCACATACTATTAGGTTCATCGGCCCATTTTTTGGCAGAACACTTAGAACAGATCTTATTCATGGCTCCGATTTGGACGGAAGACTGTTGAGTATAATCAATCTGAGGATCGTATCTGAAAGCCGATCTGTTACTGTGAGCTAAAACTCGATTACGAACTCTAGTCGTTGACGTCAGATGTCTTTCTCTCTGATCTCGAAGGCGTTGGGAACGCTCGATCCTCTACTCTCGCGCGCGTACTTGGGAGGTTCTCAAATTTTGCTCAGCAAGCCGCTGCGAACGCTCGATATTCGACTATCGCGCGCGTACTTGGGAGGTTCTCAAATTTTGTTCATCAAGCCGCTGCGAACGCTCGAGGTTCGATAATCGACTCTCTGGCACGCGATTGCGACGCGTATTCTCTCTGACTTGCAAGACGATTTTCAGTTTCTGATGAAGATTCTCCATTACGACGTATGTTTAATGCCCTCGCCTGGGAACTATTTCTAGAAAGTTGAGATATTGATTTTTTGGGCATTTTAGAATGATAAAAAAAATTAAACTGCCTTTGTACTAAATTATTTGCTTAACTGTTGGAACAGGAATTACCTATATAAAAGAACTTTTGTTTAGTTTTAAAAAGAACTTTTTTCTTGGATATAATTACCTATTAAACGAATATAAAGCGAATTCAAAATATTTTCAAGCGAAAATTATTCGATTCCGCACACGCCCGCTACGCAGGGAGCCGACCGCGCGTTCTTGGCATTGACACCCCTCCCGTACCCCAGTGACGCATACATCGCATATTATGGTGCTGCCTAGCTAGCCGAGCGGGGTGAGCGGCGACCACGCGACTTTAGTAAGGATCCCTAATTTTTTTGAAAATATAATATAGGCTATGTCACCCGGGGATAGTGTAGCTTCCCAACGGCGAAATAATTTATCAAATCGGTCCAGTAGTTTCGGAGCCTATTCAATGCAAAGAAACAAACAAACAATCAAATCTTTCCTCTTTATTATATTAGCGAACCCGGCTCGCGTTGCTAGCCTGCATCTCGAATTTAAAGGAATCTCGTTATAAGAATTCTAAGTTATTCTTATTACCATACAATACATGGTGACAATTCTAACTACGCTCATGATACCATACCAAATTTGAACCCAATCGGTTACCGCCATTTTGTTTAAAGATGGCGGACTAATATTTTAGTATGCTTATGTCATAAGTTAGATTATAAGTTATAACCATTACAAATTTAAACCCAATCGGTGCAGAACATTTTGAGTTAGCTATCCACCATTTTGTTTCAAGATGGCGGACTAACATTTTAATATACCTATGTTTCAAGACAGATTCTTAGCTATTATTGTACCAAATTTGAACGCGCTTGCCCCCCACCCCCCTGAGAAATGAAATTTAAACCCAATCGGTTACCGCCATTTTATGTTGTTTAAAAAAAATATAATATAGCCTATGTCACCCGGGGATAGTGTAGCTTCCCAACGGTGAAAGAATTTTTCAAATCGGTCCAGTATTTTCGGAGCCTATTTAATTCAAACAAACAAACAAATCTTTCCTCTTTATCATATTAGTATAGATATAGATGTATTGTTTAGCCACATTACAATGTTGTTTCTTATCTCCAAATTTAAATTTAAAAAATTTTCGGCTGAAGCGCATTTCTTCTATTTTTAAAACTTATTCATCCATGAAAATATCACTTAATTTAGGTACCCTTAGCGCCCATGAAAAAAGTTTTGAGTCGCCGTCACTGTTTCAGAACTTATACAAAAAACATAAAATATTTTGACATTATGAATTCAGCATTGTGCTGTTATGTTTTTAATAAATAAATAAAGTGTTGTATCTTTATAAATTACATTCAAGAATAATTATTTATAATTTTTAATTGAAAATTATGATTTGACTTAGAATATTTTTCAGAGAAGGCTTACGGCAAAGATTCAATATTTGCATTTAATATTTAAAAATTTTAAACTTAAAGCTACGTTTCCACCTCTTAACATAGTCTGTGTTTTTTGTTTTAGTTTTACTCAGATCATTTCCAGGTCTTAACATAACAACATAAGCAGTTTTTGTAAATAAAATTTTTGTTTACTTAAGTGAGAGTACAATTTTGTTATACAAAATATTGGAGGTGTTTTTAATAATTTCACAACAAAAAATACAAATAATAATTACCATTATAATTATAATGAGTTAAATTATTTGTAAAAATACAAAATACTGAAGAAAAATTATGAAGTTATTATGCTGAACAAACTATAATTTATTAAATACAAAAATTTAAATTGCAACATTATTTTTTTAATTAATTAAATATATTAGAGTTGCTGGACTTGACATTTTGCGGTTATTTCAGTCTTTTTTTAATCCTTCTTCTTTGCACGTACAACTTTTCTTGTTCTATTGTCTATATTTTTATTATAACAACCCTCAAAAAATCAAACAAAACTAATGACACGATGATAATGACAGCTACCAAGTAATACACATCTATCTCTCTCCAACCGAACAATGATGAAAAACTATGTCCATCTTGGAGTTTGCATGCTTCTGTGTTTAGACCCACATAGTCTCTCATCACGAACGGAGTGATATGGTGTAAAAGCATGACCTTTAGAGATCCGCTTGATCTTTGAGAGCCGCATGGTCTCACATGGCCTACGAGGCCCATTGTACCTGACAGTAATAGCACGCTTACGACAACATAATACAGATCGGAATGACCACAATATAAAGCACACGTACGCTAACGGTAATAATAAAAATAAACAGTATGCTGGAACACGGAGGTAATACTATACAGTTAATTACGGAAACCAAACGCCTCTCAGTAATCTTCCAAACCTTGCTAGAAGACAGGATGAAGATAGATGATAACATCAGCAAAAGTATACTGGAAAATAAAGCACAGGAAAACATCAATAGTGAGACGTATATGGCCGACTCGGAAACGGCAGAGATAAAAAGGCGCTTCATTGAATCAGGAGACACCATGGAGAATCAGCTTCACCGGTTTAGAATCATGGAAACAATGGAGCCAGTGGACAGTAATATGCAAAACATGGAAGACAATTGACTAGAGCTAGAAAAGCTAGCAACGGACATATATACCAACACAGCCAATTCAATAAAGGCGAAAATAAAAAGTATATATAAGGTATATAACAAGTTTAAGAAAAGCAGGAGTAATACCCTCAAAGAGTACGAAGAGAAAATACACAAAATACAAACAGACACTACTAAAACGATGGGATTAGGCAAGACTCTGGTTGAGAAGCTGGAGGGAGAACTCCATAAAAAACTACACAAAGAGTCAAAAGTTACACAGTTCATGGCAACCAAAGAAGAGGAGGAGAGACAGAGAAGGGAAGAAATCGAGAGAATAAGAGTGGAGGCGGAAGCGGCTAAACAAGTAGCGCTCAAGGAGATGGCAGCAGCGAAGGAAAAAAAATTAACACACTCCAAAATAAAATAGATGAATTGGAGAAACAAATTAGGAGCGAGCGCACCTATGCACGGGTAACAGGAGAAACAGCTACCAGCTACGGCAAAGGAACTAGATACAAAAACAAAGGAGCTTATAGAAAAAATTAATAAGAGCAGCAAAAACTTCGAACAAGTGCGTGAACTAATGAAAGAAAAATGGCCCACCAGGCATTTTTACCAACACTAACGCAGAGTGGGAATCCTTTTAGTGAGGATAAAAACAATATTCTATTAATACACTGGAAAGAGGGAGAAGACGATCAGGGGATCTGGAGATATATAGAGGAGAACCTGCCAGGCGGGAAAGCCCTAATGGAAAGGAAGATAGAGAAAGACAAATGATGCGGCATTAACAACGAAAAGTTTTCTGCGCATGGAGGGCTCCAGCACAGCGGAGGAAAATAAAATCAGACAAAGTCTGAAAATAAAAGGAACGGGGGAAGAAGAGGCTATATGGCAATAAATATATGAAAAGTTAACCATATCAATACAAACCGGGACCCGAAGGTCGAGAGGAAATGGCCGTGATCATCGGAAAACCGGAGAACGAGACAGCAATACAAAAATGGTACGGTGTATAGTGGCGGATAGAGCGGTGAAACTCTTTACGGCACCAAAAAGAAAAAGAACAAATAGCCAGGTAGCATTTTATGTGCCAAGTGAAGAGGATGGTAAATCGAAACGAAACCAGAGGAAAAACAGCGTGAGGCAAGGAGAGACAAATAAAGCAAACAATACAAAGCTAAATACGGAAAACACAGAAGCTATTATAATCAAAGCAGAAAATACAACATATGCGGAGCTGGGTACCTATTCTAATTCATAGCGACAGTCGCTAGCGAAGTGCAGTTGATAACTTCGTGATGTCATTCTGTTTGTAACTATATCAAGGGTTAGGGATATTTGGCCTCCAGTTGATAACGTCTGATAAAGATTTTACATTTATTGTGTTGATAATTTGGAAATTTGGCAAGAGGCGAAAAAAGTCAAAGTAGCTGACCTCTGGTGGCACAAAAATAAAGCTGTAAGTCGTCTTAAGAGACTGTATATATTTATTTGTATTTATTTTAAAATTGGAGTAATATTTGGCCTTATTTCCGTTTTAGAAACGCACAAAGATATTCAATATTAATAAATATCTGTTTCATTCGGAATTATTTATGTGTTATTGCAAGTAAATATTAATATAAGTGAAGCAGCGGTACGGTGCAGTATGGTGATCGAAATTAGTGTTAAAAACAAAAATAAACAATATTGTTCTGTGCCTCAATGTTTCAATTAGAACAGATGATAGAACCATACAGCGATTCGCTAATAATAAAATAATTAAAGGTAAAAAATGGCGCATTACTCTCAGAATTGGTAAAAAAATAGCATCGGGTATGATGGTTTGTTCTGAACATTTTCTTGCATCAGATTTTTATCCAGGTAAATAATAAATGCATAATTTTCATTTATAATATTAATAATTCTTGTTATTTAGTATCAGAGTACACCAAAAAGAGATTTTTAAAGTAGAATGCTATTTCATCGCAATAAATTCCAACACGGACACATGATAAAAAAAGACGCTTTAAGTATATGTTCACAAATAAGTCGAGCAGCAAGAAGGAATGAGAAGAAGTAAATGTAATGTTACTTTTTGAGGAGGCCCATTTAAGTTAGATGTTTGCAGGCAATACGCCACAATTTCATCATATTGTGTGTCTTTTTTAAGACCACATATTGTTGTGTCCTGCATTATAAACAGCTTCGCCTTCTCGTAGGGATCGTTTTGAATTATTAAATTCAAAAATGTCTACCAATTCGACATTTACTTTCTGTATTTTTATATAAAATACTCACAATAATAATATAACACCGTTTGGCTACATAAAACAGTAGTAGCTTACCCTTCACTCGAAGCCATTTTCTACACGCCGGTGCTGCCATCTACATTCAGCTTTTTTCGCCTAGAAAAACTGCTAAACCACCATTTTATTTCATTTCGTTTGGCATCTCTTTTGTATGAGTTAATGTTGGGTGAATCTTGGTAGTTTTGTTTTGTGTAATTTCGTAAATTTTATATTTTTTATAATAGTTTAAAGTCTGTCTTTTTCAAGACAATTGTTTTTCTTTTGTGTTTTTGTTTGTAGTTTTGTTATTTTGTGTTTCGTTACTTGTTATATTTTGTTTAATTTTTGTTATATTTTGTAGTTGTTTTGTTAAATTTTATGTAGTTTTTCTGAATTCTTTCTGTTTTTCATTTTTTTTGAGTGAGTGTAAAATGAGTGGAAGAAGTGTGAACTTGGAGAATGAGTGGGAAAAGAGAGAGGGACAAGAGAGTTTCGGGGGCCCAGAAGGATGTTATTTTGGAGTTTATGGAGGACTACCCAGACTTTGCCCGCGGGAAACTACTGGGGGTTAAGGGTCGAAAGACGTACCATTGGCTATGGGAGCAGCTTACATATACATTGAATAACATGGACGGGCCAAAGAAAATAAGCACCAAGTGGCAAAGAGTAAGTTTAAAAATAAGTACGAATTATATTCATCATTATTATTTGTGTAGGTGTGGACTGATATGAAGAACAAGGTCAAGAAAAAGGCTGCAGCAATGAGGAGAAACCGCAGCATAACTGGGGGAGGCTCCCCAGTAGAAGGAAATTGGGCCGAATTTGACGAGAAGTGCCTTTCACTGCTCACACAGGAGACAGTATTCTGCCTAGAAGGGCCAGAAGGTCTTCCCCTGGAGAGCGAGGAAGTTGGCCCGTACGTTGCCGCTGCCGTTACTGCTCCTGTAGCTATCGACAGTCCTGTTGCTGGTCCTTCTGGATTTCATACTATTCATCACGATGAAATCCCGACAACGCCAGCTGAATCAGATGGGGATGAAGAAATCGCACGCCGTAAGTCTTATTCTTTTATGTTTATTTCTCTTCTCTTTAAAATACAGTATGATTCTAATTTAATTTTTATTTTAGCTAAAAAGCGTATGAAGAGACCTGCGGCAGAAACAGCTTTTTCAACTTTTGCGGACCAAAATGACCGGCTGAACAAAGAATTGGATGATATAAAAAAACAAATTAGACGATCTCATTCATGAAAGAAGACCGACGAACGTTATTTTAATGGATATGGCATCAAGTTTGAGAACGTTGTGTGATAAATTAAATAACAACAACGATGTGTGACATGTGCGATAAGAGCAATAAATGAACTTTTATTTAATTATACTTTTTTACCTATCACTTATCATATAACGTATTATTTGTTTTAAAATAAGTTGTTGCCTTTGAAAGTAAATTATTTTTTCAAGAAAAATAACAATTTCTTATTTCTACAATTTGTAATTATTTGAATTATTTAATAAAATTTACTACTCAAAAATATTATATACATATAATGAACCCATAATTTATTCGTATTTTATGTTTATACAAATTACAGAAATAGACTTTTAGCTTTCAGTCACAAAAATATTTACAAAAAATAATATAAAAGTACAATACTAAAAACAGAATTGTTGACATTAAAATTAACATACATATTTATGAAATAAACTACTAAAAAAATTGCTTTATATATTGCATACGACTAGCTTGATCCTGTTGTCGGTACACTTCATCAGGTTCAGGTGTAGCTGGTTCAGGTTCGGGCATATCCAAATCGATATCATCGTACATAGACTGTGGTTCATCGTCTCTGAGTGACTGAGTGGCTATATTATGAAGTACGGCACAAGTCAACACTATTCTTCCTGCATTGGCTGGTGTATAATGTAGGGTTCTGTTTTTCAAAAGGCATCGAAATCGTCCCTCCAATACCCCGATACATCGTTCCACTGTGCACCATGTTCTTTTGAACGTGTTGTTGAACTGCACCTCATGATTGTCAGCAGGATTGGGGACTGGAACCAGCAACCATAGCAAACATGCGTATCCAGAATAACCTGAAATACATTTTAATTGATCATATTGTAATTTAATAATTTAATTCGACTTACCCATCATTTTAGTGTCATGATCTCCATTTTCATAATTCGCACGCATTGTTTGTGCAATACGCGAATTCCGCCAAACAAACGCATCATGGGTATTTCCAGGCCATCTTGCTACAACACTAATAATTTTTAAACGAGCATCACATACCTAGAAGATTTTTTTTATAGATTATATTCACACTGAAGTAATAAGAAAGTATGTCAATATCTTACAATTTGCACGTTTAAGCTATGGTACCCTTTTCGGTTCACATACAGCACATGCTCATTATCTAAAGGTGTAACAATGGCAACGTGTGTGTTATCAACGACACCAATTATATGATGCATTCTATGTATTACGCGAAATCTAAAAATTAGAACACATGTAATTTGTTCATATATTAATAATGTAATGTTATACCTTTGTTTATTTAATTCCCTTTCTTCGTCACTGCGAGGAAATCGTACCCATTGGGTCAGTAAATGACGCACTATAGTGTTTGACACCTCTTTTATAGCCCTGCTAACCATTGGTTGACTTACACACGTCCATAAGCTATTCCCAACACTCCGCTGGTAGCTCCCAACAGCAAAAAAAATTATGGCACATAGTTTCTAGAATAATATAATGTTTTGTTAAATATAAATACAAAAGTAATAATTTATTTGCAAATATTACAATCAACATTGCTGGTACACGATTCCTATATTGTCCAGCGTCCATATGTGGGCTAATCACATTTACAACATGAAAAGGATCATGTGCATCTCTCACCATTCTTCTGGCAATTCGAGCTTCTTCCCGCCGTTCTTCTATCTCGATTGCTTCCATAACCATCACCTGTGGAACACGAAATATATATATATATATATATATATATATATATATATATATATATATATATACGGCGGGATAGCATAGTGGTTAGGATGCTAGGCTCTGGTTACAGAGGTCGTGGGTTCGAATCCCGGTCAGGTTAGAAAATTTTCACGGCCTGATTTGGATCGGTACCTACTCCCGTTACCATTCCAAGTTGGGATCTAATTAACTTGGCAACCTCTAGCTATCGGGCACCGGCACCGCCGTATATATATATATATATATATATATATATATATATATATATATATATATATATATATATATATATATATATATATATATATATATATATATATATCAATCGGGCTTCCTTTCAGATCCAAGACATCCGGCGTCCACTGAAAATACGGCGTATACTAAGATTTTTATTCGTGAATATTCCATATTTCATCATGTACTATAGGGCTTCCACCACAGATTAGATCGTATATTTTTATTTTACTTTCATTTTATTATCTATCCAGCTTCCTTTCATAAAGACGGTATAGTGCGTCCGCCGTATATATTTTTGTATGCAATTTACTCAAGTTGCATTACATATGACTTCCGATAGTGTTGCCGTCTTTATGCAGGCTAAAAATAGAACTGCCATGGAGCGTCAGTTGCATCGCAGATTTCGTACGGCGTCCACGGTATATTCAGGGAGAATCATAATAAACGAATAGCTCTACAGGGGTGTTTCACGGATACGGGACACCTCAAATAATTCCTATACTAATAAAGATACAATAAAATACTATAAGACAATCTTATAGAAGACCAAGGGGACATCTGCTTAAATAAGAATTTATTTTTTTAAATCAGTGGTTCTCATGTTAGGGTAAAAAATAATATTCTTTTGAATGAGATCATATATATTTTTTATACCTATTCCGTAGGGTTTTTTTTTTAAATTCAACCTTATAATCGTTTTATATTCTTACATAACAAAAATATTGATAAAAATTCAATTTAAAGTTTCGATAAATTTTATGCAACATGCCACAAACAGTAGGTCATGAACAATAACAAAACAAGTTCTAAAAAAATGATTTACCAATTAGAACGAAATCAGAAATTACATGGACCATTTTCTCAAAAAAATGCCCTAATGTTTTGTGTCATGTAAAAAAAAATTATCGCAACTTTAGATTGAATTTTTCTGAATATTTTTGTTATGTAAGGATATAAAATGATTATACGGTTGAATTCAGAAAAAAATACCCTATCGAATAGGCATAAAAAATATATGATCTCATTTAAAAAAAATATAACTTTGTACCCTAATTTGGGAACTACTGATTTGAAAATATAAATTCTTATTTAATCAGATGTCCCCCTTGGTCTTCTATAAGATTGTCTAATAGTATTTTATTTTATCTTTATAGTATAGGAATTTTTTGAGGTATCCGTGAAACACCCATACGTGCTTAACTTATTAAAGAATTTATTTTGGCGAAATAATTCTTCAAGGTTTACATCAGAAAAAAAAAGTAGCTAAAGCAAATATTTTTCCTGTGGTATATACCAGCTGTACCATTTTCGTTTGCCAGCATTGGGCTGAATTTGAATAAGTTGACAAATTAAAAAAAAATTAACATCGTTGAATTCAGAAAAAAAATATTGATTTTATGAAGTTACTTTTAGGTATTGGTTCCATTTAAAAAATCATAAGTTAGTGTCATACCTCAAAAATGTACCCAAGATAAAAATAATCATGTACGTTACTGGATAAACCTTACAAATAAATACCTAACTTTTTTATTAGAAATTTTTTTCCAATAATCAATTGTTTAGGAATTATTTAAATTTTTTTTTCTATTACAAAGACATGTCTGAGATGTACTTCCAAATGCGCACATTAACTCCCATTTGACCGAAGCCGTAGATGTTATAGTTTCCGAAATCCCAATATTTTATTTGTAATTTAATTTATTTCAGTTGTGAGGTAACTACTACTATACAGTCATTTCATGAATTTGTTTGTCAAGTCTAAATAGACAAACATATTTAATGCAGTCAATAATGTTAAAATTTTTTTTGTAAAGTGATAAATTCATCAAATAATTTACTTCCGATTAGTTTTTCATTTTTATCTAATTTTATAGCTTGCAGAAAATGCTATATTAACCTTCCGGCTACCAGTTGGTTTTTGTTATGGCATTTTGTGAATATTGTATATTTTGTCTCGAAACTTGTTGATAATTACTTTTTTTAATTACTTTATGTACGTAAAATAAAAACTGGAATTATGAACATATTTGCAAAATTATAAACATTTTCTCTGGGGCGACACGGTCGCCCCACCTAGAAACTTTAAGGTGTTGTTATTTTTATTAATTTCTTGTTTAATCAATATTTTCAACAATATATTTATTATTAATAAATTTATTTTAATGAAAATAATTATAATAATTATTTATTAAATATAAATAATAACAATCAGTTTTTTTTAATTCGATTTTTTGCCTTCTCAATGTTTATTTGTTAATTAATATTTATTAACTACTTGACTTTATTTATTTAATATTCAAAAGAATTAAACGATTCTACTAATTTGAAAGATTTTGATTGCGTATTGTTTTTCCGCGAACGTGATATGACGCGTTGCTTCCCGAAATTGCGTGATTCGAATCCGCGCAGCATCAAGCCAGTCTGTACATTTCATCCATTAATTATTAGTTGTAGTGTGTAGGTTACAACATTCGGAAATAAGTTATGTAGTACAAAAGTTTAAATATTTGCTGTGATTATTTAAAGATTGTTTATTATTAATAAATAACATGAAAAATAATATTTTATAATCCTCTAATGAAAATTGTCATTATTTATTGAAAAATCCTAAATGGAAAAAACCATCTAGGTAACTACGCCACGAATTTCCACCTGGTAGCCGGAAGGTTAATAAACAAAAAAAATATCTTTTTACAATAATTTCCCGTAAAACAAATTTTTTTAAGTACCTATACATTCGGACTGAGATTTCTGCAATTTTTAAATTATTCCATTAAATCATGCAAACTATTATAATTTTTTTATTACAATTACAGTTATTACAATTAATTATTTTTGAAAGGTATTTTTCATATAAATGATTCAATACTATACTGAAAATTATTAACGAAAGGACGCACGTCACAATGCGACAACAATCTGATATAACAATGATTTGTATTGTGACGTGCGTCCTTTCGTTAATAATTTTCAGTATAACTATTCCATTTCGTGATAAAAAGTAATGAAACTAAAAAAAAATTTAAAATAAAAAAAATCATGATTAATTCAAAAAAATCAATGATTTAAAAAAAATTAAAATATGATTCTTACCAACCCTGCTTTAAACTATGCCATTAAATGAAGTAAAATGTTAAATAAGATGTAGTATCACGTGTATTATTAATATGTTTAACATAAGTTTTATTTTAATATATTTTTTTAAATAAGTATAATCAAAAACACTTTTATCCAAAATAACAATATCAGTAGTAATTTAAAATAAAAACTTATAAAACTGTCTCCACCTCATTAACATCTCCCCGAAGACCATTAAAAGCATAGGTAATCATTTTTACTATACGCTTTTTTAAGTGCATTTTTCAACCAAGCCGCCAGACTAAAACCGTATATTGCTGCTTTAATTATAAATAGCATTTGCGATGTTGCCATTCTTCCGGACGCAAGATTATCGGTAACGTGAAAGTTAGAAGTATACGAATAATATACGAAATACGCTTGTCGCGAACCTGGTGGAAATTACCTGAACTACGTACTTTCATTTCGGCGTCGTTGGACGTCCGGGTGAAAATTTTTCAAATGATAACAGGCATTAGAAGGCATTTTGCTGCTTGAAACCATCTTTAAACAACGTGGTTTCGAATTTTCTTCCCTATCGAATGAGAAAGCTGATGTTATCTAATTTAGTTACAGAGAAAATTGAATAACATTGCTTTGTCATGCGGCGTCCGAATTTCGAACGCACTATTTCACCCGGACGCCCGATGTAATGCAAAAACGCAATGTATGGACGCCCGATTGATAGCGGGATGTATATACTATCATTCTTGATTGGTACCAGAAACCTATGTCTTCTGGAAGGTATATACACTACCATTCACATCATAGCATAAAAACAAAAATCAATGTGATTTTGGGTTTAAGGAAAAGAATTGAACTTATTTCGCACCCGAGTCTTAAACTGCGCAATCTCAACAAACTTAAAGACATTTTATTAAAAAATGCAAATGATGGGTTCGAAGCAGATGCTACCATTTGCTCATTTAAGGTACTATTGACACTCTGGAGGTTGGACTCTATATGTTGGAAATCAGTTTTCAGGTCAGCAATGTTTTTGGAGAGTTCAGTTTTTAGTGAAGTAATGTTGTTTGAAATTAAGGTAGACAGATTGTCTTTAATGTTGGTCATAAGTTTGTTAAGAATTATATTTTCAAGATTAGATGATAGATCTTCAAGTTTACTATTGATTTCAGCATAAAGATTAAGGGACGTAGATACACTAGATTTTTCGATGATGTCACAATTAACACGACATGCGGAGCACCAAAAGAAGACAGATTTTGACTGCTGTAGGATTCGACATTCATCTTCACCAAGGTTTGCGCAAGCAGGATGAAACCACAGTCCGCAAGTACCTTCATAGCCAACTAGGTTGTCAACTCTTTTTAGTTTACACTTAGCACACTTACTCATTTTTGAAACTAAAAAACATATAAATCACATAACAACAATTTAAAAGATTTTATACTTGCAAATAAAAAACAATATATATATATATATATATATATATATATATATATATATATATATATATATATATATATATATATATATATATATATTATTTATTTTTTTCGGTCACAGGAATCTCTAGCAACCCTTGCACGCCGGCTTACCTCTCGTAGGTGGCCACTGCAACCCAGCTAACTAACTAGAAGAAATAAAAAGAAATTAAACTGTTCCCTTGCAAGCGAGCACACCTCTCATAGGCGGCTCACGGCAACCAAAATCTAGCTAAAAGCGACTAAACAGACTCCCTGTGAGATCGAAACCAAATAACCAAGTCTAAACCTTGAAGGTAAACACGATAGAGAAGAATCATCAAGTTGTAAAGTACTAGGTTACAGATTTTTATATATAAAGTCCTTCAATAAAATTGGAAAAAAGTAGTTAAATATTTAAAAAGGTCCTCAAGTACACTTAAGTAAATTTTAAACTAAACTAAAAAATTTACAATTTAGAGAAAGCTGATAATGATCAACTAGTAGTTCTCCTGTACTGAAGTCAAATAATTATTTTAAAATTTATTTTAAGTCATTAAATATAAAAACTTCAGAACAAAACACACTATAAAACCGTATATAAAGCTTTTGGGTAAACCTTTGTAAATTCAGAATTTAAAAAATTTGCCTAATGATCTGTTAAAAATCGCTAATTAAATTAACAAAAATTTTCACTTTAAGTCTTGAAATTAAAAACAAAGTATCAAAATCGAAAGATTAGGATACGAGGAATCTAAAAACATCAAAATCAAAAGGATCGGACCACCCGTTAAGAATCTAGGAGCAGCAGAAGTTAATTAGTAAATTAGATCACGGCACTTTTGGCCCCTAAAAAGGGTCGTAATATGTAGAATTAATAAGAAAGAATCATCCTGTGCCTCCAGAAAGAACATCAGCAGGGCAAAGAACCCTTAAACCAGTAAAAAACTGAATAACCAATTAACTACTAATTAAGGAACTAGGTTGAAATTTCGGGTTGTGTTTTCATATATAGATACCAAAGTAAGCAATTAGAGGAAATCTAATGCGCCAATAGGATTAAAAGACCCAAAGAGACAGAAACTATAGTTAAAGATGACAAAGGACTAGATTTAGACTTACGTAAATTATGATAATTACACGCACAAAAAACACTGCATTTTCACAGGAAATGTATAACAACACTTAATCAAACGAATGAAACAGCTTATAGCTCCTAAAATTTCGAAAAAACCAACGATTTTTAATTTTTAAAGCGGAGCGATGTTAAATGCGACTTGCTCGTTAGACGACCACCACACAGAATTGAATGAAGAAGTAGGTATCTAGCAATAGCAATGCTGAGTTGTTGATTACAACAAGGTAAAATACTCGTTTAATAAGACAATTAAAATGATACCAATTTTAATTGTCTTATAAGTATTTTACCTTGTTGTCGTCAACAACTCAGCATTGCTAGCGATTAAACAGGATACTTCTTCATTCAATTCTTCCACAGTTTATTGCAATCAACATTACAATGTTATAATCAACTGCAAATAAGATTTTACCTTAACATACAAAACAAGCAGAAAAAAAATTTAAAAAAAATAAATCTTCCCTTTGGTTCTGTAGACCACTGACATACGAATTGACAGCTGTCATTGTACGAATGTAGCAATAAAAACTAAAGGTTAAAATTTTCAAATTATTTTCATTATTTTCTTGAAATTACATTATGAAACTGAAGTAATGTGTATTAAATAAGATGTAGGAATGGATGTAGTATTGTCCTGTGCAATATGGTTTCATAGTTGTCAACCGGACAGTTTTTATTTACAAAAAACTGTTTTCACATGTTAAACGCCTATGCCACACTTTCGCTGGGACACACGGTATATATATATATATATATATATATATATATATATATATATATATATATATATATATATATATATATATATATATATATATATATACTTCGTCTAATTTGGTTGCTTCGGTTATTGACATCGGCGATCGATGACGTAATTTTGGAGAAATTACCTTCTAATTGTTCTATCTTCTTGTCATATTCTTGCTTCAAGTTCTTCAAATTCTCTTCTAATTTCTTGTCTAATTTTTTTATAAAATTCTAGAATTTTCGTTGAATTTCTGCTCCACATTTCTAGAATTTTCTACAATTTTTTTAATTACTTTTAAACAAATTATTAATTTACTTATTTCCTAGATAGTATGATAGTAGGTAATGATCTTTATACGATCAGTGGTATCAGCTTTATTAATTTTTAAAAAAATTAGTACTTGAATTAATGAAAATTTTGTAAACTTTTGCGCTTTCAATATTATTACTTCATTTAATTTACATATTGCTCGTATTATGTCTATAACTTATAATAAATGCAATTAAAATTTTGAATTTTAAACGTCACTCAATGACTGTCACTTTCACATTGACAAATGTCACTTTCATATTGATGGCTGTCACTTTGGCATTGACGTTTGTCACTTTGACACCGCCTACGATAAATTTATGGTTGGGGAAATACTGTGGTGGCCACAGCAGATTTTTTTATATACAATACAATTTGTAAACTTTTGGAGACCCTTTAGCAACAATTTAACAAAGATAATAAAATTTAATATGTTTTGTATATTCGTGTGGTTAATCAACTTTAATTTCTGAAGAAATTAAGTAATAGACTTCCGAGTTCCAGAGACATCAAAAATGTTCAAAGGGCTTAGTTGAGCTAATTTGAAATTTTTGAAATTATATTCGATTAAACACAGTTAACAGAAGAAAAAATACTAAAATTTTATTTATTCTCTCGGAGAAAAACTTAAAATTTCATCTCGAACAAGCCTTTCAAAAGTTTTTGAAATAATGGCTCTTATAGAAAAAAGTCCGAGGAATCCAGAAATCGATATCTTAATTCGTTCATAAATTAAAATTGATTGAATGATGATTGTTAATCTCATAAAAAAGAATTTTAAAATACTACTTTATTATGTGTGCGTGATAGTAATCTATTTCAAAAATTATATTTATAAAAAATAAGAAAAACTAATTAAATATGTACATAATTTCATAATAATTATATATGCAATTTAAGATACAATAATAACAAAATAAAAATATATTTATTATAAACCTACATCAAACTTATAGTACAAAGAACATAAGGTAATAATAACAAATTTCTTGTACAATAATACAATAAATTAAATTTCCAAAATAGTTTTAATTAATAATAAAAGTAAGTAAGTATAAATTCTGTAAATAATAATCGTCATTTTCTTATAAATTATATTTCTTATATAAAAGTTAAATAATCGCTTGCCAGGTGATCAGAACAAAAAGTGGTTGAGCTGCCAAAACCTAAAACAAACAAAAAAAGTAATTGAATCAAAAACATCTATTATAGGTAGGTAAGAGAAAAATATAAAATAAAATGTATATGTGGGCAACCCGTTCGCCAATCGCCACGTATGGCGAATTGGCCAGAAAGTGTGGCGAAATAAGTTTTTTTTCGAATGCAGCATTTATGGTATGGACTTTTTTTAATTATGTTTAAATTTGTATAAATAAGTTTGTTTACTATTAATATTTTCTTTTACAATGAAGAATAGTATTTTAGTTTATATTTAGCTCGACAAGAGCTGGACATGGACAGTAGTTCTCGCCAGTCTCTCGTTCTGTTGTACAGCTCTGAGCTTTAGCTCTACGATACCCGTTACGTTGTGCTACATATTTACCATTCTATTTTTACCACTCCAACTTTTACCACAGCATTTTTACCACCATTCTTTTTTACCGCTATCTTGTTTTACCGTTAACCCATTTTTTACCACTCAATTTTTACCACTCAATTTTTACCACTCCAACTTTTACCTCTGCATTTGTACCACTATACTTTTTACCGCTATTTCGTTTTACCACTAATACATTTTTACCACTCCGTTTTTACCATTACAACTTTTACCACCATACTTTTTTACCGCTATTCCGTTTTACCATTAATAGTTTGTGGGGCTATAGTACGGTTTTGTTAGTGTAGTAAATACCAAAACCGAGTTTGTGGGGCTCTAGTGCGGTTTTGTTAGCTTTGTTAATGTAGCAAATACCAAAACCGAGTTTGTGGGGCTCTAGTACGGTTTTGTTAGCTTTGTTAGTGTAGTAAATACCAAAACCGAGTTTGTGGGGCTCTAGTACGGTTTTGTTAGCTTTGTTAGTGTAGTAAAAACAAAAACCGAGTTTGTGGGACTCTAGTACGGTTTTGTTAGCTTTGTTAGTGTAGTAAATACCAAAACCGAGTTTGTGGGGCTTTAGTACGGTTTTGTTAGCTTTGTTAAAAAAGAGACGGTGGTAAAAATGGATTGGTAAAAAAACACGTTGGTAAATATGTTGGTGGTAAAAAGAATTAGTGGTAAAAATAGGGACGGTGGTAAAAATGGATTAGTAAAAGAAAACGTTGGTAAATACGTTGGTGGTAAAAAAGAATTAGTGATAAAAAGGCACGGTGGTAAAAAATGGATTGGTAAAAGTATAATGTTGGTAAAAAATGGATTGGTAAAAGAATTACGGTGGTAAAAAAGGGACGGTGGTAAATAGGGATTGGTAAATATGGGGACAAATCTACGCTTTAAATTATGATTTTCGGTCAATTTTCACGCAACTTATAAAATAAAAGAATTGGCAAATGTCTCATTAATATAACTATGTAGGTATAAGTACCTATATTTTGATAAACTTGTTCAAACAATGTGTGTTTTAATTTGTTTTATACCTGTAAAAATACCCTTCACTTCCAAACTTTTGGGGGCGAATTTAATTATTAATTCGCCACACTTGTGACCACAATAAATAAAAGGTTGCCCACCCCAGCCCTACACTAAAGTGAATCCGAGAGGCATGGCCTGAGGATCCTTACACAAAAACATTGCTCGATGCACTGGATACTGGATAGTTTAAACTGGAACCGACCAACCGTATATTATACCGGGTGATCCAATTTAAGGATCCTATGTTTGCGGCGCTGTAAATCAAACAGCTGTCAGTAAACACGTGTTTTTAAAGTATCAAATGTTAGTTTATAACAACACATTTACAAAATTAATCGCTTAGCGTAAAAGCGTAAAAATTATTCAATTAATTATTCTAATAAAAATTCTGTACTAACTGTGTATCGAAATTGTGAAGATTATGGTCAATGTAATCGTCCTACTTAGCCAAGATCATGCGATTTAATGCAGTTATTGGAATTTTTGTGGGATTTTCGGAATTACCCGAAACGTTAGAGAATCTGAAAAACAACATCCGCCAAGTTATAGCCGAGATACGACCCGAAAATTATGAAAAAGTTATCGAAAATTACCTCGAAGGATTGGCTTCTGCAGATATCCAGAGGCGGCCATTTAATTGATACTAGTTTTCATAATAAATTAATGAAATACATAGCAATTTCGTTTAGAGAAAAAAATCCAGAGATTTCTTTATATTTTGTGTTTTTTTTTCTAACGTTCGGAAGCACAAATTGAATCAGCCTCTACCTTTCAATTCTAAGCAAACATGCATTTTAATTTTGTAATGATTCATTTATTTAAGATTAAATATACTGTCTGTGTTCATCAGATCATCCGAACGATAATCTGTCTTGATCGTTTTGAAATAAAATATTTATTTAATTATATCATTGAATTTACTTGTATTGTGCTTAATTTTAAAGAAATTATTTCAAAGTTTTGCAGTAAAAGTAACATCATTAAATCTATTTACAAAACATATGAGTATTTCACAAGTTAACAGTTGACTACAACTTCCGTTTGAATCCGCAAAAAAATTAAATCATAAAAAGCTGTTGCATGGTTTTCTCCGCGTTTGACACAATAATATGGTTTTGTACAATAAGTTTTGGTGTGGCCATATTCTTGACACCTCAAACACTATGGGATTTCATTTCTTTGTCGGGGGGGTTCTACGTCGATTTTTGTTCCAAGTAGGTATTTTATGTCAAGATCGCTTTGTTGTTTTCATTAGGCTCGTAGTCTACGAAGACTAGGGATAATGGTTATTTGGTCTTCCAGCTACGAATATTTGTGACGTTTCTGATTTCGAAACCTTTTTCTTCCAATTTTGCCCTTATATCTTTTGTTGGTACTGTCGGATGAATGTTTTTAATGACTGCTCTATACGCGCATTCTTCTCTTGGCTGGTAAGTGTGGCATGCAATGTTATTTGTTTTAAGGAAGTGCGATAGTTTACGATAGGCGTCAGACGTTGCAGTGTTGATTGTTATTGATTTGTTTGAAAAGGATTTACAGATGTATTCAGTTGACTGAAGAACTGTCTCGATGCTTTCTTTCATTCCAAAGTAATCTTCAACGTCTGAGATGAATATTGGGGATGGTTTGTTTGTATTTGTTATCCTTTTATTTTCTTTCACTGTTTCTTCTGCATGTGGTAGAATTGAGTATCTATTCATTGTCCTGGTTGTAGAATTCAGTTCGTGGTTACAGCGTTTGGCTTATATGTGTGTCGTGTTCTTTTCTTCTTCGCGAAGTCCCTTAAGTTGATTTCTTGCTTTGGTATTTTTAACAACTTCCCATGGAAGGGTGTTGTTTGTTCATGCTACGTTTACTATATTGTTTGATGTGTTGATTGAATTTATATTAGTTTCAATAATTGGTATATCTAGGGTGCTTCCTAAAGAGTATATTGAACTTTAACCAATTATAGGTGTTGTTATTGGACTAGATATTGAATAACTTGTTGTGTAAGCCAGGTAAGAGGGTGTTTTTGTTACCGTTGATGTGAAATACTTCATATGGAAAGTTGTTCCGCCGCTGGTTTCTGGCATGAATAATCACTACTTTTTCACAAGGTTGTTATTATTAGTGGTTGATAACTTATAAATTAAATTAATTATCACTCACTGTCACTATTCTGTGTAACAATTCACTGTTAGCGCTCGGCACGTCCGTTCAATTGGAGTGTCTGTACACGAAATTATTAAATAATATGACTTAATGTATTGAATAAAATTGTAAAAATAAGCCAAAAAACCTAAAACAACTTAACTTATAAGTTAAGTTCCTCAATTTTATTTCACAACAAAAGGGTTACAAAAGGTAATATTTCTCTTGTTATAAATAATATACGAGTAACATCAAAGAGAGAAGTTGTAGTATATAGTGAGATAATAGGGATAATTTTAAACAAATATATTTTCCAACCAGTGATTTCCAAAGTGTGACAATCAATTTTTTCCACAAACACTCCTTTCTTCGTCATGAGTGTTAGTGGGACCTTCTTTAAATAACCTAACCCACTTGTAAACGTGCTGACATGACATTACCTCAGGCTCATAGGTTTCTACAAGTTGACGATGGATTTCAGCTGCGGATTCTTGACGCAAAGTGAGGAAATTGATGACCGATGAGGTGTAGCTAACGGCCCCTGCGGAGGTTGACGACATTTCTCAACGGATTGAATTGGGCCAGGGCTCGGTTTGACCGTTACGAAGCCCCCTCCGCGCAGGTGTGCCAACCTTTGAAAAAAAATTCCCTGCACCCTTCAGAGCACTTGTCACCTTTTTTATGGATATTCCTTGTACAACTTTACCACAAACACATCAACCACTGATACATCGATGACACCGAGGACACCGAAAATTCCGACAAGACCTCAAACCCCCCACCCGTTTTTAAGAAAAAGTATCTAATTTTTCTCCAATGCTTGAGTACCTAGAAACAACCTTAAAAATATGAATATATTTGCAAATCCATGTCAAACAACTCTGTAAAAATAAACACAATCTCATCCGTCGCCTGTCGTACTCTTATAAACTCGCTAGACATAGACAGTAACAACATAATCTTACCACAGTTATCAACTCCGCGAAAGCAGAGCTAACCGCATAGTCATCAAAAACTTAAACCAATCGGTACCAACTGAAGATATCAAAGAAGCCTTAACAGAAAAAGGCTTGCAAATTTGAAACATTTCCAACATCTAAAGCTGGCAAACAGAAAAACCTCTCCCCATGTTATTTGTCGATTTAGAACCTGAAGCCAACTATAGGGTCTTTCAATAGGAGTGATAGTTTTTTCAATAAAGATTTCTCGGTTTCTGATATATATTTTATTTACTTCTAGGTGTCAAATTATTTAGTATAGTGTGCAGTTTTATGATGCAGAGTTTGATGCCTCTAGACCGGTTGGAAATAATTTAAAAAATATTACCAAAGTTCGAGCTCAGTTGTGGGTGCTCAACATTTATTCACCCCAGAATAGGGTCGCCCTCACCGTTAATCTGTGCAGGCTATAAGACGCACTGTGATAAAGTTTGAGTTAACATTACTAAGACAATAAGCCACCAACGAAATGTTAGAATTGAGGAGAAAAGCACAATTGTAGCGGCCAGTGTTGCAAATGAGCCAAATTCTGCCAAATTGGAGCGATCTTGTGATCAGTGTCAACAAAGCCGTGGTGGACATTTGAACGATATCTTGTTCCGAACATAACTGAATTGTCTAAGCTTCCAAATAAAGCAAAAACTAAATTGATATGTCAAACCGTTGACGTTTTATTTAAAATTAAAATCCTATCACTCTTAATGAAAGACCCTATACAAAGCTATCTACGATGTTAAATTCCTGTTCAGTACCAAAGTAACGATAGAACCATCCAGAAAGCGAAATGACATTACACAATGCATGCGCTGCCAAGACTACGGGCACACGAAAACTTACTGTAAACGACCATTTTCCTCGCAACCAGCAAACAACTCAGTACCCAAAAACCCGTAAAGAACCACCTCTATGTATACTCTGCTCTGGACCCCACCCTATCAACTGCAAGGATGGCTCAGAGTATAAAGAGCTACAAAAATCGAGAAATAACTCAACACAGCAACTCAAGAGCAAAACGCACCTAGAACTACGCATAAGAAAACACCACATGTTATTCAGCAACCACAAACAATCAGGCAACCAACTTCGAACGCACCCACCACTCCAACTCAAATGAACATGAATCTTCTCAAGCACAAATCTTCAGCATACTCGAATCTGTTCAATATGATGCTACAACAAAACAGTCAAATAATAAATCTCCTCACTGCTCTTGTCAATAAAAATAATGGCTAGTACAGAAGAATAGCTGCTTGGAACGCCAATGCATTGGCGCAACATCACAAAAAAGTTGAAATATTCATCAACCAGAAAAAATAAACGCGCACCTAGTATTAGAAAACCATTTAACGTATAGAAATTATTTCAAAATAGCTACAAAACATATTTCACAAATCACTCCGATGGAACATCCCACGGCGAAACAGCAATAATCATAAAAGATAAAATCGTACACTTCGAAACTGATAAATATGAACTTGAATCCCTACAGACTACAAGCGTCAAATAAAAAGGACCTCATGGCACAATAACCATATCTACCGTATACTATCCCCCCAAACACTATATCAAAAAAGCCGACTTCGAGCACTTTTTTAAGATCTCCTAGACTTTTTCATAACTAATGGTACTGCAACAAATTATACAAATATTAAAACAAGCAATGAGCTCTCATCTGATCATACTCCTGTCCATCAATCTTATACGAGATCTGGCTAATAAATAATGAGACTGCGCACGCAGAAGACGTCCTAGAGGGGCATGAGGGGAAACGAATGCAGCGTTGGATAGCTGGAAGTGTCTACTATTCCGGTGCGAAAATACGTTTTTGTTGCTGTAGTAGTATTTTTTCTATAAAGGTTAGAAACGAACGTGTTTTCTTCTTATTTATCAAATTTTATAACTAGATTAACATTAAACTTATAATCTTGTAACATAAATTATAAATTTGAAATTTAACGTCCTTAAACTTTAAACTAATAATATAATATGTAACAATGACATTTATATGTATTTTCAGCTGTGGCCTGATGATGACTGAACGGTCGAAATCGATAGCCTTACAAAGTATTTAAATAAACAAATTTAAAAATCAGTTGCACTTTTATTACACATCTATTCAAATTGTGTATAATTCAAATCTCAAAATAATTCCAGTTATTTAATTAAATTACCAGTGAACTTTTCAACAATTAACCATTTCACGCTAGTTTCAATTGACATAAGGAAATTGATTGTCGATGCTTTCCATAGGCGGGTAACAAAATTTGGGACAAATCTTTAAAGAATTTTAATTAAAAACTTGAAGAGTTAGGAAAAAGGTTACGGAACATTGTGTCTCTCATCGAGGGACATTTCAGGTTAAAATTAAAACACTTATTTTTATTTATGTTACATCCTGTATATTCAGTTTAAACATGTAACGGAATGAAATTAAAAGTTAAGGTCGTATTTACATGTAAACAAAATATTTTAAATTTATTTTATTTTAAACACGAAAAACCAGGGACTCAAACAGCACAACATAACGGTTTCAGGTTCGATTCGCGGTTTACTTGGCTTTCATGCTTCTTTTTGAAATGAACCGGTGACCGGTTTATTCTAAAGTGGTTAAAGCTCCGGTTTCGGTTCAATGATTTAATAAGCAACAATCAATTAATTAAAAATATTCATTACAGGTTTGGAATAAAATGAAAAAAAAACACTAAAACCAAACAAAATTTGAGTAGGTACCTAACCTAAAGAAAATTCAATAAATTTCATAAATATCACATAATAGTTTTTTAACTAAAAAATTTTAAATTTTATATAAGGCTTTAAACCGTTCCGAACCAGTTCACATCCATCGATTCGGTTCAGGTTTGGCCTGGTTTTAGTAAAATAGCTGCAGTAAAATATTTGGTATTATTTTTGGCGTCGTACAATGCCTAATTATCAAAGTACCTTTCATAATACACATCTGTTAAATAAGAGTAATAACACTATGTATGTAAAATAAACAGAAATTTGGGAGATATTGCGTTGTGAATATGAAAATTAATGTTTATGTTTTACAGCATTTTGAAAAATAATAGAATCTTGGATATAATGGGGAGGGTGGAGTAAAAACACCACATGCACTTAGGCCGCTCAAACGGGCCCATTGTACAACCTCCGGGAAGCACAGCTCCCTGCTACAGGTCCTGAAGCCATTCTACACTCAGGAAGAACGCTAACAGGTCAGCAGCGGGAGTTATGATTAGGATGGCCATGTCCGGCCAGAATTCCCCTAGCATGGATCCTCTTTTTAGAGACAAAGCAGGACATTCACATAGAATGTGCTCCACAGTTTCATCTTCTTCTTCGCAACCTCTACATAGAGGACTGTTGACGATTTTCATGCGATGCATGTGTTTGTTTAAACGACTGTGTCCTGTCAAAATACCGACAAGAAGTTGAAGGTTGTTCCTAGAGAGTCGAGTAAGATAATTTGCCAGTTTAGTAGTTTGCCTCGCAATTAGCCTCTTTGCATGTCTGCATTGAGGTGTGGTAGTCCAATGAACTAAAAAAATTTCAAAGCTAAAGTCTTTGACAATATGACAATATCATGAAGAGTTGAGGTTGTCAACGGAAGTATAGGTTCCGGGCCGCAAGGCAGAGAAGACGAGCCTTGTCTAGCAAGTTCATTGGCCTTAGCGTTACCTTCATTACCACTATGCCCTTTAACCCAAGTGAGTTCTACGACATTGTTTTCGGATATGTCAGACAGTGCTCGTTGACATAGCTCGACAAGCTTTGACGTGACTTTGCAGCCATTGAGAGCTTGAAGAGTTGCCTTGCTGTCTGTTGTTATCCTAATTGACTTGTTTTGAACCTGGAGTTCATTCACAAGTATTGCACTCTGCATTATCCCCATAATCTCAGCCTGGAAGACAGTGGTGTGAGCACCAAGGGGTATGCTAACGTTAAGGTTCAGTTCTTCGGAGAAGATTCCCGAGCCTGAGCCTGTGGACGTTTTGGAGCCATCTGTAAAGATGAAAATGTCAGGGCTGGAGGCTCCCTGACCATCTAGTATAACACGATAGGGTTTATCGAAGTTGAAAGTAGGAGGTGTGCAATCCGCATTCGTCTGCAGAAGAGGAGCAGAACGAAATGCCTCTTGCAAAATAGAGCTGTGTTTGCAGCTTACTCCTGATTTTGGTAGAAAACCTAAATGTGAGAGGCGTAGAGCAGTCTTTAGTGCTACCTCCTCTATATAAAGATTAAGAGGAGTGAGACACAGAAGGACTTCCATAGCCGCCGTCGGTGTAGTGCGCATTGCACTTGTAATTGCTAAACATGCCAGTCTCTGTACATGTTCTAATTTCGAAGATGCTGTTGATTACCTAACTTAAGGCCACCATACCAGAGCACCATACGTAATCATTGGCCTGATGATCGCTGTGTAGAGCCAGAGTGAGAGCTTGGGAGTCAGCCCCCAAGTTCGACCCATAACACGACGGCATTGCCAGAAGGCAATGCAGGCTTTTTCAACTTTCTGGTTTAGATGTTGACTTAAGTTCAATTTACAGTCAAGTGTAACTCCCAGATACTTGACTGTATCTGAAAAGTCCAGAGTTTGGTTGAAGAGTTTCGGCTTGTTGAGTCTGCCGATTTTACGTTTTCTGGTAAAGAGGACCATCTCAGTTTTGGTTGGGTTAACTGAAAGAGAGTGTTCCTCGCACCAGGATTCGAGAAGTTTGAGAGCATTGTTAGCCACTTCGCAGAGTGTGTTCTCAAATTTACCATTTAGCAGAATTGTAATGTCATAATAGAATATTTACTATTTATTGTCAGAAGGATTTAAAGAGTTGTATGTAATACCGCCATCTTTAGTTTAAAAAAAAAATTGGACATACAGCGTTTTTAAAATAAGCTCCTCATTTCAGTATGATCATGATTTAGGATGTAGTATTGTACATGTACTTAGTTATATGTTTATATTTACAAAAAACAAACTGAATACAGTCCTGTTGCCCTAAGACAAACTCTGAGATGAAGCGGAGGCAAAGAACGGTCAATAATTTATTAAATAACATAATGAATTATTGTCGTTTCGAAACCGGGCACGTACTAAGCATTTAAGTTCACGAACCAATTAATTAGTGTCCAGAATGAAAATTTATTCTGAAAAAAAAACATTAAATTGTAATTCAATTGTATTTTGAATTTAATTATTTATAGGTGCATTTGGCAGGTAAATCTGTTCTTTTCACTCTTCTTAATCCGCCGAGACGAGAAATTTCTCGTCTTATTCTTGTTTCGTCTCGAAATTACGAGAAGAGAACCAATATATTTCTCGTCTCGGATTTTTGAGACGAGAATTCGAAACTACGAGACGAGAAATAGTTTTCTTGAAATCGAGAATTCTCGAAACTTTGAAACAAAATTTGATTTGATCCTCTTCGTATTTTTTTATTTTACCTTGTTCGTAGCATTTTTTTAATATAAATATAAGCCCGTCGGACACGATGCAAAATTTTGTACAAAATGTTTATGCAAAATATAATGGATCGTGTGCGTGTTAAAATGTATGAAATTTTGTACAAAGTATTTAGGACAGGTTCTAATTTTTTATTAATGATATTTAATTCTTCTCTGAGATTTTCTTTTAAAACCGCACGAAATACGGTTCAGGTTCGGTTCGTTGTTCACTGTACACTAGTTGGTTCAGTTTTCTTCTGGATTTAATTTTTTTTAAATTAACTATTAACCGCTTTTAAACACCCCACTCCATAATTACTTGAGCTCCATTTGATTTACCAAACGCACCTATAGTACAGAATATAATATAATAGGCAACACCAAAATATCAATATAGGCACAATAGGATCTTTGCAGTTTGTTTCATACATATCTACTACAGTTGAAATTGAAAATTGCTTGAAACTATTTAAATAGGCAAAAGTTTTACAAGGGTCGTAAGAAAACAAACCTAACCAGTGAAATAGTTTTCATAGCTGTTATTCTTGGCTTAGATATTTATGTACCTACGAACATTACTGAACTGAGCAACTTTTCAGTACTATTGTACACAGGGGTGGACTAGGACTTTTTACCGGCCCAAATTGTAGAGGCGCTGACATTAGAAAATAGCACCGCAGGCGAAATTTTTTTTGAGTTCAAAGCCATATGCCAACTATTTCTAGGGATACTTATTAAATTTTACAAGAATTTGTGCATAAGCCTGATCTCTCCGCTTCTCAATCAGCCCAATATTATGTCGGCCCACCGGGTTTCGTCCGGTATTTATGGAGACTTATTAAATTTTACAAGAATTTTTGCAAAACTTGATATCTCGGCCTCAATCGACCCAATATTGTGTCAAAAATAGAAGTAGTTGCTATTAAAATATAAATGAACAATCTTAAACTTCGAAGACTGCTGTACGCTGTACGAATGGTCAGTCCGTCAGTCATATAGAACTGTTTGTGACTGCACAAGTGAAATTTCCAGCAGGGTTGCCGATCTTGAATCGATTTTTTTGAAGATCGATTAATTGCAACAAAAATATCGATTTTTTAGATCGATTTTTTAACAGTCGATTTTATAGGAAACCGATCTTTTTAGCTGAAGATCGATTTTTTTTAAATTACAAGATACTTATAGGTTTATATTGTAGTTAAGTTTTATTAATTTTTATTGCTTTAAAACATAGTTCTCTCCTTATTTTGGTTACTGCCTGGAAACATTAGTATATGAAAATAGTTCATCTGTAAATGAATTAGAACACTATTTTAGTCATCAAACTATAGACAGAGACTCAAACCCAATTGATTTTTGGATTCGTAATAAAGTAGTTTACCAAAATTTATCAGAGTGTGCGTTACAGTACTTATCAATAGTTGCACGTTCTGTGCCATCTGAAAGGGTATTTTCTAGGGCTACTAACATATTAGATTCAACTAGAAATCGTTTAACAAGTGAAAATTTAGGGCATTTGGTGTTCTTAAATTCTTTACATATTTCTGAATGTAATTTATAATTTATTGTTTCATTATTACACAACGCAGTTCCACTTAATGTATTTTTGTTTTGTTTTGTTTTACCGATTTTTTTGCAAAATTTTGCTGTTCTTGTTCTTATATCCATTTTCCATTATATTTTTGAATCGATCTTTTAAGTATCGATTTTTTTGTAACCGATTTATTCGTGAATCGATTTTTCACGTTTCGATCTAGATCGATCCTTAAAATCGATTCTTTTTTTAAAGATCGGCAACCCTAATTCCCAGTTCAGTAATCGTGCACTAACACACAGTACGCTTGATTGAATACGGTAGTTCATAGAAAACACTAAAGAATGGTCAAAAATAATTACCTATATAAACTTAATATTTATTGAAATATTCCTATAACGAAGACCGAATTAGATGCCACCATCGAAGAGCTAAAACAATCCACAAGCCCTGGGCCAGACGAAATAACCTACAAAATGATAAAACATCTTCCAAACAACACAAAAGATTACTTACTTACATATACAACAATATTTGGACGGAAAACAAATACCCATGTAAATGGAGAGAAGTTACTACAATTCCTCTACTTAAACCAAATAAACAGATACCACAAACTATAGGCCCATATCTCTATCAAACTGTCTTAGCAAACTACTGCAGAAAATAATCAACAAACAACTCGTATAGTACTTTGAAAAATAAAAAAAATTTAAATGAGATACAATGTGGATTCAGGAACAATAGATCAACTGATATCGCTGCAAACTGAAATACACAATGCGTACATAAACAAGCAACATAATTCTTTGATATCTCAAAGGCATATGACACTGTGCTATAGTCTATAGATACATTTTGAAATCCTTAAAAGAGAATAATCTAAATGGTAATATACTAAATCACATAAAAAAAATTATGAATGATCTCAAATTCATAGTGTTACATAATAGAGTACTATCCGAACATAAAACCCAAGATAACGGAACGCCACAGGGAGAAATACTGAGTGCAGGGACGTAACTAAGGGTGGCCCAGGGCCCACCCTGCAAAGCCGTGGCCCACACAAAAATGTTACAATATTTTTCCATTAGTTTACAGAAGAGATACCTATAATTAAAATATTTAATAATACCTTACATAATACTATGGAAGAGATATTGATTTATACTTAATTGAGAAAAGAAATGTTTATGAATATGATATAGCGGATAGATATAGATTTATTGTTGGTAAATGTTGTATTTTTGAATAGATATAATATATGTCAGTCTGAGTGTTCGTGCAATCTTTATTTATGCATACATATTTGATGTCATATTCAACTGGGTACTGTTTTTCTATACGATATTAATTTAAGAAGAAACTAAGTCAAATACCTTCAGCAGTAAAAAAAATTTCGCCGAGCGAAGCGAGGCCTACTCCTGTATTTTTCAAAACCAAAAATTTTACTATAAAAAGTATGGCCCACTCTAATTTTTTATTGGCCCACCTAAAAAAATCCTAGTTACGTCCCTGACTGAGTGTTACTCTATTTTTAATAGCTATGAATAAAATAACTACATATATACCACCACACATAAATGTATCATTGTTCGCTGACGACTATGCAATACACTATAAAAACACAACTACACTTAAACAAGAACAACAAACAGCAAGTAACAACATCCTAAAAATTAGAACTAATACAAAATACAGCCATTCGATTAGCAATAGGAGCTTATAGAACCAGCCCAGCAAAAAGTATGCTTTGTGAATCTGGCATTATGCCTCTAGAATTCCGTAGAAACAAGTTAACATTAACCTATTTTCTGAAACTAGCAAAAAATCATAATAATCCTACTCATAAACACATATACAAATATCATAACGCACAATTCTATTATCAAGCAATCCTCTTCAACAAAAAATAAAAGAAATCCTTAGAAATCTCCAAATGAACCTACCTGACCGTGAAAAAAATTATGAAAATATTATACCACCATGGAGAAAAGAAACACCACACTATATAATGACACTAACTGAATACAAAAAGTCTGCAACATCATCGACAGAAATTAAAGAAAAATTTCACCAAATCTGCAGTCAGCACGAAAAAATATACACGGACGGATCCAAATCATCAGCAGGAACAGGAGGAGCTATATTTTTACAAGAACAAAAAAATGAAAATACACTTACCCACAGAAACAAGTTCGTACAGAGCAGAAGCACACAGTATAAAATATACGGCGCACTAAAAGAAATCAAGAACAACAATAGCCGACAGGAAGAATGCATCATTCTTACTGATGCACTAAGCGTCATCCAAGAAACAAAAAATATATACAGCAAACAACTCATTATACAAAAAATTCAAGAATTAATTCACAGTACCAGTAAATATAACAAAATATCGTTAATATGGATAGGGATACCATCGGATATAGGAATAAGTGAAAACTAAGAAGCGGGCAAAACAGCGAAAAAACCCTCCAGGAAGACATAACTGGAATCTCCATACCAGTAGTGGCAGTAGAGGACATAATACAAGCTTGCAAAACAAAAACAAAGAAACAATGGAATGAAATATGGATAAGTTCGACTGGAAACAAATTAAGAAACATAAAACAAAGCATAGAGAAATGGAACAATTTGATAAACCGGACAGATCAAATAAAAATTACAAAATTAAGGATAGGTCACACAAATCTCACACACAAGTACATTCTATAAAAAGACACCCAGAAGTCTGTGACACCTGTAAGGTACAAATCAGTATAGAACACATACTGACACAATGTCCGAAATACGACCAACAGCGAGCACAACACAACATCCCAGCAAACCTGAAAGAAGCCATAGGAAACGACATCACCAACCTCAACAACACGATTCAATTTTGTAAAACGATAAATATAATATCCATACCTATAAACAACAAATTACTGTTAACAATTTAAATACAATGTATAACTAAACTATTGTACCGGGTAGGTACTAATAACCGCAGCTGTTGAAGTACTCTCTTTTTTCAAATTAAAAAAAAAAACACGTGTTGTGTGAGTTAAGACAGTAAACATCTTAATAAAGGAAAACAAGTTTTTAAAAACTAACTTGGAAATAGTAACAAATTAGTTGGCGCAATTGGCTAGGATTCTGAAAGAAGTTTCATAGTGGAAAATTCTTCAGTTTCAATTGTTTACTTGCATTTCCTTTCACTTTCCTGATTACATGACAGATTCCTCGCGTTCCTCAATTACCATAGAGGAAAATAGTGATCATGAGTTAAATTTAGATTACAGTTTTAGCTTCAAAGATACACATTTAAGTTTAATATTTTCTGCATTAGAAATTAACGAAAGACTTGTCATAGAAAACAATAATTGTTCAAACATGCCAGTTTTCGAAACAAAATTATTAGATATTGTGCCAAAATTCGACAGAAACCCCGTTGAATTTTCTGCATTTTTAGATGTAGCGAATACACTAATCAATCATTATTGGGATGAAACTCCTCAAAACGCAAATTGCGTTCAAAATTTAACAATAGTATATGGTATTTACGCTAAACTCACTGGGCCTGCACGCGAAGTACTTATAGGTATTCTATGTCTACAGCTAAAGATTTAGATCAATTAAGACCAAAATATAACGAGAATTAAATACAATTTTATTCTAGGAGTGTTGTCAAATTTAAGCGCATTGCACAATTACCTAAACATAGGTACACGAAAACGAAGTCGCAATTAAAGCAGTTAAAAATAATTTTTATAATACACACGCTTTCCAAATGTTTTTAGCCAGTTTAAAGAACCCCTTGGCTCTACAATAGGGTCGTCCTGAAAAAATTTAATATAACCTTTTTGTGTCTTAACGTAAAATTCATAACCGATAATACATCATCCCATAGTAAAAAACTTTTTTTTTCCATTGCAACAAGTCAATAAACAACATTAAGAGCCTATTGCGTGGCAATAATACGCATTGAAAAACGAGTAATTTTTGTGAGGATCTCAATCTAATACTGTTATACGTATGATGTTGAATTTTTGTATGTAGATTAAGGAAGAATACTAAAAGTGCGGAATCTTCAAAATCTTTAATTAATGTAATTAGTTTGGCTTTAATAATTATGCGAAATTCGGCGAAAATTGTAGAAGTTTAGATATAATTTATGGCAATTCTGTTGATAAAATTATAGTTTTATTGTTTTTCCGTCTATTACATCTATGTTTACACATCTATGTTCTACTCATTTTGTCTTTAAACTCAATGATAACTTTTTTAGTTTATTCGTGAGATCCTCACGAAATTCTAGTGTTTAATTTCTTTTTATCTCTAATTGTTGTCGGAACAATATATAGTTTGAATTTTTCAATTCACCAATGCTTTGTCGTTACTAATGTAAAATTTCAAATTTTTATTTTGAGCAATATAGCCAAAATCGTGAATTCTGATTCTTATTGCACTCAAGAAGTATAGCCCCTTAAATATCGTAAAGCTTTCAAACTTTGTCACGTGACCGACGAAACGCTGTTATTGGCTGAGCGCCGCTGTGACGTTATTACGCATGTTGGCGACCGGCTCTCAGTGCATGAGAGATACAAGTCGTCGATTAAATCGACTCTGAAACCAATCTGACCCAAAATGAGTTCTGACGGATTTGTAAAGGGGCAGTCACATAATCTGCCAAAGGTTCACGTGCTAATGGTTGCCGACTTTTTCTCAAAAAGTGAGTTTTTCAACGCAGCTGAAACGAGTGGCGTCAAAGCTCACGGGTACGTGTTTGTTATGATTCTTATCTTGAAAGTAATGTCTGTTTTGTGTGCTTAGTAAAGTAAAATACTTTTTTAAGTGATTTATTAGATTTTGATACATATTGGAAAATACTCAAATAACCTATAAATGTTTTGTTTACATAAAATTTCACTCTTACCTTGTTAAGGACGTTATTCATATTGCGATGATTATTTGTTGAAATTAAAGGTTATCAGTTTAACTATATAAATTTATATTTTTGTAATTTTACAACAAATCTAACTTTACATTTTAAATGGATACACATGTTTTATGTAAAAAAAAGTTCAAAACGAAGTTTCAAAAAGTTCATACATTTCTTGGTTACTTTTGATAATAGTCGTAGATAAACATGTTTTTTGTTTAATTAGAATCAAAGTGTTCAACATTTAAACTTGATTTAAATTACCATCAATTTAATTTTTATGTTTACAATAAACAGAAAAGATCTACGAGTATTTATAATGAGGCTATTTTTGGAAAAAACATATTTTACACAATTTAAGAGTAGTTTAAACAAATAATAGCTGTATGAAAAGTGTTTTTGTGAACTGGACCCCTCAAATCTATTTTGAACTTATGTAGTTACCAACAATGACAGCCAATATTATATGTCGATCGATTTTCGTCGATAAATGATTGAAAATAACAGTAATTTTTGTACTTACATTGAAATGGTCTTCACAACAATATAAGTGAGACGTCAAAGAGACACTCGCGGCATCACGTCGGATTTGCTGGAGCCACTTTTTCCGAATATCTCCGGTTGGCACGTTTATAAACAACTTGATCGGCTCGCGATGACTGCTGCTGTCGCACCCAGGCACTACGCAATACTTATTTGCCGCTTTTTTCGGCAAAACCGACATTTCTGTCGGTAGCTTCATTGCAAACAATGCTGCGGCTGAGCGCCAACGTGCGTAGTGACGTCACATCAACATGGCGGTCTTTCGGGACCTTTTCAAACGCCGTTCATTTTATAATCGCGTTTGCTTGTCACATCGACTTCTTTCGACAGAAAAATTATTGTATATATATATTTTTTTATGATTATAGAATTTATTTTTGAGGTTTTCGAAAAACCGTGGACGACCCTATTCGAGCTATGAAACCTGAAACCAACCACTTTGGCAGAAGCTAGGCAGTACATTATATCTGAAAATAATATTCGTCACTTGCAAAAACCAAATTTTGAGAAAAATAAAAGTCAAAATTTAAGACCTATTACAAATTTCTCAATTCAAAAACCACAGTTCTCTTCTCCATCACGGCCACGCTATAATAATCAGTAGGTACCAACCATTCCCAAGCAAACCTTATTCACTTACAACCACGATTCACACAAAAACCTCAAAGATATTTTACAAATCAGCAAGTCATTCAACCAAGATCAACTCCTATGAGTGAAATATCTCACGGAACCTTTCCAAAACCAATCCCAATGAGTAGAATATCTCATGGAACTTTTTCAAAACCTAATACTACCATAAATAGACCCCAATTTCAACAAAAATAACCAAATTTTATTTCTGAAGAATTGTTCCACGTAGAACAGGAATATCCAAATCAAAATCAATACTATGATCAAGGCGAATGTAGTTTTAAAAATTATGAGACGGTCTATACAAACTATGATTCTCAAAATTCAAATTATGACGTTACTGAAATGTTCTATGAAAACACTTCAAACCCCATCATGTGACGACGAGCAAGATTTTCGCGAAGTCAATAAAACAACGCACCCAACATAGAGTTACATTCATAAGAAAGATTTACCGTACATTCAAATTTCAGATCCACCTCTAAAATTATTGATTGATACTGGTACAACAAAATCATTTTTAAATCCGGACATTGCTGAAAAATATTTAAAAGATAATATTCAAAAATAATAATTTACTACTTCATCAATATTTCAAACAACTAAAAGAGACAATTCAATGACAATAAAATTATTAAATTTTATCTTTTCAAATTTCATCACTTCTTGTCGGTTTAATTGGCTATGATACTCTTAAAAATCTAAATGTTCACTAGATTTAAAACATTCTATTCTAAATACACAACACACATCATTAAAATTGTCACATTACGATGCCAAGGTATTATTATTATTTTTCGCAGGAACCACACATTTTAAAAACCCCTAAAATTCTAATAAATATAGACAACGAAATCATCGAAATTTCTGATGATGAAACAGAGTAAACACAAATGTAGAAAACCTTATCATTGGTATTCCAATAGTTGACAAACCAAATTAATTACGGAATGAATCAACAATTCAAATTAACCAAAAATAAAAAAAACTATTTGAAAATTCACAACGTATCACCTCCCTAGGAAGGAAAAATACTATTCCTCCCGTTTTATGCGGGAATCCATTTGTTTTTTTTCCTACCTAGAGAGAAAAAGTACTTTTCCTCCCGGTTTATGCGAGAATCCACTTGATTTTTTCCAACCCAGAGTTGGTAATATGGATACTAATGACACTAACGAAATTCAGATCAACATTGTACAAACAAATCAAAATAAAAGGGTTGCTAAATTATACAAAAATTTGAATGAAAATAAAACGAATTAACTAGTTCGAGCAATAAATAATGCTATAAATTTCAGCTTCTTACTGTACACTGAGGGACATGAAATTCTAGAACAAATTAAACTAATTCTTGATTCTTTATTAAATTTTCTTGTTGAAATGGAAAACTATAATATTCGCAAATTTAAAAATCACACATCCCAGTATTATCTGTCACCAAGATCTGAAAAATATTGTTAATGAATGGGCTCCTCCACTGTATTTTTTATATTTTTTTTTACAAAACTACATAAGAAACTAAGACGATTAGTGAAGACGCGATGTAAAAATTCCGCTTATTAAGCGAGATATGAATTTTTAAAGTCTGGTATTTAGTGGTGACGTCGGTGGTACTTCCAGTGGCACTCAATCAGTTTGTTTCACTAACATTTTTCTTAAAACAAATTATTTATTTATTTCATATTAAAAAGTCGTCTTGCTATGCCAAAAAACATATTTTGTAGCAGTTAAAAGTATAAAATGAAATCAAACACAAATGAAATAAGCACGAATAATTGAAGATTAAACGAACTTACCTGTAAGTGAAGTTCAATCGAAATTATATGAGAGCCTCGTTCGAAGTAATTACAACTATGTAGTACGCTTTGCGGGAAAGATTATGTCACAATGTTTAGTAAAAACAAAAACGTAATGTGTTACGTCTCCCTAGATTCCTCTGTCTCCGATCTCCGTGATAATATTTAATCATTTCGTTTAGAGCTGAAAGAAAATTTCTGCTATTTTCCTATGGGGTTGGGAAATGGGTGGGAGGTTGTAATTACTTCGAACGAGGCTCTCATATAATTTCGATTGAACTTCACTTACAGGTAAGTTCGTTTAATCTTCAATTATATTTCGAGCCTCGTTCTCGTAATTACAACTATGTAGATGTTTAGATTTATGAAAAAGCTGAAATTTTGTTGCTATATTTTTCCCTAAAACCAACCACATACTTAATAACAAATCAGCATTGTTATAGTTATCCATTTAGGGTTGTAACCCCGAAATTTTCCTTATTATAATTAGACACTTGTCTATTATAACACTTTGCAATATCTGGAAATTCCTCGAGCAGCCAGCTGTGTTTCTTATTACTTACATCCAAACTAATTCCTCTTACACCCTGCTAATGTTGACGCATGTCTTGTACTATGCGCTGAAACCTGCTTTATATTAATTCCACATCTATCTGAAACTGTTTTAATTCATCTAGAAAAAGTTTGTGCACATACAGCTGTATGTGGTTTATTCCAGGAAATAAAACCATTTATTGGTATGCTGCACTAATTTGATTTTCTCTAAATAAAGGTTTAGTACTAGCCACACGTAAATTAGGTTTTTCTAAGAAAATCTAGAAAAAATTGATTTCGGCTTGGTCCTGAGGTTTCAATGAAAGAATTTATCTCAATTTCAATGCCGGTCTGTGTATGATGAATATTATTTATCTCAATTTCTGCTAAAATTTGAACTCTATGCACTAAAACTAGTGCAACTAAGGTACTTAATCTTTTTGTTAGATTTTTTAATGATAATTTATCTCAATGACTTTCAGTTGCTAATTTGTCTAAAACCTACAATATTAGTATTCCATATTTTACTGAATCTTTGGAAATAATGGTTTCAATCTGCATATTCCCTTAAAAAATCTCTTATAAAAGTGCTATTTGTTAATAGGCCCCCAGAATATAGGAAATTGCCGACCGTGCTGAAGTGGGATTGCCGTAAACCGCACCTTGTATAAATTGAAATACTAAAATATCTAAAATATCAAAAAATCAAAATGTGACTCAAGTCACCAGGTATGATAGCTGTAGATTTCCCCTTTCACCGAAACTTTGAATAATAAAAAATATACATTTTTACCCAATTTATTGGACTTTTGTCCGCCCGCTCCTGGTGTAGATGCATGGAGCGTGCTCTCCGGCATGCAGCGCAGGAGCTCAAAATCCAGGGTGCGCTTGGGCCCGTTTATCTCGGAAAACGGCCAAATTTTAGAGAAAATTCATAAGGACCATTTTTTGTAAATAATTAACTGATCTTCATTTTTCTCTAAACAAAAAATTATCTAAATGCTATATTTTAGCAGATATTGGCGGAAAAACGATCTTTGGAACCTTTGGGGCTGTTTCTCCCCCATACAAGAACATTTTTTACAGAACTTTTTCTTATTTTAAATTACTTGTCAATCCCGACAAATTAATATAAAAATTACATTGGTGAGCGATTTTGTCAAGGTTGGACCCTTCATTTACTGGACTATAAGTTATTTTCTGTCGTCATAAACAACTCATATCCGTGACTATCACAGCAAAAAAATAATTTTAGTTTATAAAAAACCCCTGATATTGTTTTAGCGTTGCGCCCGATAAAAATGATATTAAAATATCAACAGTGGCTGGCGAATAATTTAGAGTTTCGGTTTCGAACGCTTCCCACGCAATCTTCCTGCTAATAAGGATAGATTGGTTGCAAGTGGGTGAACTTATGTTCAATATACTAAAGTTCCATCTGCTTAATCTTCTATAATTTTATGTAAGACCTTTAAAATCATAGCAAACGGTGGAAACGCATAATTATATTTTTCCATGATATAGTGAGTGCATCAACAATTAGACAATAAGGATCTCTATGCCATGAACAGAACTTTTCACATTTAGCATTTATTTTCTTTTGGATGGTATATACGAGGCGTAAAGTCAAATATTTTTCTGTTCGCACAGTTTTGCTAAATTATGTAATTTGTTAAGTTGCGCTCCACTCATTTTATTAACATATGAGATCGCTGTTGTATTGTCTATTCTCAACCAGCTTTCGCAATTTACTTTAACTCTTGCAAATCAGCGAAGGTCTATAAAATTGCCAGTAAATACAAATAGGTCATAATATGTTCTTTTCTTTAAGCACGATTCCAAAGACCCTGTGCAGTTTGACCTGCACAAAATATACCCGAACCATGCTTCGAAGTATCAGGAAAAAATATTAAATTCAAATCGAATTTGAAATGTCTTATAGGATTTTTAGAACTTAAATTATTTATCGACCATTTAAATTTGTGTTTAATTTATCGGGTAAAAACATAATTTTATCCAAATCGCCGTTACTTTTAGACAGAGCTATGTTTTTATCTGTCTCCAACTGCTTTTGTGTAAAGCCAGCTGTACGAAAGAACTGATTGAAATTAATTTCTTTCCCAACAAAGATTTTATTTTGTTAATTAACATAATTTTCTTATGTTCTGGTAATTCCAACAAGTAATTACTAGAGTTTATAATAACTCTAAATATAATATTTAGTACTAGGTGTTGAACTACTTTTTTCAAATATTTAGTACAACCCATGGTATTGAAAGCGATCAATAATCTTTCGCAAATTAGATATACAATGTTCAAATGGATTGACGAAATACAAAAAATCATCTAAATAAAAGTTATAGAACTCCTTGCTATCTTAAGCTCTGTACTACTATCCTCATAAATTTTTGTAAAATGAAAAGGACTTGTACAAGTCCAACGGCAAACCAGTGAACTGATACAGTTTTTTATTGTAAGAAAAACTCAATATTTGCTGCTACTTTTAGCTACTGGACAATTTAAAAATTATATACATCCTTTAGATCCCAGTGGGCATCTAAATGAACAGGGACTAAGTAATTTAGTCGCATTTCTGGTGTTCTCCATTTTCAACAGTTGGTGAAAATAATTTATTGAATTCTGTAATAGCAATATGTAACTGTGTTGAGTTATTTTTAGTTACCTTTGGCACAATTTTTGCCTTGGCTGACTATAGAAAAGCAATTCGTAACCCTTAATGCAGCTCAACTACATAGGTATCCTTTGTAAACGATTTCCATATTTGTTAGAAACTTTAAGACGACCAGCACTTACCTCTGGAATTAATATTGCTGTGTTGTCGTCGTTAAGACTGCATGTTTACAGGTGACCTGCGTTAAGTTTTCGCTGAAGTCCTGAACCTTGTTTGTATCGCTGCAGCTCGGTTGTGAGTCTGCGAGACTACAACTCGATTTTTGGGCCTATGCTGTAGCACCTCGAGCGCCCATCTGCACCTGTGTAGCCCTGAGGTGGTGAGTGTTTCCAGTTATAATACTTAACCCACTCCTCCTCTGACAAAATATTGGATAGAGTTTTTCCAATTATAGTTATTGCAGTCCGTAACTGGATCTGCGAGTCAAGAAAAAGATTGTCTCTTTTGAGACTAATCTGGCAAAAAAGCTTTTATTTCGGGGTTCAGTTTTGGTGCGGTAAAGGAGGAAACTTCGCTAGACGCGTATTTTGTTAAGCTATAATTTTTTAGTCTCCTTTCCGACCTCTGTACTGATCCAGTTATTCTATTGTTTTTCAACATCTGGATGCAGATTTACCATTTCTCGATTTTTGAGATTGGATACTTCCCCAGTAAATCCGCAGTTCTTTCAACTAGGAACTCTTCCGTGTTTGATGCATGAAGAGTGGTTCGATTTCGAATTTGTTAATGGGTAATTATTTCGGAGATACGATAACCTCCGATGCTAATTAGTCTGATAAGGCTAGTAATTTACTACTCGAATGACTAATTGTATATTTTTCTTCTTTTAAGAAGTTTGAAATTATTTACTTTTAGGATAAGTAATATGCATAATGTTTTAATTTTTATAAAATTTAAATCAATAAGATCTATATATGTAACTGCTTCACTGCCTGCGTGAATTTCGGTTGCTAAAGTCCGAATTAAGTTATGTAATTGCAGATGTTTCACCTCTTGTGTGAACTCGTATTGCTAATTAAGAAGTCAATTAAAACAGACTGTTTAATCTCTCGTGTTAAATTAATCTACCTGCTAACTGTTTGAAAATATTTTACTTTTGGGATGAGTAATATGCATAATGTTTTATTTCTTATAAAACTGAAATCGATAAGATCCATTAAGTAACTGCTTCACTATTTGCGTGAATTTCAGTTATGTAACTGCAGATGTTTCACCTCTTGTGTGAACTCGTACTGCTAATTAAGAAGTCAAATAAAACACTGTAAACTAAGACTTCGAAGTACTTATAAGGGTTCTTGCCCCTCTAATTAAGAAGTCAAATAAAACACTGTAAACTAAGACTTCGAAGTACTTATAAGGGGTCTTGCCCCTCTAGGAAATATACCGATCCACTATTATAAAAACAAAAAACATATGCAAAAACCGCATCACCCTCAATTTAAGTTATAGTTATAATTGTTTAAAAAACTTTCGGACTTGTAATAAAGGCAATAATCTACTATAAGTAGTATTTTGTACAGTGATCAATGTGATCTTGTGTGAACTCGTACTGCTAATTAAGAAATCAATTAAAACACTGTAAACTAAGACTTCGAAATACTTATAAGGGTTCTTGCCCCTCTAAGAAATATACCGATCCAATATTATAAAAACAAAAACATTTTTGACGTTTCATGTGACAAATTTATTTATTTTTGTCACTAACGTAGCAAAATAAAATCTAATCTACAAAATTATGTTGTCAGATACATCATTTTACATTTTCAATTCTATTGGTTGCATTATAAACATTTTGAAAAAACAAGTTTGAAAATCATGACCACCACCGGTAATAAATTACCTTGTTTAATTTCTAAAATTTGCTCTGAAGAAGAAGAATTTGAATTTGCCGACGACTGCGCTATTTTCCTTTCGAGTTTCCATTATTCCTCAACCGCGAGTCTCTATCCTATCTCTTCTTTTTCCAATCTTCTTAAATAATTGCAGAACACTGTACACTAACTTTATAACAATTAATTAATCGGAGCCGATGTGACCACAACCGCACAAGAAAGCGTAATGATTAAATATTATCACGGAGATCGGAGACAGAGGAATCTAGGGAGACGTAACACATTAATAATAATAATAATAATAGTATATTTTCCATTAAACAAGTATACAACATGTGTTGGAAAAGGTTACATTAATATATATTAATAATACACAATGTAATAAAAAGAATAAAAGATTAGTACTTAAACTAGAATATCAACTCATAAAACTCATTTACTTTATATAATGGCCTTTGTTGCAAAACATTTTGTATATGATTTTTGAATTCAGAAATACTTAATTCCTTCAAATGTGAGGGTAAATAATTATATAATTTAGCACCCATGTAAAAAGGACCATTTTGATAAGTACTAGTATTATGAGATGCCAGTAAAATTGTATTTCCAGTTTGTCTAGTTATAAGGTTAGAAGATGCAAAATTAAATTTATTCCTATTAGAGTGAACAAACAATAATAATTTTAAAATATATAATGAAAAAACAGTTAATATTTTATACTTTATAAAAAATTCTCGACAACTTACAATTCTATTAATTTTGGCAATGAAACGAATCGCTCTTTTTTGAACTTTAAATATTAAATTACAGCTTGAATGAGAGCCCCAAAAAATAATACCATAACTAATAATACTCAGAAAATAAGCATTATAAGCTATCACACAAATATTAATATCAGAAAATGACCTAAGATGTTTGATTATATAACAAATTTTTGTTAATCTCTGAACCATATTATTTGTATTAGCATGCCATTGGAGGTCACATTCAATACACATACCAAGACATTTTATAGATTTACATATATTTACATTAACAAAATTATGGTCAATGTTTTTTCTTAGAGAGCACAACAATACTTGAGTTTTTGACTCATTTAATGCTAAAAGATTATTTAGACACCACTCTTGTACATCTCCTAATAGATTGTCTATACGGTATTTAATAATATTAATGTCGGAATCAGCAGTGAGAAAATAAGCATCATCCGCGTATATAACAGGTACAATATTTGCATCTACATATTCAGGTAAATCATTTATATAAGTTAGAAATAAAAATGGGCCAAGGACAGAGCCTTGTGGAACTCCCACTTTTAATTCAGCAGTATCAGAATTACACTTAATTGAAGCACCAACAGGATCAACATAGGAGATTTCTACAAATTGTGTGCGGTACTGCAAGTATGATCTAAACCAGGATAGAATAATACCTCTAATACCATATGATGATAATTTATCGAGTAGAATATCATGATTAACACTATCGAATGCCTTACTAAAATCTGTTGCTACAACACTTACTATTTTCCTGTTATCAACACCATGTATAATGTAATCGAATAGATCATATATTGCGGAGATAGTACTATGACACTGCCTGAAACCATGCTGATTACTAACTAAAATCCTATGACTATCATAAAAAGTAGTTAGGCGATTTAACATTAATTTTTCAAAAATCTTTGATATACTACACTGTTGTGATATAGGTCTATAATTTACTAACTGTGTTTTGGAATTTTTATTTTTATATAGTGGAGTAACTTTACTAATTTTACAATAATCAGGGAATATACCAATAGAAATTGATTCATTTAAAAGTTCAGTTATTATTACTAATAAGGCGTTACTCAATTTAAAAGTAAAAAGAGGAATTTCATCGTACCCAGCAGATGACTGATTCTTAAAGGAGATAATTGTGTTAAATACTTCAGCAGTGTCAAAGGGATGTACAAATATAGTGTCAGAAATGTGTCTACATTTATTGTGATGTACATTGGAAGCACTAGTTTGATTATGAATTTCATTGAGTGTAAAATATTTATTAAACATTTGAGCAATAGAGTACGGATCAGTTATATTAGAATCACAGCTCGGGTCATGTATTTCAATATTGTCATTATGCTTCACAACAGAATTAGTGTTATTGTTAATTAATTTCCAAATTGCTTTTGTATTATTATTAGAAGAAACAATAGTAGATTTGTAGTATTGCCTTTTTGATTCATTAATAATTTTTCTAAGAATGTTGCAATATTTTTTTGTATGAACTTCTAATATGGAATTTGGATTTGTTTTACAGAATAATAATAATTGACGTTTATGTGAACAAGAAATACGAATACCTTTAGTAATCCAAGGTTTAGAGTTAGAGATCTTTTTTCTAATTTTCTTTTTAGGAAAGCATGTATTAAAATGAGATTTTATTAAAAACATCATATTATTGAATTTTTCATTGAAATTTGATGACTTATTTAGATCAGACCAGGATTCATTGTTTAACATATTACTAAAATTATTGATATTTTGTTCATTAAAACTTCTTCGAGTCACATATCCACTATCAAACTGTTTAAAATTAATATTATTATGAACAGTAATTATTTGAGCATCATGATCAGATAAACCAGAAAATATAACGTTTGCCAATAGCTGTTGAATATTTGAAAATACAACATCTATACAAGATGTAGTAGTATTAGTAGTTCTTGTTGGTGTATCAACTATTTGATACAATCCGTAACTATTGACAATTGCATTTAAGTTAAGTTTATTAATATTATTGCCATGAAAATCAACATTTAAGTCACCACACAGGATAATATTTTTGTATTTTCTTGTAATAGAACTTAACATAGAATCTAAATTATATAGGAAAGTATTAAAATTTTGAAGTGATGGCGGCCTATACAAAGAAATTACAATAATATTAAAATTGACTAAGTACACTCCTGAACATTCAAAAACACAATCAATAGAGTAATCAACTACTGTCTCTAAATCTGAAAACATGATACCAGTTTTGACAAATATGCACGAACCACCATGGTCACTAATTGATCTGCAAAAACAACTCGCAAGTGTGTAGTCATCCAAAAGTCTCAAAACAGTTTCGGATTTATGAAGCCAATGTTCGGTGAGGCAGATCACGGTTATGTCGCAATTAAGTTCATCAATAAAAATTTGAAGTTCATCGATTTTGTTTCGCAAACTACGGATATTTTGATGAAAAATGCACATATTCATTAGTTGCTATGCATTTTGAGAGTTATTATTTTTAATTTGAGGTGTCTTATCTCTTTTTGTATAAAATTTATTAACAAACGTACCTTGTGGCCAATTATCAGAATTTAAAATAATATTATTAAATTGTTTAGATACACTTATTTTGAATGATTTATATGTATCATATTTCGTTTTAAGAGGATCACAAGAAGCGTTTAAAATATTTAGTTTTTGTAGATGATTTATTATATCTTTGCACTCGACATCAGGATGAAGCCGGGAAATGAAGAAATTTTCAAATTTTTGTACCACTGATAGATTGGACGTAATAGGTTTAGATCCTGTGCCATAGACCACCTGAGATTTAGTTTTAGGATTATTTCGTCTTCGTCTACTGTGATAAACAGTAAAATCATCTTCAGTGTTATTATTATTTTGAGTTTCAGTATTGGGTGTCAATTCAATTGAATTATGAATATTTCTTGTATCATCCAAGTTTGAATTAGATTTCACTTTAGATACATACGACACATTCTTTTTGGCGGTTTCTAATCCAGAGATTTGAACTGGCACAGCAGAATTCACACCTGTAGCGACATCTTGTTTATTTTGGTTAGTATTAGATATTGTTTTGTTATTCGGTAAGTTAGTGACAGGCTGATCACTTGCTGTTTGACCTTTAGTTTGAATTTGATTGACACTTAACAATTTATTTATGTTATCTAAGTTAGAGTTTACTTTATTTATTTGAGATTTTAATTTATTCATCTCAGAGTTCATATTTGAGATAATTTGTTCTTGATTTTTAATGATATGTAAGTATTGATTTAGCAATTCACTCACTAAGTCACTATCACATGGCATAATTTGAAGGCACATATCACAAAACCATTTTAAATTCTTATTAACGTTCATACAATTGCTCTCACTTTTTTTAACTTGTACACAGGTACTATGAAAAACTTTTTTACAAGGTCCGAAACAATGAATTGGTATAGAACCCTCTTCAATTTGAATTTGTTTCGAGCACACATGACAAGTAAATGATTCGCCATCCATGTTGAAAATTACGTTTTTGTTTTTACTAAACATTGTGACATAATCGTACCGGCAAAGCGTACTACATAGTTGTAATTACGAGAACGAGGCTCGAAATATAATGTAATAATGAGAGACGGTAGTTACGTTCTCTGCCGCATCATGTCTCTTCTTCTCATGTTCTCATCGCGCGAAAATTTTTGTGGACAATAACAACGTTCCATACGAAACAAACCACGCCCTGTACTACCTACGTCATAGAATCTTAAATAATTTATATCTTTTAAATGAAATTATTTAAAAACTTGTTTTCTTCACTATTAGTCATAACAGGACATCTAATTTATGTTTTTACCATTAATATTCCTTATTTTGATTATGGTGGAGATGCCTAATAGGCATTTATAATCATAATTTATATATATATATATATATATATATATATATATATATATATATATATATATATATATAATTTATAATCATACCCACATAACACACAAGTCTTATAGACGTAGTAAAGACGTACAATTGTCACTATCTTAAGGAATTTACAAAAAGATGTGATACAGACCAAATTTGATATTAGTCAAAAAGACTTTGCAGAAAGACGTCAGGTAGATCAAATTTTGGTTGTCTATAAGACCCGTAGTTTAAAAAGTCTAAAAGTCGTCTTAATTAATGACGTTTTCTGGTTAAGGACGTTAAGTTGTAAAGTCTATAAGACGTCCAATAATAATTTGTAGAGCCTGTGGACGTCTTTTGGATTTTAAATTACATGCTCTTTACTCCCTCCATTTTGCAAAGAAAAATGGGCGCTTTTGAACATTAAACTAGTTTCAGACATTCAAACAAAGATCTGACACGATTTAAAGTACAGGGTTATAAGTGGACTATAATTATGTTACAATAAATATATTTTAAACATAAAATAGATCGGTAAGTACCTATATAACTATCTGTCTTGAAATATATTGTTTTGTTTCTACTGATTGTTTGCAAACATAACCTCTAAAACTGCTTTAATGATAAAACTTATTCTAATTGACATAGGTTTTTAATTGTAATAAACTGGAATTGAAGTTTAGGTAATTTTATAAAATTTATTTGAATTTTTTAAATCATATGCGTATTTTTGAGGGGAATACCCAAACTTTTACTCGTGTTTGTGGGATTTGGTGGTAGAAATGAAACAATACTTAAATGTATTTATTGTGCTTGTCATAAAAATGATTTTACAGAAAATAAATATGAGCCAAAAACGAAAAGTTGAAGTAGGTACACGTCAAAAATATCATGAATGATGAATCAATGAATGAAAAACACAAGCTTGTTGGTGGACTCGATTTTTATTGGTAGCACAATATACGTAAAATTATGAAATTTATAATAAGACCCACATAGCACAATTATCCGAAAGATATCACTAGGATTTCTTATAAAGGATATCTAAAAGATATCTAGATACAGACACAGCCACAAAATTCACCTGGACCGGCACCACAATAATGAAAATTCTGACAGGTAATATTACTCCTAATTTATAGACTACACAAGAAAATACGAATCACAGGCGATTGAAAATTAGGCATTGTTTTATTAAGGTGGTTACTTAACTTCAATAATTACGAAAAATGTAATACATTTTTAATTATTATTTTTCGCTTTCAATTTTGCTGAATGAAACGATAAAATTGTAATGTTTGTTATTTTTATGTAGAATTCTAATGTGTAAATTAGATTTGGAATGTTTCAAAAGAATAATAATTCAGCAGCAATTTTAACAGAAAACTAATTTCCTATGCGTAGTATGTATACGGTTCCGTAGAAAGCCTGTTAATATTTTGTAATAATATGGTTTTCTAACAATTTCTAATAAAAATATTTTTTAGATGTGATACGTTGAGACTATGATGATATCGTTACAGACACCGTCCAAGAATGGTTGAGGCATGCATAAATAAAATAAATGCTATACTTCCTAACTAATAATTATTATATTTTTTTAAATTTAGGTATGTTTTATTTTAGTAATATTTAATTTTTGTTATGAAAATATATTATATTTATTTTGACATGTAATTTTTTGTTCTGTTTTCAAATTCCTATAATGTACCTAAGGATCCACATAAAACATCCTATAGACGTTCTTATATAGACGTCTTTATGACCAAAAATCCTTTTGTCTATAAGACGTCCGTATAAATGGTCTTAAAGATTTCGTATCTGGACGTCTTAAAGATTTATTTTTGGATGTCTAAAAACATCCACTATAGACGTCTTTAAGAAATTGTGAACTTGTCTTAAAGACTGACATTAGATGTCCTTACGACGACTTTAAGTAGTAAATTGACACGTTGTAAAAATGTCTTTAAGACTTTTTTGTGCTATGTGGGATAAGCAATTGTTGGTTTCTAATGTCAACGACCTTTCAAATTATTATAACGTAATAGAAACTAAAGTACACATTTTTGATTAAAAATTAATGTTTTCACTAGAATTTCCTCTAGTTCACCCAGAAACTTTTGAACGTTATCACCTATTTTCAATTCCTAATGAAAATCAATCAATTATCATTCCACCTTCCACTTACCTAGTATTAACCAACAATGCATATCAATACAGTAACGAAGAATGCATCGATCTACAACCAGAATATTTGTGCAAAAGCACAAATCTACTACCACTACATAAAAACCAAGAATGCCTAATTTCGATCTTAGCAACCGAAACTACAGCGGATAATTGCCAGCAACTACCAGTCAAGATAAATCAACAAATTTAATCATCTTAAAAACCAACGAAGCCCACTACATCGAAATATTTCCAAACCAACAAAAGATCCAAACTACGTGCAAACAAAATACAATTGTTTCTATACAAGGAATCTTTTTATTTGTTGTTCCTCCAAATTGCGAATTCAAAACACTATCCTACGTATACTCAAATAAACTGAAAACTATTCCCGAACATCCACTGAACTTAGAATAAATCAACATACCTACTAAATTCATCCAGAGCAGACATCGAAGAATTAAAATTGGACAAATTATCACTCGATAAATTACATCAAATTCAACTTCAAGAGATGCAAGAGCTGCCCATTGATCCAATCAATCGTCATAACAGCAATAATAATGTTTTATTTTATTGCGAAATTAATTAAAACAATTTTTTTACAGAAATCAAAAGTAGGTACTCAAACATCCGAAGGAGGTCGGCGAAACTCAAGTCATTTCACCTTCAGGAACATTTACAACCAATTTAGACCATGCGTAAATTTGACTTGAAGGGAAAATTGTGCCAACTTCAAGTTTATATCATTTACAACCACTTCGCTGGTAAAGTAAAAATACGACATGTCATCTTAGACCAGTCGGGAAATCCGAAATTCGCTCTATTTCTAACGTCTAGCTGCATTTTATGTAACATTTTGGTAACATGAGTGTCTAGACTAATTTGACCCCGCTGAATTCGAATCTGCCCGTTACCAAGCCGAATTTTGCATGCAAACACCCGGAATCCAAGATGGCGGCCGTTTTTTTGAATCTTCACGTAAAACACGTAAATATTGTTGTATTTTTGAGAATGATGAGTCTTTTTCTAGGTTTTCGGTGTCTCTGATTTCATTGAATTACACAGTTTTGACATTCAAGTGTAATATTCAAGATGGCGGCTAAAGAAACCGGAAGTTAAACCGTCCAAAGAATATACAAAAACATTTTAATCAACTTTTGGGTTATAAAGGGCCTTACAAAAATTTAATATAATGTATATTACGTAAAATTTACAAAGGAAGCCAATGCCGTAAACCGGAAGTCGATATCTTTATCCGTTTAGAAAGTAGAGTTGATTAAACACAAAAAATATTTAAAATTCTTAAATTTTGCAATTTTCACTTGAAGCTAATAAATAAATTTTTGGTTATCAATGGCCTTACAAAACATTTAATATAATGTATATTACGTAAAATTTACCAAGGAATCCAACGCCGCAAACCGCAAGTCGATATCTTTATCCGTTCAGAAAGTAGAGTTGATTAAACACAAAAAATATTTTAGATTCTTAAATTTTGCAATTTTCACTTGAAGATAATAATTCACACTTCTAGGTGCATTTTATGTAACATGAGTTTCTAGACTAATTTGACCCCGCTGAATTCGAATCTGCCCGTTACCAAGCCGAATTTTGCATGCAACACCCGGAATCCAAGATGGCGCCCGTTTTTGAATCTTTACGTGAAACAAGTAAATATTGTATTTTTGTTGTATATATCGTAAGTTGATTATTATATATAGGTATATATATATATATATATATATATATATATATATATATATATATATATATATATATATATATATATATATATATATATATATATATATATATAGGGGAGACTAGGGAGGGTTGATACGTAGGGAGGCTTGATACCCTATCATATTTACCGCCAGGAAGTTAGTGGGGAGTCGACTATTTTATTACACTATCGTCCAATAGATTGCAGTGTTTGGTGAAAATTTCACAGATCTGTGATGATCAACAGGTGTTCTATACATAAAAATGTGTTTTTTTGCCTGACAATGTAGGTATTTGACTAACATTTATAGGGTTTTAATTTTTATAGTATAAGTTTTGTGCACAATGAATTATTTCGCATAAAAGTAAAATGAAAATAGTATGTGCTCTACAATTTGCATAGCTTAAAATGTAAGGTTAAGATTGTTCTGCATGTTTTTGTAATTTTTGGTACTTGGGGAGGTTTGATACTTATTAGTCAGGGACACTTGATACATGGAAAATCCCGAATTTTGAAAAAGTTGTACGAAAATCTACAAGGGAAATAAAAACAATAATATCAAGACGATACAGACAGTGACGAAAACGAAATAGAAAACCAATATGATGATGATGATGCTGTAGCATGTAATAATTGCAACTCATTGTACTTACAATCTAGACCTAATGAATTCTGGTTTAAGTAGTGTCAGATCTGTTCCAGGTGGTCGCATACGGAATGTGCTGGGGTGGGTAGAAGAAGTAAGATATTTATTTATGACATTTGTAAGGAGTAAATACTTTAAAAAAAATTATTTTGTTTTACGTCTCAAGCCTCCCAGTGTACGTCTCATCCCTCCCGTGGAATGGGAGGCTTGATACGATTTCTCGTTTTTTTAAAAATTATTTATAAAAGTTGTATTTATATAAGTTAAAGAGTGTTTATTTTATTTTTGTTTGCCAATATACCAATGAGTAGATATATATATTATTAAAGTATACAAATTGTGTTTATTTTTAATTCTACGATGGTTTAAAGCCAAAACGTATCAACCCTCCCTAGTCTCCCCTATATATCGTAAGTTGAATAAATTGTTTGGTATATTCTTTGGACAGTTAACTTCCGGTTTCTTGGGCCGCCATCTTGAATATTTCATTTATGGCAATTGAATGTCAAAACTGTGTGATTCATTGAAATCAGAGACACCGAAAACCTAGAAAAAGACTCATCATTCTCAAAATACAACAATATTTACGTGTTTTATGTGAAGATTCAAAAAACGGCCGCCATCTTGGATTCCGTGTTGCATGCAAAATTCGGCTTGGTGACGGGCAGATTCGAATTCAGCGGGGTCAAATTAGTCTAGAAACTCATGTTACCAAAATGTTACATAAAATGCACCTAGAAGTGCGAATTTCGGATTTCCCAACTGGTCTATCTGTTGTAACATCATGAAACGTAATTTTTCCGGTAAAGTAAATATGGGTAATTCCATTTCAAATTTGCCAAAATTTTGGCGACCTCTCCCGATCCGTTCGAAATTGATACAAATGCTCTGATTTAGGCTGATTTTGTTTTTTTCGATAGAATAGATCTTAATCTTTCTAAATTGCACGCTAAAGACGTATTGTCGAGTAATAACGGCGAAATATGAGGTCAAAGGTCAAAATTACATCATTTTTTCAAAAATTTATTTCTCAAATACATATTCCCAGATTTGGCTTGAATTTGGGAAATTTGTAGAGGAAGAATTGAATGTTATCGTCCAAAAATTTTCAGGATGGGATTTTGAGATTAATAAAGTTATACGACTTTGAAGTTGAATGACGGTATTTTCATAGGTAGGTACTCGACATGATTCAACACATCTATATGTGTTATAAACGGTCTGTACAACATCAACACCTATCAAATAAACTTGTTTAGTGTCGAAAAGTAGATATATTATACAAATTACAAGGCGCCACACCCAATTCTAGCGTTTTTGTCTAATTTAGAATATATATGTAACCATCAAATACTTATAATTACGAATTATTGCTGAATTTTTGTTGGATCCCGTCGAGTACCTATGAAAATACCGTCATTCAACTTCAAAGCCGTATAACTTTTTTTAAACTCAAAATTTTATCGAAAAAAACCAAAATCAGCATTAATCGGATCTCTTTGCAAGCGCTCTGTAGAGTGGACCAAGAACTGTTAAATGTCAATATGTTAAATATCAACTGAAAATGACTACATATGGACAAATAAAGTTATTTCTCCATGGTTTTAGATGAAAATGAATAAGTATAGGTATAAGAGATTTCGAACGGATCGGGAGGGGTCGTCAATATTTTGGCAAATTTGACATGGAATTACCCATATAATTTTATGTTTGAATGACAAGTAAAATTATAGTATGTAATTCAGTTCTATTCCAGCTTATGTTTAAAAAACTCAAATTAATGCCAATTTCAAAATCAGTACTTGCAGGTTACAGCGCCTCTGTTGAGAAAAATACCTGAATCGTAATGCGCATGTGAATTCTCGAATTCACTCTCGACTTGAAGTGAAAGCTAGCAGCTTGCAAACATTGAGTTGAAGTGTAATTCGGGTCCGAAGTACGCAGATTTTAAATTATGGTTGTAAGTGCAGTAGTTGATTCACGTATGCCTAACTTAAAATTTTACACCAGCTTAAAATTGTGCTGGGATAAAATTTGGTTGTAAATGTACCTTTAGAGTTTCTGACGAAAACCACCCTGTCAGCAGATTCCATACACACACAGCGGGCATCACATTATCATCATTTTCATTCTTTGTAAACACCTGTTAATATCAAACATAAATGAATAGTTTTTAAAACCTAACGTGGAAATAGTATCAATTATTTTGAGAAAAGAAAGCATGCTTCATTTTCCTAGCTCATTGAATTGAAATTCCTGTACGTTTTAAAGGCATTGGCAAGTTATTTTCGATATTTTTTAAATAGTATTAATAAATAAATTATAAAATTAGAAGTTGATTAGTTTTTGTTTCAAGTCTGTAAGATTACTTATTACAAAGTTACAGCTATTTGAAGTTAGAGAAATGACGTCATCTCAGCCGAGTACCGCAGTCGGTCAGTTCACTGTTCGTTTGGCTAGGCACAACGCGTTTGTTGTTTTGCTTACAATAGTAGGCAGAGCTATTGTAATGACGTCATCTCGTCAACTTTAACGGGCTTATATCTCGGTAACTATGACCAGTATAATATTTTTGTATTCACTATGTTTCTCAACGTACAATGTAGTTTTGATTTCTGTAAAGTCAATTTTTAACTTGCCAATGCCTTTAAATACATTGCGTTGTCCTTCTTGTTAGTAAGGTATTATAGCACAGTTGTATTATTTTAGAAGGATAAGAAAGTTACTAATGTGGTTACTAATAATGTTACATAGTAAAAGAGGACTTTACATATTTCTGTTCTTTTCCATTTATTACTAAATTAATTGACTGTATTTTTTCATATTTCTTTAACGGCCGTGCCACCGCTGCCGACAATCGACTAACCGACAAATAGATCAATTATCTTATATATAACCTTAGATTAATAATAGTATTACTATTATTAATCTGAGGATATAACTATACTAAATTGCACGAGAGTTTTCATTAAAGGGACACAAGTTTGTTGTTTCAAGCGTAAATCGTAGCGTAATGCATACGTTTGAGAACCAATCAGCATGCACGAAACCACGTGTCCCTGTAATGAAACCTCTCGTAGAATTTAAATAAACAACCTGGTACATTCCTTGAGTCCGACATTCTCAGATTTGGTAGATATTGTATTACGTTGAACTGAACTTTATGAAAAACTTAGTACCAACATATACTCAGTTTTGGTAGATACTCTAATGAAGAATGCCCTTGATTAGAATTAGAGCGCAGAAATCTAAGAATCCTTTCCCGGCAGCAGTCACTACTTTTCTTTAACATTCTACAAATTAATATCACAATAGAAGTAAATTCAATTAAATTTATTAAACCTGATTTACTTTTCCACTTGTATTTGAACTTATTTTGAAGTTTTCGTGTTAAAAAAAGTAAATATGTTATTATCTTTTATTTAAATGCTGTGGATTAATAATAGAAGACTTTTATTTATGTATGTAAAATGAGTACACTACACAAACATGTATACACTTAGTATAGGTACTGGAATAGAATAGGTATATAAATGAACTGTTTTTCAAAATAAACGAAATATATTTAATTAAAATGAAAACGTTCTAACAATGAATATTTATTACGATACGTTGTGAAATAAAATATAAATAATACAGAATGAATACAATATTATGAAAGAATAAAAAAAAATAATTGTTACCCCTGCAGTATAATACATACATACATATACATATATATATATATATATATATATATATATATATATATATATATATATATATATATATAATATGGTAATAAAAAAGAAACGTCAACAATAACCTCACAGGGCTTCATCTGTGTTTTACAGAAGGGCATGCATTTACATTTGAATGTAATGTTACAATTTCCAAATCTGTATAAGCTAGAGTAGATTCTACAACCTAACGTAGTCTTACTTATCAGGAACTGAAAAAAATTAAATATCCAAAAAATCAATTCACCTATTCAGTACACTTGTAAAAGTGTTTCAATCACCACGAGTTACGTTTAGTTTGAATTAGGTATGTCAATAAAATGTACAAATGCTCTAAAATGAACAAATAAGCTCGTATGCAAACGAACGCTATTTTGTCAAGCGCAAGGCGCGAAACGCAAATAGAATTTTACTTATAACTAAGATCATGAACAAAATTCGATAAACGAAGTTAATAATGATGACATGATATCGTTATTAATAACGAGATAGGACATGCAACCGAAGTATTAGCGACAACGGTCACAAAAGGAATGGAATTCTGGAGTGTTGAAGGAAATGAAGACTTCTGCAACCACAGTAGAGGACTCAGTCATGCCCACCATTCAACCAATTAAATTACACTCGCGAACATCATATGCAAACTTATAGAATTCATATCCCTATTGCGTAATGCCCCCATAATAAAACAATTTGTATAAATGATTAACACGCGATAATAAAAAACGAACATAAGTAATATTACTTACGATAATAATAATTAAAAAAAAAACGAAATATCGTATGTAACAAACGGTATTTATAAATAAGCATTATCTCACTTTAAAACGTCGACGATTAGAATGACGCCGAAAAATAGACTTTGAATGACCCAAAGTCAAGTATCACAAAGGAATTAGTATACGCTATTTCTTATATTAAAACAGTAGTAATAATGGTTTAAGTAATTATCACAATTAACGGCAGCGAGCCACCGATAGTACTGAACTCTGTACAGCACTCTGTGTCATAACAGTAGGCATTCTTAATTGGGACGGTGATTGGACTGGGGAGCGGGTAGATACGTACACTGTACGAGAGAGGAGGGGAATCAGAAGTCCTCATCAAGGTATAGGGTGTGACACCGATAAGTCCAGAAGTTTAAACGCCTGGAGCCCATCGGGATACTCTTTACACATGCAAGAAGCTTAGACAAGCGACCACCCTTACTTTCAATTTAAATATACGACACAATTATATTACCCTAACTAATTATCTTACGCTATATACAAATTAGAAAAATTGTCCTAAGGTTGTCCGTTTTACCTATCATCTAACCCTCCCTGTATTTGTATTTGTGTATGTGTTGTGTATGACTGCTCGACTGATACTGATACTACTACGCTTATCGCCATTCAATGAAAAAATGCCGTCAAGTGGCTAGAAATTACAATTTTTATTTGCCGGACGACTGACTCGTATGGTATGATGCTTGTTGTTACATCTTAGCTGCTAAATCATGTCGTTACTCACTGTAACCAGAGACCATAGAGCATGTTGCATGTAGTAGTCCTTCAAATAACAACAGTAACTTCCTCTTCATGATGGATGTGTTGTGACCCCGTTCGCGACGTTCCCTTGGTATCGATATTGACTAACGACGCAGTACATAGAGAACCCGAATCCCTCCCCGGGCGGACGCGTTTAAAACCCTTAGCCCTGAAAACTCTTTGTGCTTATTCCAATTCACATTATGATAATCTTTCTTTTTCCCTGGGCAAGTCAATATTTTCTCCAGAAAAAAGATCAATTTATAGTCAAAAATTTTGATACTTACATGCACGTGCGTTCAGACACCGTACAATGTGGACAATCTCTCGCTTAACTGTGGTGGAAATTGATCGCTAAATCGTTTCCAATTATCATCTCCTACTTGATTCTTAAATCCGTGTAATATCTAAACGTAAACATAAATATATCATTTAAAATGTATATTAAATTAATAAACAATAATAACATACTTTAATGAATACTTCTTTCAAATCATCTTTAGGCATGATCCAAGAAGCAACTGCATCACAAAAGAAGATGAAGTCCGCGACAACACCGGCAGGATTCACGGTAATCATTTGACACATACCGCGGAAGGCACTGTCTTTCTCGTCATTGTCTCGAATATTCCGTAACGAGGTGCACCTGTAAGTCACCCAAAATATCATGCATAATGTGTTCTAATAAACCCAGCGCCACCATGCACGAGTGCAGCTTGTAGCCTAGCGCACAACAACGTCATGAACCACAACTACTCTCGAACAGGCAACAGCTCACAATAACACTACATCAAAAGAGTGGTTGCATAGGATTTTGTCTAGTCCAATCTAACGGACAGTCAGTTAAAATGAATTATGTATGAATGAATAAATATATTAAATGATTGTATTATTGCTGGCCGTGCGATCAGACTGACTGTATGTGAAGGAAGCAGACTGGATATACTTAGTCACGGACAGAATTGCTAATAGCTTCCTTGCTCAAACAATAAACAATCAACAAAATAGTAATTTAATGAAATTAATTTAAAAAAATAAAAAAATGTTAATAATAAAAACTGTTAGTAATTACAGTTAGCTGTCTGATCAGTACATAGGTACAAATGAACTACTGTAATCAAACAACGATACCGTAGTAAACTAAAAAAACTTAATCATGAATTGAATATAAAGTATAAAAGAGAGGGTTACACACCACTGGCGCACAAACTGATGTAACATGGGTGCGACGTCATGGGGGCACACATAACCTAGTCGACCGATTGTTATGGCTACAATTCCGTACAGAACCACCGAGAACAAAAACAGAAACAAAAAAACCCAACTCAATTACAAACAAATTATTGGCAATTATAGTATATAAAAATTATCGTTACCACAATTATACAAAACATTAAACAACAATACCACAATTATAATAAATGATGAAATAATTAATAATCAACCATCAATCTATATTATTATTAACATATTTAGGTCAAATACATATCTACTTGTTTTCGTACACTATTGGCGTACACGTAAACAAGAAAGAAATCTTTTTCGAATTTTTTTACTACAATTAGAGCGTGGATCAATTATGGATTGATAATTGGTTTCAAAGTTAGTAGATAGTATAAATAAACAAGTTTCAATAAGAAAATTAATCTAGCGTTCCTGTAAATAAAAACTAAATTCTTGTGGCAAGTAGCTACTATATTTACCAACAAAATATGGAAATCAATAAGCAGCTACAACGGAACGCACTGGCGGTCGCTCTAGTTTATATAAAAAAAGATAGTGACTCGATTATTAACACGAGATCACGAGGTAAATAGGTACTGTGAGTGGCTGTGTTACAGAGTTACAGATACATGAACAACAAAACACCTGCAAAAATAACATCAAGTCAAATGAACAGTACCTCTTGCATTGCAACCCTGAGAAATAAATGGCATAATCATATAATAAATATAATTGAAACGAATTGACATTGTGCAAAAGTCAGGACACGCGCTTAGCGCACATCGCACAACACGCACACCAATAAACATACAGATGCGGTGCAGCATTAGCCGCAGCGCATGAACACAGCACACCACGCACCTGTATTTTCTAAGAGCGTCTTGGGCGTGTTCGGCCGGTTGATAATATCGATCAGCTGCGTCAGCACCAAAGGAATGTATGGTCTCGTCTCAGGTCCTGTAAATTACATATGTAATAACAATGCAATACTTACTTTTCATGCTCCTACTGTGTGCTACAGTACGTACCTAACTTGATACTGATCTCACCCATAGCCCACGTTGCGTTGTTGCATACAGAAATAAATTCTGGATTTAAATTCTGACCCAAAATTGGTAAGAAATCTGGGATACATGGATGTACATGTTGGAAGCATGCCTTAGTTAAATCACCCAATAAAGCAAAGGAAGACTGTCGTACTTCTGGCATAGGATCCTGCATGCACTGATACAGCAGCTGCATAATGTTACTATTTACAACCAACTTTTCTATATGACCATTTAATCCCTCTGCTAAGCCTGACAATAAATCCAGAGCAACAATCATGAAATCCTTGTCAGGTGCTTCGAACTGTTCAGGGTTTTGGGTATTTGCCTGCAAAAATTGATTGTTACAACATTCAAATGCAAAATAAAATCATAAAACTTACAATATGTTGGTTTAACATTTGTTCCACTAGAGAAACACATCTACGGTATACTGGTTCACAATACGGTAGGAAACCGGACTGTAAGGCAGTTGCTACACTAGATAAACACTCTAATAATGGAAATAGATCTTTGTCTTCATCTTTAAGAATATTCCATTTTTGAATAAGCGGTGGCATTAGCATATTTATGAAATCCGGTTTATTTAAATGATGTCCTACAGAATCAGCCAATGTACCAATGGCGTCATAAAGAATTAATAAATTTTTATGTTGATATTTTGAAAATGCATACACTAAAGTCTCTAGTATAAAACCTAAATAAGGAACTAATTCAGTACAAGCTTCCTCTTCTAGTGTTGCAAATGCTGAACAAGCAGCTTCTTGAACGCGTTTATTGCCATCAAGTATACGCTTTAAAAGCTGAAATAACACTTGAATTACAAAAGAAAATATTAAATGTATGCTAATTTACCTCAGTCATGACGGGTTTCAGGTACAGTTCATGCGATTGTGATACAACCCAATGCGAATATCTGCTAAGTGTCCAACAAGTAATTGCCCTAACAAGTGCTTTTTTATCGCTTAGGCAGTTTATTAAAAAGGGAATTAATTCTGCGAGATGGCACACCATCCCTGTTGGAGCAATGGCACCCAGTGCTAAGATACCAGATTCCTTTATAACCCAGTCAGAGTGGAATAATGTTTCTTTTAATATTGGCACAAGAACGGGTAATAATTCTTCTTTGAACACTGTTGCTAATACATCTAAGGCTGCAGCACTGCATTTTCGCAGATTCCAATTCGATAATGAGCTATCATCGTCATTGTCATCTTCACTGTCTTCGTCATCTCCATGTCCATTTTCTTCTATCATTCCTGTTGGCAATATTCCGTTTGGAGTATGCTTCATCATATGGGTTTTTGATTTGTGAAAACGTGGTCGAATGTCTTCATCTCTGTCTGGTATTGATCCATCATCTTCAATGTCACCCTAAAATAATAAAAGTAATATTTGTAGTTTGTAGTACGCAATGAAAGACCCTGAATTATTGCATACCTTTAGAAGAATAATATCAATTTCTGAATATTTCATTCCATGGACAAGTATTGGTACAAGTCGAGGTAGATACGGACTCAATACGTCACGACAAATTGGTTGTTCGGCTAGAGACAACCAGAATTCACACGCTTCTAATGCAACACTTTCATCTGTATCTTGTGTACGTAATAACATGTATTCTATTATTTGCTGCATATGAGGAATAAGTCGATCCATTCGTACTTCCAAGAGCATAACCAAGGCACGGCACACATTTTTTCTTACTTCAGGATCCTCATCTCCAGCTACTACAAATAAATTTTGGAGAAAACTATCTATATGCAACATTAAAGCTTGTGTTCGATTTATTATAAATTGATTGACACAACCTATGGCATGAGAGCGAATTTTTGGACTAGAATGACTAAAAAATTGTAAAAATTTCGGTATTAAAACATTCAAAGGCCTGTTGAGGGCATCGCTATCCAGCATTTCAGCGGAATCTTCACAAATTTTTTGCAATGCTCCAAATGAACCTTCACACACATTATAGTCTTGTGAATCCAACATGTTACACAAAGTAGGTAAAAGTTCTGGCCATGTAGTCAATTCTCCTTTGCTTGCAATTGTCGTAATCAAAATACCAACGGTAGCCCGAATTAGCGGCGATGGGTCACCAACGGCTGATAAACATTCTTGCTTAATGAAGCTCGAAACTGAAGGCATCATCGAGCTATAATGCGTTTTTACATTATTCTTCAATATAAGACCACTCAAAGATCGTGTAGGTTCATCTTCTGTCACTAACTTTGTTAATACAAACATTAAATAATTATTGAAATCTGGAAATTTATTTAGTTGTTCCAATTTCTGTTGAAAGGTTAAGGAAATATTTTTTGTCGTAACACACATAATTTACTTCTACAAATTATCTCAAACATGAATAATTGAATATTCATGCAAATTCTAGAATGGTATTGCCAACTTTTATCACTACGAATACCGTTAACTTGCAAATGCCATATTACATTAATTTTATTATTGGATTGAAATTTTTTAACATGCTGCTTTGCAGCTTTTAACATAAAACATTATTCAAAATAAAAAAAAAATGTTTGTCAATATAGCACGCCCTTGGACTTGGAACCATTTCAACCGGGCTATCGATACACATACCTTGTTATTTACTGTAATCATGAATAAAAAAGGATACTAATTGTACGGCCCTTTGCGTTGCTGTGTCTGGAGATTGAGATTCTTTAAGAAGATTTAATATTTGACGTAAACCGTCTTCCTGAGGAGTCCAAGCCATTTTCATTGTGTCGCAGCACATACACAATACTGGTCCGAATCGCAAATACTAAGCACATCAAACTACATGTACAGGAACACCGTATCCCGTACCTATTTAGCGGAAACCGCTTTTCTCAAATTTCAATTAAAAACGTATATGATAACGTGTATTAAAGTAAATTGTAACTTCAAACAATTTTACAGATTTAAAACGTGGTTAAACACTGCACAAGAAGACCGATTTGTTTTACTGATAGTTCGTAATACGATATCACAGTCGTTATGGCGGCCTTGATGGCGGCGTGTAGGATATTGATTAACGTAGTACACACCTCTTCAATGAAAACGCGCGTAAATATTCAATTCAAATTTAAATAGCTTATTCAATCTATGTAAACAGAAAATTAACTTATATTATATGTTACATATTTATTATATAAAATAAGTACAAAAAGAAACAAAAAATATATAATATACATTTAGTGATAAATGAATAAATAACACTACTTATTAATAAGTATTTTGCTTAAATACTAAATTCTAAACGCTCAAACATTTTCCCAATATATATAATATGTAATTATACCATAGGAAGTTTACGAAATAAAAAAAATATTACTTACATTCAATCGTTAAATATCATAGTCAAAATAAGTATAATTTACGTAAAATTTCTATGAACTATCATAAATATGAAGCAGTTATAAAAATTGGGATTACTTGTAGTATTTCAGTTCAAAAGTTGAAAATCATGATTACTATCACACTTTGTGCAGTTTTACTGCATTTATCACATATTATTAGACAGTTAACCTATACTGATCAGTGAATAAAAAATATAAAAAGACATAATTTAATAAAATTAAAATTTATATATGTATATAATATAATCAATATATCAAATATCAAATTTTATTAAGTCGAAGAATTAAATAATGTCAATTATCCTTTACCATCACTTCAAGATATTATTTTAAGGACTAGTATTGTTAAAAAATATTCATTGAGACCAACAATAAAGTAAAAAGTTTAAAATAAGCGAGCTACCTAATTTTAAAGGCCACTTGGTAACAGCTTTTCTTCTTAATTTATTGTAGCAGAACATGTCGATCATGAGTTAGAACATCAAAAGCGTTGTTAGCTTTTCCCACAGCAATTACCCGATTTTTGTAGTCAAGCTATAAACAAAACATTATGTAAACATATAAATGAATAATTTACATAAATTATTTAGCGTGCTTCATGACTGCATACAATATTACAAACATTTTATTTTTAGAAAAAAACTTAGTCTATAAATTTAATAAATAAAAATATATTTACCGATATAGCTTCGCCACCAGTGGAGTATTCCATGATTAACTTTGGTGGATCAGTTAAAGTATATATTCGAATGTAACCATCGGTAGATGAAATTATAATACTTCCTGAGCAATGCTTAATACCCGTGATTTGTCGTTTCCGACCCACATTAATTAAATTGTACGTAGCAATTTTCGTAAATGTCTGTGAATCAAATAAGTGCAAGTTTCCCCAACTATCTCCCACATACAACAATTCGGAGCATACTGATAATGATAGCGGTAGACTTAGGGTCTAAAAAGTTACAGAGCGTTAAATCCATAAAGTGTGTCAATATTTTAATATTATGAATGGCTTACCATGATTTTATGCGTGACAGCTTGCCAAGATCTTAAATCAAATATTCCTATTCTACGATCTTGACTTGCAGTGAATATTAGATTTTGACATGTAACCATTTCAAAAATTGGCTTTTTGTGAAAACTGTACGATCCTATTAAACGAGCATTAAGAGGATCGAACATTTGCATTGTACCATTATATAACCCGACTGCTACTAAATTGCATTCAGTAAGTACTACTGAAAGCGCAGTTCTGCTGCAACTATAATTTAAATTATTATTAATACGATTTTGAGTATTATAAACTGTAAATCTAATTTAATGATCGTATTCACTAGTTTTACAGAAAATAACAAATGATTATTACGTACAGAAGTGTATTCATATATTTTAAATTATTCTCAATATCCCAGACTTTAACAGTTTTATCCCATGATGCAGAATAGACAATATTTTTGGCTTCATATAAATCCCATATCCATCCATTATGTGCATTTAGGCGAAATGCTTTTGGTGATTTTGAGTTATTCTTTATTACTTGTTTTATATCCCAAAGAGCTAAAGTACGATCCCGTGAACCAGTAATGCACAAACTTCCATCCTAAATTTACGAATTGTTAAGATTAATAAAATAACTAGTTTACATTCAAACTTACCTTTGTAAGCTGTATAGCATCAATAGATGCATAATGAATATTAGATAAAGAAGCACTTTTTATACTTTCATATTTTTTTGACCAGGTATTAATTTCATTATAATATTCACATAAAGACCATTCCCATGAAAATCTGGCACTTTCTGAAACACAATAAAAATATATTCAAGTTATAAAAATATTAAATAATAATAAGCTTACTTGGTTTTATGGGCGGAAATGTTTCCTTTAAATATGTCTTAGCCCAATGTTTCCAATAAAATTTATCAGAAAATATATTATGCAAGTAAGTGCAAGTAAATTTTAAATTTAATGTGTCTACAGGACCTAGGAAATCTGCTATTAATAACAATATCTATAAAGAAACATAGTAATAAGTAAGTGACAAACGTTATGTTATGAAAACATATTTTCTATCCTACCTCTTTCGGAAGATTAAGTAAAGTTGCCATTTTCTGTATATGAGAGTATGTAATATGAATAATACTTTTAATTGTATTAAATTTACTTCAACATAATATTTACTGCAATTTAAGAAACATTTACTAAACAAAATTTAGATTCATTCTATTATTCTGACACATAGTACCCATAGTACTTATGTTATCATGAGATGGCGCCACTACGTTAAATGTCAAAATCATATGTTATTAAATAGTAAGTTCAAAAAAGCGCATAGCATAGATCCACTATAGCGTCTGAATCTATCAACGAATAATACCATAATACCCATGTTACACTAAATGATTCTGTTACATGTGCGATGAAGATGAAAACAGTTTCCTCATACGAAATTCTACCGCACTGTAACCTGTAAAACAAAAATCATATGAAAAATTATATTAAATCATTTTAAATAATTTGCAAATAAATCAAACAAATATTATTTATATATATTTATGCCTTCTTTTTTATGATTTGTTCCATTTATTCTGTTCTTTAAAGCGTTGTATTGTATTCGTGGTAGAATATAACAACAATAAAAATAAGTAAAATCGCAAATCGTAACCTCAAACATCGAACACTAGAGTGAAGTTAATAACGATATACCATCGATATACAAATACATCGCCGAGAAATGAGTAGCATATGTTTCATGTTTTGGTTACTGTGCGACGGAACTACTTGTGCTCTTATTTTATACAAAACTGATTTTATCCCACATTGAACAAAAACATGCAGGTGTGACATGGGCATTATACAATAAAATGTAAAAAAATAAATGATAACTTTGATAGTTTCTGAGTATATAATTTAAATAAGGAATAAGTTATACATACTATCTCCGTTTGTTCTTTTGTTATAATAAGATTTTTGTGAAAATTTAGTTTATTTAGCTTATGCTGCCATCTATGAGAAATTTTGTCCAGAACGTATATAGTATATGATTACCGCAATAGATGACACTACTGGGTAGTGTAGTGTTTACTACATTCTACATTATTACATTAAATTATTTCCATAGAAAGAAAGTAGTGTCGAACGAGTAGTTTCTTTAATATTAGGTTGTTGATATTTAAGTTATTACTGTTTTGAATTATAAATTACATTAAAATTTTTACACTTGTTTATATATATATACAGATTGTTCATTTTAAGTGGCGCACCATTGCTATCTCGAGAAGTATAAGAGCTACGAAGTTAAATTAGCAAACAATTTCTATTTTATTGGACAACTTTAATGAACGAAACAAGAATTTTTTAGACCATTGGTTTTCTAAATGCGGGGTGCAACTTATATTTTTTATTTGCTTATTCGATTCAGGATTCAGTATGTTTTTCTGAATTCAACGAGATATTAGTTTCATATCCTCTTACATAACAGAAACATGGTTAGCAGATATCTATTATGCAATCTTTTATTTAGTGGTTCAAAAAATGTGCTTCTTGCGAAAACTGTCCATAAATTTACGAATTTAAAAAAATTCTTTTTGTTTCGTGATGAGTTAGTTGAGTACTATAAATAAAGTAAATCAATATTTCACTACGATTTTGTGGAGCTAAGCTAGTCCATTATTGTAAGATTTTATAAACAAATCTTAAGAACTTTTGTACTGAAGTAGGTACATTTTTAAGTACCTAATTCTGTGGTACTTGAAATTACTTATATTACAAGTATAAAATACTTTAAATGGTATTTAGTATAGATAGGTATTGCTTTAAAATATTTGAATACTTTTGAAAAGGGTATAGGTACTTAAATAGTTACTTTTTAAGTATAGATATCTACTTAAGTATACAACAAATAAATTTGTTGTTATTTTTTGTATAAATATTAAAATTGATTGACCTTATTGTTATTAACTCTAGGTATTCTGAAAATATTTCATTATACTTTGCATTTAATAGAATTATGATCCTAACATTTAGGTAACCTTTAATATATTCTTATCTATGAGATAGCGAAAACCAGTTTCATTTTCGGACGTACAGCACACAATCCTCCAAATAGTTGCATGTGATTGGGGGTGAAGATAATCTGCTACGAATTTACAATTTCATTCATAGATATTGAAAATATTCAGAATTCTTTGAACATCTTCTAATACTGAGTTATGATTCTTTAATTAGAAATTTTCTCGGTATAACGGGGTCGGCAATTCAAATGTTATTCGTGCAACTGAAAGTGGAAGCTTTGACGAATAAAATGCAATTTTTATCTTTACAAAATGATGTTCTTTAACAAAGTTATACCACATTCATTCTGTAGCGGCGAATTTATTACGTCATTAGCGCCAACTATACAGAAAATTATCAAGTCATTCGATTATTAAACGGCTGGTGCCTACACGGTGCTACCTAACTTATGAAAAATTTTCAAGGACCATTTTGATAGCAAATTTCCTCAGCTTTCATTTCCAATTTTTTTTATAGTTTTCGAGGAAAATGCGTTACAAGAAAATTTTGAGTTTTAACTGAAAATTTTTGTGGGAAGCGAAGCATACCGAGGTGGAGCGAGTTTTTTCTTGTTGCTGTATGTTTTTAACTACTCGCATGCCAAATTTCACTTGGTTATGTATTAGTCTTCAGTCAAAACCTCTCCTAACTGGAATATGCTGGTAACCACAGAATCAACCGTTCAAATCCAAGTATATAACAAATTTGTGTGTTGACAAGACTATTGCTAATTAAGTGGCTTATCCGGTTAATCTCATTTTCACATATATTCCGTATTATGAATAGAATAATACTAAATAAATCTGGCTTAAATTAAATTTTTCAGTGGGATTCGATCCCAGCCGATCGGACCACAGTGAGTTAGTGAGTCAAGGTGGATTTATAACTGCGCACAGCGCACAGTACATAATTTAGCACAACATAGCACAGCACAGCGCATAGCATTTTCGTTACGAGGGTTTTATAAGCCGCATACAAACGCAGATTGCTATACAAAGTAAAAGAAGAAGTCCTTGTCTTACAGTGTTGTCTTATGACGTTATGACAGCTGTTTTGTTGGTTATGCTAGATTTGATTTAGTATTATTTGACTTTGTGATTTTGTTATTATGTTTTGACTATTTTACAAAAATTATTAATATAATGAACAATGAATGAGCGTGCGTGTAAGAAGTTAACTACAACGATCTGTCACGAATGCAACGAATAAAGCTGGATTTATAACACGCACAGCGCTTAGAAAATAATTTAGCATAGCATAGCACAGCACAGCGCATAGCATTTTCGTTACGGGGGTTTTATAAGCCGCACACAAACACAGATTGCTATACAAAGTAAAAGAAGAAGTCCTTGTCTTGCAGTGTTGTCTTATAACGTTATGACAGCTGTTTTGTTGGTTATGCTAGATTTGGTTTGGTGTTATTTGACTTTGTGATTGTGTTATTATTTTTTGACTATTTTATAAAAATTAATAATATAATGAACAACGAATGCGCGTGCGTGTAAGAAGTTAACTAAAACGAACTGTCACGAATGCAACGAATAAACCCGAAGCACAGAACTGCACAGCACAGCGCATAGGAAAATGAACATTGGTCAATTCGTGTGCTATGCTAAATTATTTTCTATGCGCTATGCGTCTTATAAATGAATGTACTAATTTCCATATGTTCATTTCATATGCTATGTTGTGCTAAATTATTTTCTATGCGCCGTGCGTGTTATAAATCCACCTTAAACCCGAAGCACAGAACTGCACAGCACAGCGCATAGGAAAATGAACATTGGTCAATTCGTGTGCTATGCTAAATTATTTCCTATGCGCTGTGCGTCTTATAAATGGATGTACTAATTTTCATATGACCAATTCATATGCTATATGTTGTGCTAAATTATTTTCCATGCGCTGTGCGTGTTACAAATCCAGCATTAGGCTGCGCGGCCATTGTGACCGGCACATATAATAGTTAATAGCGAAAATTAGCAGATACGAAATTTATCTATATAAAAATACCAAACTTCTTATACATTAATTTTAAATACATGACCACAACACATTCAAACGAGATTTTTCAGACATGAGAAGTGTGGACTTATTAAAACAAACAAAAATCCGGGCTTATCAACCATTTCTATTTTAATTTTTTTAATGAAAATTCATAATAATATATATATCGATCAGTGAAAATCCGATTTGAAAATTCTCTTATTGAGGCAGAAATGATTTTTTAAAATTAAAAATTAATTTTTGACGTATTAAGAAGTGGCAATCAACGAGTTTATTTTAATGTGTATATTTTATATTTGTCAAATGTGTAAATATATATATTAAATCTGAAAATAAAAATTAATTATAAAACCTACATAGTCAAACATCTTCATACATTTTGTTGTTGGACAAAAATCATCAGTTTAAAACTTTGTTTTGCAGGTTTAAGAAGTTTTTAATAAATTTTTATAAAATGACTAAGTACCTATATTATAATTATACTATATTATATTTACTTACGAAAAAATAACTCCAACCGTTGACTGAATAAATGGCTCCAACCTACAAAATTGACAGTTTTAAATATGTATTATTTGTATTCATTATACGCTGCCTTCCTGAATGAATGTCGGACAGCGGAAAAACAATGTTTAGCCAATGAGAAGCTTCATTTCAAAGCTAATACAGATGACGTCATGAATTGTGTAAACCATATAGGTATATCTGAACTAAATACATTTTTTACAATTTTTTTTTTTTTATTCATAATTATTTAGTATGCAATTACTATTTTTAAGACAAAATTGCCATAATTTGATTATGGTTGATGAGCCCATTCTGCGATTTACTGAAAATATTATAATATTATATTCCTTCTTTATAGTGATTCTATTTCTTTTATTATTTTAGGATTGTTAATACGTATTTCTTTAAATCCAGAAAGTTAGTAGGTACCTACCTGCTACCTATTACAAAATATTAATGACTATTTGTATGTGTAATGTTTTAAATCTATTCGTCATACAGAATACAAAATAAATTAGTTTATAATAAAATATAATAACATTATTCTATTAATTTGCACAAATTTAATTTATATTTGCAATCAGAAAGTTTATGTTTAGAATACGCAAGTTCAACGCTCCCTACAAAAGCATTAGTAGCTTCAGTCAAACGCTTGCATGGAGATAGAATTAATAATTATACGGTCCAGCACTATGTTTAATAATTAAGTAATTTCGATCATTTTTGGTGTGGTTCCATCCTTTGTAAGAATGGCTTTTAAAATTTTAATAATTTATGAGATTTTAACGACTTGTGGCTAATAACTCATTAAGTCGTTAAGTAATATTTAGTGCTTTGAGTAGAGACTTTTTATTCGCAATAATAATTCATGTACAAAATAGTATTTGATGTAAAGTACTAATATTGAAAATAACATATAGTTTATTTTGAATCAATATCAATATACTCTCTTATTGGATAGAATTATTATTATTCTTGATTCTCATTTATATGTTTTAAAATACCAAAATAACAGTTACATTCAGGGTTCAGGCCCAGGGCACACAATGTTGTGTTAGTTGGAATTAATAAAATGTAATATTTTATTTAAAATAATCATTTACTGCACACAATTAAAAAAAACAACAACTTTATTTACTTATATTAGTTTTGCTTTCTTATACCTTAGTAAGGTATACGCCGTATACGGTATAGTACTATGCTACTATGCTAAAATACAAAATACCTTTTCGATCCATTATCTACTCATATCTAGCTCTAAAGACTGTCAGCGGCGGGTCAAGATATTTTTCCATAAGGGAAAAATAAAGCGCTTTTAGAAAATTTATTTTTCCGTCGTCGTTTATTAATGAGTATCATTAATGTAAAAAAATCATACAATAATGACCCCTATTAATGCATGATTTTTATTAATCAACGATTTTTTGAATGCGTTCAACACACGTAATATAATATATTAGCTAGCACTAAGTTGTAGAAAAATGCTTAACAGAATTAAATGAGATTATTTCGACAGTTTAGCAAAATATTATTCACGTAAAACTGATGCTTAGCAGTACCAAACTTTTCTAACCTAATATATTTGTTATGGAATAAAATTAGATTTTCTCCAAATTGAAAAAATATGATCAACGGAAAAATATTGTAACTAACTCATGTGTTAATAGGCGATTAATAATCTCGACAATTAACGCGTGAGAGAAGCGAACCCGTTAAAATGTCTAAATTATTAATCGCCCTCATTAATACACTAGTTAGTTAAATAACTATTAAAGGGCTGGGATAATATTTGTGGTTTTTATTTCAAAGTCAAATAACTTTAAATTTACATTTTTGTTAGTATAGAAAAATTACTTTCAGTTTTAGTACCATTTAAACTCGAAATCAATAAATACATTTTTGAAACTAGTTTCGACTAGTCAAGATGCGAAGTTGCTCATTGCTTTTGTAAAAACCCGACTAATTTTTGATTTTTTAAACTTTAATCCACGTTTTAACTGAAAAATATAATAAAACTAATAACTAGGTACAAGGTACTTCTTATTTGTCTACTGACAGAACTAGTTTTAATTATCATTTGTCAGTAAAAAGCCGAATTGAAGTAAGTGCTCCGGTTAACACAAATGGATTTTAAATTAGGTATACCTACTTACACTTACCCACCTTTCCTAACCAAACACCATACCAAAGTGAATTATATTATACGCATCTCTTGCTATTATTGTAAATTGATTCTCTTCGGTCTTTGAAAACAAAAATTTCGGGTTTTTACAAAAACGTTTAGCAACTACTCAAAACTATAGAAAGGCCAATTGTATTAAAAAAAACTACTCAATAGTTATTTGTCCAACTAGGGAGGAAAGCGCTTCTTTTTCCCACTGGAGGTCGAAGCGAGAGTGGAAAAGGGCTTTCCTCTCGTGTTAGACACAACATTTTTTTCACGACATATTTAAAAATATTGTAAATGTAGAAGAAACACATTAAAAGTTAGGTTATAACTGCCATCTGTCAGAATGACATTTAAAAACAACGAAATGTTTCACTGCGGCCAATATGCCAAATAAAATTTAAGTTGTAAAATCGTGAAATTGTAGAAAAAGAAAGTATAAAATGTAATAATTGTTAAATAATAGTTTACAGTAGTATATCACTATAAAATCAAAATTTTCAATAAAATAATACATTTACTTACAATTTTTGAAATGTTTCATCGTAAAATGATGGTACTGATGGTAACACTGCTTACTTTCCTCTCTAGAGAGGGAAAACTAACTTTCCTCACTATTTCGCGAGAAGAAAATTGTGTTTTCTCCGCATCGTGAAAAATAGTATATTGTGTATCTAGTGCGCAAAGTAAGCAATTGCGCGAGGCGAGTTGCAGCCCGAGCAGTAGCGGCTCGAGGCCTACCGAGGCGAGCCGAGGAGGCCGAGGGTCGCTACGGCGAGGGCTGCAACGAAGCCAAGCGCAATTGCGTCTTTGCTCACGAGATGCACACGATATTTTTTGTCATTACTGCACAAAAAGTAACCTTTTGAGTGACCTTACTTATCAAAAGATAAAATGAATACTTTTAAATTTAATATGTATAAAATAAAAAAGTAACTAATATTTACCTACATGTAAAAGCATAAGAAACTAATTATTAACAGTAAAGAAAAGAACATTAAAATATAAGAATAAAATATTATTGTCCATTAGATCCAATATCCAATGCACAATCTGCACAATAGTCGACAGTAGAAACTGCATAGAGAAGTAGGTACTACAGCTGTTCACGTGCTTGTAGTATTAGATTATCACGTGTATGGCGCTAGTGCTACGCGCACATTTCGTGTCGGTAACTACAGAAAACTGTGTGAGTGTTAAATTGCACAAAGTGAAATTTTGCGCACGCTATTCCCGCACGCTTGTACTTTGCGCACGCATTTTTGTCTAGTTAAAAAATAAGCCACTTTGCGCACGTAAAACAGGCACGAAAAAGGTTACTTTTTGTGCAGGTATGACAAAAAAGTAGTTTCGACATGTGCCTTTGGTAACAAGTTTTTGCTAAGTTTTCGTTTAAAAGGTAGCAAATATAAACAAGACACAAGATTGAATTTATTACATATTGTGTATAAGGCTGTCAAATATTGTATACTTTGAAAAACTCGATCACACGATAAACCACTAGCACGGTACTACTGAAAAATCGGGTAACTATATTTAGTTAATATGCAGAAGTAAATAGGTATAATGGATTACTATTATCTATTCATATTTATTTTTAAGCTTTATTTCTCAGATCTTCATGGATCTGTAATTGGTATGAGTTATGTAAATTAAAATTTATCCTAAAACCAGAGTTTTATTTCGAATAAGGTCGAATAAGTTCCTAGGTACCTAGGTGCTATAGGTGGCCTCTGTCCCCTAACTGCATGCTAACATTGTCATTGCTTAGGTAATAATAAAAATTATCCTAAAAAGAATATAATAAAATATTTACTTTATTATAAAACTTATTCGTATTTTGTAGCTACTCTAAAGTTAATAGTACGAAAACTATTTTTTTTAAATAAATGCTTATTACATTCTTGCTTGCTGTCATTGGCGTTTACAATTTACTCAATATTTCAATGTAAAAGCTAATTTAACATGAAATATCACATTTATTATTAATACTAGCGATAAAGGTCAAATATTTCTTATGGAAAATTTTTGATTTGATATTATGATGTTTTATTTATGATAAGTAACATTTTTTTCTTATTGTATACTTACTTATTTTATAATAGTTCATAAATGTTTGAAATTTTTTTGTATAATGAAAAGAAAAATTCAAAAATAACAATGACACTCATAGTTCATCTAAATAATAAACAAAACTTTTAAATTAACAATTATTTATTTAAATTTTTACTTAGGAAACAAAAAATACGACAATTATTGAGCTAGGTACTTAATTAATAAAATTTCATTAGTCTGTTTTTAAAACTATAAGAAACCAGGAGTAAAAATAATACTAATAGATTTACACTCTTAAAATATAGAAAATCTCTAAAGTTTTTTTTTGTCAATATTAATTTTTCAAATTCCATAATATGTCTTGCATAACACTTCAACAGTGGCGGACTGGGAAATTTAACCAGCCCGGGAAATTTAATAGTGACCGGCCTCTTAAAAGTTCGAATCTCACTTTTAATTAGACTGTTAAAATAATTCTAAAAAATTCGAAATTTTAAATATACTGGTGAGAAAAAAATGAAACTCGTAAAAATTTCGACCATTTTCAAACCGCCATAACTCGGCGTATTTTCAATCGATTTCGATGAATCTTTGCAAGTGAAAAACTTTGAAGTGTCTACTTTAAAGTCATGCATGTGAACTTAAGCCCAACCCCTTCCGCCCCCTCTAGTACCACTGTGAAAAAAAGTGTTTTTAATTTTAAAAATGCCAATCAACTTTGACGATGTGTACGGAGTTAAAAATTTTTTTTATAATATAATTCACAAGTAATTTAATAAATTATAATAGAATAAAGACGAATTTCAAATAATATATAACTTGCGGAATAAATTTCCACATGTTGATGGTAAACTGGTAAAAAACATAGGTAGGTATGATACTTGCAAATTGCGACTTTTCGACGTTCGGTGTAAAAACGGCAGACTAATAGTCTATAGTGTAAACTTACTCGTAAACAAAATTTTTTAAAATTATTAATCCCAAGATAATATGGATATGAACCATTAACTTAAAACTTAATTTAAAAAGCTTTTGTTTTGTTTGGTGCAAATTCTGACGTTATTTATGTATTTTCTTATAATTCGATATAAATGTTTTTACATAAAAAAATATTAAAGTACCTTACTTACCTATTGAGTGGGACAAAATGCGATATTTGTACTTACTTTTCCCTTCGCAGTAGGTTACAAAAAAAATAATTCGACTAAAAACAAATCTGTAAAATAAAATATTAAATTAAAATTTACGTAGGTATGTAATTGATATTATAAATATCAGGCAACGCACGTATTCCTAGTTTTTTCGTTTTTGTTTAGTTTTACTTCTTATTTTAGAAAATAATAAATTATAAACCCCTCGATATAAATCAAGAGCTGTCTCTTTATTTCGTCATGAACATTCATAATCTGATTTTTTTACAGCACACACCACGAAGGGTTTGCAGTGGAACAGTGGATGTATTGCGCACTTTAGCGAGCTAAGTCTGACGTTAGGGTCCAGTTGCGCCCCACTGAAATGTCTTCGTATCCTTCGGGATTTTTTAAAATACACACTTTTCCAATTCATATAAATTGGTTAGAATGAAAAGTATTTCCCGTGCTGACATCTAGCAATTTGTTTCGGGGTTTATTTGTGCAGTCAACTCAGGACTGTCACATTTAATTCCAATTGTTTGGTGACGGGAAACTTCGCGTCTCTGGGCTTCGCATTTCGATTTCAAGTTTATTTACTGACAGCATGAGAAAACATTTACCATTTACCTTTAGATATATAGTATAGGTATAATTTTAATCTTCGTATCTGTACTTTACGAACATTGTCGCCGTACTTTGGGGAGAAAAAGAGGCAATAAGTTAATTAATTTTAAATCATTGGCAATTAGATAAGAAAGCGACTTAGATTGACAGAGAGTAATACATTCAAAATTAACTATATCTAGATAGCATATGCCTTTTAAAAATAAATAAATAAACAGTAAAGGGAATCATAAAATTTTCAAATTATATTAGGATGTCACAGAAAGTACATAAAAATGTTCACTTTTTACAAAATTTTACTTACCTAAAAAAATACGAATTTCTATATTGTAAGTGTACGATGTTGATTTAGTTCACATTCTAGAAATATGAAAATGGCCTGCTTGTTCACACTGGTAGGCACATAATATTAATAAAATATTAAATGACTTTTCTTAATTACTAATGCCTTTATGCCTTTCAAAAACGCCGCTAATGCGTTATGTTGCACTAGATGCTCAGACAGAAATTGAAAAATGATGTGAGTACAATTTCAGACGGCTTTTACCTAGTTTTTACCTGGCTTGTATAAGGCTATTATAAATAGGTGTAATCAATCACGACCTACAATTATTATCCATTATGACCATGTAATACGCACAACAAATGGACAAATAGACAAATGAACAATATTTGCCATTATGTACACAAATAATTACAAACTTTGTGCTATAGGTAGTACACATTATTTCATTTATTTTTTAAAAATTAGACAAAATACTTCAAGTCGAATTACAAACGATGAAAGACTGCTGAAATGGATAATTTTGAGAAATAATTAATAGGAAACCTGATTTGTACCTTATAAGAAGAGTAAAAAGAGACTGACCTCATTCTGGCTCATTTTGCAACAGCCCCTGCCTTTACTAAGTACTAACCCCTAACCAAGATAGCAATGTTTAAAGTATATTATATAAACATACAAGTTTATACATTTTATTTAATTATATTCCGGTTCAGGTTCGGTTCGCGGTTCACTGTTCTATTTCATGGTTCGGTTTTCCTTTTTCTTCTTAGACTGAACCGGTTATCGAAGTAGTAGCTGCGTGTGTTGAGACACAGCGCTCAGCTCTCTGCATGCGTGATGACGTATGAACCCGGAGTTCCGTGGTTCGAGTCTTCCGGTCGGCAGTGTGTAATTGTCGTTAAATTGTAAAAACATTTTACAATAAAATCGCAGTCGGACAGTCAAGCTGACCACTTGATCGTCTTAAATGTAGTCCTGGTAGAAAAAAGAATATCTTCGTTGCCGCTTTGAATTTCATAGACCGTTGCACGGATCAAGATTATGACTGCATCAAGATAATCGGTCGAAGTGGTTGGATTCTGCTAATAACATCTACCATTCTATAATTGGGAGTGCATCCTGTTCAATATGGTTACCAGCAAAATAGGTATTCGTCCTAAAAAGTAAAATAATTATAGGTCTAAATTAGACTAAACTGGAGAAAATTATATACATTTTTCTTAAATATTTATTTATCAAAATATTGTTCAACGGTTCAGTAGCGGTTCGTGTCGGTTTTTCTACCTGTTCTGGTTCTGTTCGAGACCCGGTTATATTCACATTATTATACGTTTTTGTTATACAGGCTATACAGAGTGAATGGGAAAAGAGTTTATTATTGATCTAACATAAAATGTTATACACCATAAAAACATAAATATATCAATAATCATCAAATCATTTTATCACAACGTACTACAATTGTTAGAGATAGACATCATTTTGTTTAGAGAAAATGTTTGTTCATTTTCTTAATTTAATTTTTACATAAAAGATCGTAAAAAGTTTTTAATTTACAAACTGCAATAGAAACTAATTTGATAAAATTAACAACATTTGATTTTCTCACAGATTATTTATTTATTCATATTTGTAACTAACGTTTCGTCTTTTCGGACATAATCAGACAACTGATGACGTCCGATCGTCCGAAAGAACGAAACGTTCAATACAAATATAAGTAAATAAATAATCTGTGGGGAAAACAAAGTGTTGTTAATTATATAATATATTTATTATTTTGTACCACCAAGTGTACACAAATTTTCTCTTTATTTTCAATAGAAGTATTGAAACATAGTGTATTAATTGTAGTGTTAGTAATATTTTAAATATTTAAATTCCTATTCTTCTATATAAAAGATTGTAAAATAAAAAAAATCCAAGTATAATTCTGAAGCCGTTGTAGATAAAGTATACCAAATATTTGAATCGAATAAAATAAGTTAGTATATTATATCAGAATTATGTGCTTGTTGAATTGAATTTAGGTACTATGTACCTATGTGTTAATGTAGTTTATCTTCAATCTTTTTCAAACTATGCAAGTAATTACTTTTTAAATCTCTATTAGGTTTATATTTGTAATAAAAACATAAATCCTACAACGGTATTAGTATACCCCTCAGGAAACCTGTCAGTTATCTTTTTCATAAGTAGGTACCTACTTTAATATAATTAGGACTTATAAATTAACTGATCATTTGTAAATTATTGTAATTTTATTGAAATATAATTTATTGTAATAATACATATATAAATCATCAATGACTAATGAAGTAATGATGCAATTTTATCATCTGTAGCCCATTAACATTGATTGACATTGATTCTTTTATATATCAATTCTAAATTTTCCATGCAGTAGAAAATTAGCAGCCCGTTACTATTTTCTGTGCAGTGCGATATTAAGTCAGTTTAAAAGTTTTGACCGAAACAATTCATGCGAAAAGAAGCATGAATAATATAACAAAGTTGTTAGGCGTAAATACTTAATGATTGAAGCAAGAAGCTTTATGTGATATTAAAATTCTGGAATTGAATTAAAACGTAATTTTGAGGCAGGCCTCGTTTCATGCTTCGTGTAACAGAAAAAATCTTAACGATAATGATTAAAATCTGCTGCTTTCCTGACTATAAATTCCGGTTTTTCTGTGACGTCGGCGACATCCCTGCTGTCGAGCCGTCGAGCGTCAACCCTCTGGATTAAATCGCACACCCCGACGCACTGCCTGGCCAGATCGCAGATCTATTATCATAACTTGAAATATTCTTCATGGTTCACGAGCAACAAACATAATAATAAAAGCAATAGCAATAGCTGTACAGTGTTATCGTTATATACCCAACTTCGAATTGGATCGGTGATCGACGACTGATCGACTTGTTCTGTGTCCCGTGTCCTATTCCCATGTCCCGTACGCTACGCATTCCCTTTCCTATTCCGTTTCTTTCAATCGGGTTTTCATTTTAAAATGTGACGTGCGTATTGAATATTCTGATCTCAGATTGTATTGAAATTGTAAACAAGGCAAAAAGTGAAAACTGTCAGACGTCACACACCCCGCTATTGTGAGTCGGGGTCAGAGGTTGCATTGATAAAAAGTCCATTTCCTTTTTTAAACATGTTTGTTCTAAAGCGTACACTCAGTTTTGAATTCGCTGTATACTGTACTTTTTATTTTCAGTGCCTTCATTGTGTTTACACAAAATTTATAGGAGGTACAAATACAAACCTGTAGTGTAGGTTTATATGAAATACTGTATTGGTTTGTCTTCCTTCATTTAAGTTTGCAAATAAAGCAATTAACTAGTTAATTAAGTAATAATAATAAAAAGAGATGTTCAATTTAGGTACTCGGTGAATTGAATTCATGATATCAATATTGTTTTTGTAATATGAGATTTTTTTTAAATGTAAAAATAGGTTGTGTACCTTTTGAATATTTTATAAGTAGGTAAGTAAAGGTAGTACCTACAAAACATTTATTATGTAATATTCACTTAAATTTTTAATATGCAAATCAATTAATTTTACAAATGATGTTCTTTTTATAATAACTAAATTAATAATGGCTAAAGACTACTAATTAGTGTTTTATGTAATGAATGATAACAAAAGCGGAATGCCACTGATTTCATAGTTAGTTATGTATCTGATAATGCGATAGCCTTTGTTACTGAAGTCAACTCAAGGTTAATTAACTTGGAAATTTTCAAGACATATATAAAGCAGTATTGCGTCATTATTGGATCACTCAGCTCAAACATTATGCTGAATAAAACTCCTGCCAAAAAATAAAAAAATCCAATATTATCATAAGAGGCAAGAGGATAGTCCAGTGGCTATTTTGATTTTGGAAATAATATTAATTAAATACAATTTTACGTAACACAAAAAATGATGCATTATTTATTCTGTACTTTGTTAAATAATGTTAATGTTAAAACAATGTTCTGTAAAAAGCTGGATCAACCAATATACACGAAAAGTATGCCACTCTTTTAAAATAAAAGCGAAAAACCAATTACATAATATATAGCCGCACAGTGGGTTATGTATTATTTAATTTCTGTATGGATTATCTTAAACCAGCAGCAAATGAATTTATTTAATATATACCTATACCTACAGTTTTTCAGCAAAATTACAAATAGTGTACAAACTATGTGTAGTAAATTTTGTCAAAACAAATATAATTAAAAATTTTGTACTCATTTTTAATGAAACTCGATTTTATCTTCACCTACCTATTCTAATTTTTAAGAAGAATCCCTTCTAGTTTTGAAAGTCCATTTAGCGAATCACAAATTATTGTTACCCATTGTGACATCGGTTGGCACTAATTTTAAATATAATTTCAAACATTTTTTTTTAAATAAAAGAATAAAGTCTTTTTTATGTTCGCTTAGTGTCATTTCATCAAATTTTACTAACATTGGAGTTTAAAAAAACATGTACAAAATTAAAATTAAAAAAATGGCATTTAGAGACATCTTTTATTTTTTTAATTAAAAAAGAGCAAACAAAAAACAAATCGGACCAAAATTAGAGTCAATTTCATATCAATAACAATAAACAAATTTTTAATCCACCAGTGAAATATACCTAAACCAACTCCGCTTGCCCCATAAAAGAATAATAATTTATATCTGCAATTGTTTTTAAGTAAAATAGAAAACTATTTTCTGATATCAATTATAGGTTCCTAGCAGATAATTTTCGTTTTAAAGATATTTAACCTAACCAAAAATATTACTCTTTGCTAAAATGCTGACTACGCCACTGACGCCCACCATACAAAACAAATTCAAATAATTATTGTATTTGTATAATATTCTTTTTACTTATGGCTGCAATCTACAAATATAATCGTAGTTATTTTATTCTCATACTCATAATCGTTCCGTTTATTTATATTTTATTTTTATCTAAAATAGTACAGTCACTTACCACCTTTAAAAAAATTTACTAAATCGTTAATAACTTATTTGTGTAATTAAATTAAAATAAAAAGTATGAGCACACGAGCATATTATAATTAAATAAAAAGGGGTTGCCACATTTTATAAAGTATGAAAGTAGCACTCGTAAAAGAGGGAGAGGGCACAGAAATGTATTGAAACTTGAAACAGTATGAAATAGAAATAGTCGAGACTCGAGGTATATTTTGTATTCCCGAAGAGGGCGTGGTTATCGACACTATTTCTCTCGACCAATCGCAGGTTACTTGGTTGTCATAGAAACGCCGATATCACCTGTTTTAAAGCCGCGAGTCGCGACACGGGAATCTGCGACATCCTCATATATCGTGTTCGTCTCATGAGCATTGTTCCCAAGGTAGCAAAAGCAATAGAAACCAGTAAATGGCATTCAAACATCCAGACAACGCAACCCATTCTGACGTTTCGTCGACAACCGACATCAAAAGTAAAAATATAACGAACTTTCACATTCACACACTTGTTCACTTTATTATCGGAACATTTGATAATAGAACTTGCAAGGGTTATCGTTTAACACAGACAATCTTGACTTATTTCGAAATGAATTGATAAGAGTAGATTTTGTTTTTATTCTGATTCGACTACGCTTAAATTATTTATCAGAACTTGAAAACTACATAGTCAATACTTTGGACGAAATATAAAATTACAAAATCTCATATAACTAAATTAAACAAAGTGATTTACCACAAGTATACCAAACTATAACAATTTGTTCGGGATGGGCGAGGGGAGGGGGGGTTTATTATTTAATGTAAAAATTGTTATTAAGGTATTGGTTACTTGATGCACGAAAATTTAGAAATTTAGTAAGCAAATTTAATGTAGGTTGATGAATATTTATACTTAATTTTCTTTTTGGTGGCTAGAGAGTAAAACAGAAAATACAGAACAATTTTTGAAAAATAATCATATTGGCCTTTATTTGCTAATTATTAGACAGTAGTATCATAAACAGTGCAAAAAGCTTCATTTTAGACGGTTTTCATTTAAAACAAGGAAACTTTTTTGCAATTCTTCGTTATGCACTTTCTTTTACTCTTTTTCATGGACTAACTACCTAACCTATATAATTGAAATTAGTAACTATAGTAGTAAAATATAAAATTCGCTAATAGATATAAAAGTTTCATTACCAAATAATAATTAAAATATACTGTGGTACTGTCAATCTTACAATTAATATTCTATAGGGTCGGCGGACCTATAAGTACATAAGTCGAAAATGTTAAATTTGCCGGAAAGACACTAAGACAAAGGAAGATACTAAGTAATTTATATTCATTTGTTCTAAGGAATATATGTGGTACTTAATAGTTATGTTACTAATGATATAAATTAACTGTTACTGTTAAAATGTTTAGAAACCAAACATAAGTCAAATTATGTGCTTTAGTATACCTACATGTAAACTGTAAAGTACCTATTTGAGGTTGAAAATGAACGCCTATCCGTTTCGCCAGTCTATAGAGACGAAGTTGACTTATGTGATTTAGTTTGGTTGTGAGTTGATGAAAAACAGACTTAGTGCAACTCATACCTAAAAAATGGAATTTTTTAACTAATGTGCTTAGGTCCGCCGATCCTATAATTATTAATCTTGCTTATCAGGGTGTTACTAGTGTAACAAACTTTAACAGTTTATTCTTGAAGTTATTTTAAGCATAAAATATCAATGAACATAGGTCTTATGCCTTATGGTTACAAAAATACAAGAGGTTGAAGTTTTATAAATAAACGAATTTTTTAAATGTTTGTAATAAAGACACTTTTGAAAAGCAAATCGTTTTATAGAAAAATAAATTAATTTGGCGGCTTTTATCATTTTATTTAAGGTGATTTTTCGCGAAAGTAGTTAACAGTAATTATATGTGGTTAACTATGGTTTGTCACTTTCGCGACGAAATTGATGACGTCACACACTAACGTGGTAAAAAAAAATAGTCAAACCACTTAACCATCCTCAGGAGATAGGTAAAGACGCGTTAATATTTATATATCTCTCTAAATTCTGAGGATAAATTTGTTTCTGCTTTCTGCACTTTCGAAAATGAAAATAAAATAGTATTCAAATATTTTGAAATCCATCTTTTATATAAAAATCAAGTGTTTGTCTCATAATTTTCATGCTATTATTTTTTTACAAACCAGTATATTATCAAGTAAATTGTTGAGTTTAAGAAAGTAGGTATTATCCTATTCATTTTATGAAAATTTTTTATTCATGTTGCCAACAAAACATTTTGTCAAACATAATCAAACCAAGGAAATTTTCTTGCGAAAGTTAACTATTACAACTTCGTTAAACGCTACCAAATCTAGTTTATTGTAGTATTTATCGCGAAATGTTAACGTAACGTTTACCATTCGAGATTATACAGTTGCATTTATTGTAAGTTACAGAGATAAAACCTATTTTAATATAATAAATGCTTAATATATAATTTACATATTGCTTGTATTATATCTGTAAGGAACTTATAAAAAATGCATTTGTAATCTCGAATTGTAAATGTCCCTAAATAACAGCTGCCAAACTTATGAATTTTTCTATAAATCGATTTGCTTTTGATTACAATTTTTTTTTAAATTCGTGTTATTTATAAAACTTCAACCTCTTATATTTTGGTAACCAGTAGGAATAGGTCCTGTTCAATGTCATTTTTCGCTAAAAATAACCTCAGGAATAAGCTGTTAAAGATGGTTACACAAGTCCATGGGCGGATACTGGAAATTGGGGGGAGGGTATTTTTATCAGAATGTGTATCAACCCTGCCCCCTATTTTTCACATTTATCAAGGAATACAATTATTACAGTTATTTCGGTTTATTATGAAATAAAAATTAAACATGAAAAAGTGCGGATTATATGCATTTGTATATATTGTATTATTGTGCATATTATAATTTTTTTTTACAAATGTTTGCATTTCATGCAAAAATAGATTAAAATATGGTATAATTTTTTTGCATATTTTGCAGATTTCTATATTTTTTAATTTATTAAAAATGCATATAACTGCATATTTTGTACCTTTTAACCGAAAAATTCAATTTTTTTATAAATTTTATACAGATAAAATTTATATTCGCTCAAATATTTGATACCATCTATACAGTAGTTTTTACATTTATTTTAAAGGTAGGTAGGCACACAAGTCGTATTCCAGAAGTTATACGTTGTTTTGTTTATTTTATATGATATTCTTGTGCATTGTTGACAAAATATAGTATTTTTCTGATTTATAAAAGTATGTTATTAGTAAAAATCAGTCAAAATGAATTAATTAAAATATTGCATATTTGTTTAATTTTGTGCATTTGTTTAATTTTGGCATATTTAAAATTTTAAAATGTATATAAATGACAGCAAGGTGAACACAATGAACAAGAAAAATACTCAAGTTCCCTGGACAAAAATCTTTAAATTTAATGGGTAGGTTCCCCTTGAAAATACATTGTATTAAATAAAAAATTAATAATTGAAGAATCGACTGCTGAAAACTGACAGTCGATATTTTTATCCGTTTAGAAATTATGGTTCGTTAAGCTTAATTTATTTAAAACGATTTAATTGTGCAGAAACTAAAGTAGGTAGGTACTCATAAAAATTAAAATATCAGCGAATCGAATCGAATTCCGAAATCCAAAAGTTGATTTTTTTATCTATTAGTAAATGGCAGCCACTGTTGTACAAAAATGCATTTAGTTTAGTTTAGTTCATAATACCTAGATCGAACCAGCCAATACCCGAGATGTTTGAAAAAAAACGGTAAAATAACTGAAAATTTGGTCGTTTTTGAGCCAACGAAAGTTCGGCCGAGGTTCGAATTGGAAAACTTGATTTTTCATTACTGGCCTCAATCTAGACAAGTAGAAACAATAAAATCTAATACCCGACATTTTGCGTATGAAAAGTACCTACAGTACATAACTAATGGCCTAATAGTGTTCATTTATTACGAAATTGAAAGATTTTTTCATAATTCGTATTTTTCGTTTCCAGGTACCTATTCAAATCAAACAGTTTTGAATTTGAACCACTGTTTTCAAGTGGAATTTTATTTTATATCATCAATAGTTAATCAAATATCCATTATACATCAACAATCCAATGTTTTAAAATAAATTCTTCTTGCGAAAACTGCCATTAAATTTACGAATTTATAAAAAATTATTTTTCCTTCATCAGTAAGTTGAGCAGAACAGACCGGGGACAAAAGTAACCTTTTGAGTTTGAAGATAAGGTATTTTCTCCAATTATTTAAAAAAGTAAAAATAGCCCGTAAATGGTTGAAGTTAATGTTTATTGAAACAAATATTTGTTTTCCATTGATAGTACATATACACAATATATATAAAAAATATTTTTCAATTCATGGCAACGTGTTACAACTAATTACTCATTGTAACAAAATCTCAAGTAACAATTTTTCAAATTATTGCTGTTACACCTTTGCTACTGTCAGAAACTTGGTAGTAACTATATCGTGGCGTGTTTTATAAAATAATAATTTTGTTTTATCAATCATTGTTAAGAAGATATAAAATTTACTACTCTAATATTTTTAATGAAATAATATCCATGATTTACTATTTTAAAATTAAAAAATATATATTTTTAACAATATTTAATTCAAACATTTTCGACTTATTTAATTTAGAAAAGAAACTAAACTTAGACCAATGAGTCCCAATTCCTTACCATCCGCCAGTGGTAACAGCATAGACAAATTTAAAAAAAAACGAGTTAAAAAAATAAAATTAATCAAAATCACTCAGTCGTGCCAGGTCTACGGTTTAAAAATAGAATATTTTGCTCAAATGTCTAACAAGTAATAAATATATTTTAGATATAGGTAAAAGAAAAATTGTTTAATACTGTATCATTTGTCAATTATTTAGAGTTACTGCGATTAAAATTTGGTAAAAATTAGTAAAATGTTATTGATGCTATTATTAATTAAGACCTAATAACATTTAGAACGACCGACAAACCGAGTATAGTGTAGCTGCATCTGAAATCAAGATAGTCCTTCGAACAACTGCTTAGCATTTAGAAACTTAGCACTTAAAAGTTTTGACATTAAAATGCACCTGCTTACTTTTGCAACTCGCCAAAAGCTTATCATTAATATTGCCAACGAGAAGACACCTGGGTCTCTTCTGTTTGACGTTGCTCGAGCGTCGCGTCGCCGTAGGCATTGGATTCCGTGTAAAGAATTATAACATAGCGCTAGCACAGTCTAAATCAGACTGCCACATTTACAATTTGTATTTGTATAATCCCTGTTTCTTCGTTTATCGTGAGTTCGTTAGGGGACTGCAAGACTAAATCGAATTAGATACAATAAATAGCCCTCAAATATTATAGATATAGTATCAGTCTATCAGTTGAAAGATACTAACTCTGCATATAATTAAGTAGAAATAAGTTTAAGGTTTTTTAAATGATGCACTGCAGATGAAATTTTTGTTATTCTAGGTCAAATATTTGTAAATTAAATTTTTAAAAATTAGGTAAACTGTTTTAATGAGTAAAAACAATTAATTAATGTACGAGTATATAGGTAAATTAGAATAATATTTCATTTTTAGATTTAGCTTAGGCTTATGTCGAAATTTATTTTTGAAATTATTTTAAAAAAATGTATTTGATTCCTATTACTCAAAAGGGCCGGCGAAAGCATATACATAGGATTTTAAAAGTACCTATATTTTCTTAGCCCTTCCAAGATTACACGTACGAGTGTAGTTCAACTGGGTACAGAAAATTTGATTCATTCAACATCCGAAGTAAAACCAAAGAATTCTACAGTTATAAAAAATAGCGTATAGATAGGTAGGTACTCTAGGTTTAGGTTGGTATCTAGAATCTAGTATCTGCATACTTTGATCTCACAGTTAGTTTTTATTTGAGTATTGTATTTTCCTGGTACCCCACTAGTGTCCCCTCAAATGTGATTAAATTATCAGATTTTAATTTTTTTTAATAAAATCAAACAATAATATGTTACTCTAGCTCCGCCAAATCGTAGTGAAAAGTACTTTAGCTCCGCATTTTTCTGCCAATTAGAGCGATGCCTGCGCACTCGATCGCTAACGAGTATTGCCGAATTGGCTCGAAAGGCTTGTAACAATTCGTAATCAGCATTATTTGTTTTATGTTGATCTCTTGCAAATTACTTAGGAATGTAATAATTGTTAGATACTTTCGCGATTTAATGAAAAAATAATATTTAGTTCTAATAAAAAAATAAAATTTTGCAAAGGAATTGCAAAAATAAAATTTTAGAAAAATACATACTAATTAGTTAAATTTCTTTCAAAATGTGAAACTTTTTTGTAATTTTATTTCGCTGATTCGAAGTATTGTGTATACAGGGTTTTTCATAACTTCACGTACACACGTTATATGTTACTTGATATGCTGATTACGAATCAAAAAGATTATTTTTTTAAATCGCAAAATTAATTTCCATGTTTCTCAGTCAAAAATTTTTCGTTGTCACTGCCACTGGGTGGAGTAAACATTGTTTCATTAGAAATAATTAAATTTTGTTTATTTATTTTACTAGTATTATGTAATTTAAGATGTTGATTACCTATTTCTATTGTTTTTATTTAATAGGAAAACGAATCCAGTGCAGTATTACAAAAAATGCTGCAGGAAAATTACCCTTAATTTTTCGAATTTTAAAATAGTATATTAAAGAACAAGTTTTATAAGACATAATTTTTTCGCACGTGTTCAAATTTAGTAAAACGAGCCCTCGGGCGAGTTTACTAAAGAACAAGTGCGAAAAAAGTCTTATAAAATGAGTTCTTTATACTATTTTTTCTATTTGGTGTCTTTTTATTATTAAAATTTAAATTATACTGCAAGAATATATACAAGTCGATTTAGGGAAATTTATGTAACGTTTTGGTTGGTGATATTAATATTGCCATTTATTTAACTGTCACTGTCACTGCAAAAGTATATAATTACTGAACTATTCTAGTTGATAAGTACCTACAGATATTATAGAAAATATTGAACGTATATGTTTTCTATTTCTAGATTCATGAATTTTATTGAATAAAAAGTAATTAATTAAGCAAAACATATTTAGAGGTTATACTGAAATTTGTCAATTCTGAAGTTTGACGTTTAACAATTGAAATAAATGACATCTGATACTGACTGTTACTAGCAATACCAACCTTCTATAAAAATATGTTGCGTGTCACAAAGTGAGCTCTAGCGACATTCAGTTGCGTTTCACAAAGTTAACTTTGTGAACGCCAAATAGAAAAACATTCTTTTTGATTCGTAATCAGCATGTCAAACAACATACCTTTAACGTATGTACTCGAAGTTATGAAACACGTGTATATACTATACACGTACACATGTTGTCCTTAAAAATAAGTTTATTTTTTCTAATGCTAGTATATTGGAAAATCGTATATAGATGTCTTGTTCATATTATTGTCCTTATAAAATTTGTATTTAAGAATGTTGAAAATACCTATATAAGTATATGTAAAATTTCTAATAAATTGAACGCAAAAATAGATGAACATGAAATATAACTAAAGCAAAATGATCACTTTATGCTTGAATGGTAATAGAAATATAAGTTCTTGAAATGTTTTAAAATTTGTGAAAAACACATTGCTAAAACAGAATTACTTACTACGATGTGTACTGCCAAGGTGATGGACACAGATAGATACCTAGGTACTAAAAAGACATTTAAATAGAATATAATGTAGGAGGAAACAGCTAATTTACCCTGAATACAAATTATTAAAAATAGGCCAGGCAAACTTTAAGTAGTTCTTGATATTATTTGATGGTTTATGTTATTTTTGTTTAAATTTATACAGAGCGATTATGAAGTAATTATTTTATTTCTATTTTATACAAAAATCACATTCAAAATTTAAATATTTGAGTAGTATATTTAATTATTATACTTATTTTAATATTTCCTGTAGTAAATTGTAGAAATATTTCAAACAATATGAACAGAAAATAAAAATGTTATTTCATTCTTAAATATAATTTAAGTAATAATTATTTTTTGTTCAATTTAGGCGTGAACATAAATATATTAGTAACAAATATTAAACTATCAAATATTATGATATAATAAGCTTATTACATCATTTGATTAATATCAATCTATTCTATTAAATGAGGAAGGAATTGTATGTTTTTACGGTCATGCTATCTCGAAAACGGCTCTAACGATTTTCTCTAGAGTTGGTATATAACGGGTTTTCAACTTCAGGAATTTAACGTACTAACTCAAATTTTCCATAAAACTCGTTTTCAGAGCGAGTTTCCGATTTTCTCGAGAGTTGGTATATAAGATGTTTTCAACTTCAGGAATCTGAAGGACTAACTCAAATTTTCCAGAAAACTCGTTTTAAGCGAGTTTTTCGCTGTTCAAAAATACACTAGGCCACGCCTATGCCACGTTTACTCGAATATTTTACTGTATACACTTCTGAGCGTATCTAATTGCCGCGTTGTGATTCTACCTATGGCCATACCTATTAAATAAAATTTTTGATTCCCAAAAAACTCTTCCTATCGCCATACCTATTAGCTATTAAATAAAATTTTTGATTCAAATATAAATTCTTACCTGATCTTAGGTGGTCAAAATCGATACCTGTGGCCATACCTATTAAATAAAATTTTTGATTCCCACATAAATTCTTACCTGATGTGAGGTGTTCAAAAACTCTACCTATGGCCATACCTACCTATTAAATATAATTTTTGATTCCCACATAAATTCTTACTTGATTTGAGGTGGTCAAGAATGGTACCTATGGCTATACCTATTAAATACAATTTTTGATTATAGTTGATTCCACGTAAGTTTGTGATTGCGCAACATTATATCGTTTACACAGGTATGATTTGTGACATAACCTCAATTTTATTATAAAATATTTACCTCCCTACTTGTAGAAATAGGAATTGTGGGTCCATTATTTGCTTTTTAGAAACCTTACGTTTGTCGTACAAAATAATTCGTATATTATTGCGCAATCACAAACTTATGTGGAATAAACTATACCATATAATTTCTTACCTGATGTTAGGTGGTCAAAATCGGTACCTGTGGCCATACCTATTAAATAAAATTTTTGATTCCCACATAAATTCTTACCCGATGTGAGTTGGTCAAGAATGGTACCTATGGCCATACTTCTTAAATAAAATTTTTGATTCCCACATTAATTCTTACCTGATGTGAGTTGGTCAAGAATGGTACCAGATGCTTACCAAGATAAAGATTTTTTCCTTGAAAATTTGGAAGCCTTTACATTAGAAAATCTTCAAATTAGCTTTTAATACTTAAAATCAATTACTTCTGTTTGTTATGTTTTACAGCTGATTTTTCAAAAATATTATTAATCATTTGTTATTTTAAAATTTATTATTTTGTATAATTTATTAAATAATATTTATTGTGTTAAAAATGTTTTAATTTTATTTCAACTAAGTAATATCCTTTTAAATAGGTAGTCAATTGATCAAAAAATAAATTCACAAAAATGATAGTTAAAGAGAACTTTATAATTTATTTTCATCGGGGATAGATAAAAGTTAAAATGACCAGAAAAATACATACATGCAATTTTTAGTCATTTTATAGCATAAGATAAAATAAGATATAAAACAAAGCGAGCGTTTGGCTAATGAGACCAGATCGTAGATCGGCATCCCGATATTATCTATATTATCAGCACAAAGTTCTTAACTTATGGTGCAGTTTGGTCTTGTGGTATCGTTTCTGATTTCGGTTGTTAGGTTTTGTTAGGTTCGAATCCCGGTTACATGTATTACAAAACCAATCTTTAATTCTTATCTGGGCAAGTTATTTTACTAACTCAGACATAGGTACCGGAGAGTCTGACAGACTCATATTATTTATTGTTTTGTTTTAATGCAATTATTTAACAATTTTAATAAAATGTAGGTTATAGATACAAATATTGTTATGTTAAGCATACATTTTGTATATAATACCTACATATTTAACTTAGGAAGTTAAAAATTTTACTGTCGAGAGGCGGATCTAGAATGTAAAAAATAAAGTCATGTTATCAACAGCAACACAATACTCATAAAAATAGTTTGGGTATCACTGATTTCTTCAACTAAAATCAAATAATATTTTGAGCATAATATTCTTATAGAGGAATAATTTAAACCTGTTGAAACCTCAATTGCGCTGAACTAGGAACCGATGTTTGCAAGTTCAGTATACCGTGGATTGTCGTAGAGCATATGTATCAATGTTTATAAGGTAAAATTAAAAATTTTGTGTATATATTTTGATATATTTAAATGTACAAATGTCTATGAATTGCGTGTAATTGAACTTTTTAATTCGTAAAATGACATAAAATTATTAACGATTATTTTAAATTTAAAGTGTAGTGCCATAAACAATTTAAAGACTTTTTGGGACACCTGTTATTTTGGATGCACCATCTTCGGAGGTCAGAGTACACAAAAGGTTAGCATTTTTATTTCTATTATAAGCTAGCAGGACCCATTGGGCAGAATTACTTTTCAAACGATATGCAAATTTTTATTTCTATTATAAGCTAGTAGGACCCATTGGGCAGAATCACTTTTAAAACCATATGGAAAGGTCCCCGTATGTTATTCCTTAAACCTTGTTGATCAATAGTATCCATAGGCGCAAAACTCAAAATTCAGTATTTTTAGGAGTTTTGCAGGTTTGAAGTTCAAGTTCAATATTAAAATTACTTTTTAAGGCAAAATCAAACGACTCAATTAATGTGTACGAAAAAACTCGGAAAAACTTGATTTATTTCTATTAACTTTATCTTATAATCATTTAATATTAATATTTAACTGAATTGCTGAATTTTTTATAGTGTTTTAAAAGTAATCTTTCATATACCTACTTAAGTATTTAGTTACATTGTGTTGACGCGGATACATGTCAGCTTAAACATTGTCTGGGTTTTCGTCAGCTTAAAATAAATAATGAAATAATGGAAATTACTTTGTTTGTACACACTCATAATTTTTATCGATTTTTACTGAAAATAACGAATTTTAACATGCTGTTTTTGAGGATTTAAAAAATTTCTTTGCGTTCAAAGCTGCTTCGTTAGTCCTTATTATAGTTTATCATTTGGCGCCAAAAGGGTGCAGAATATTCGCCGAATATTCGTTTTTTTCGGCAGACAGTCCTGCATAATATTCGTTATTCGGTATTCGGCACTTTTACTACACTCGAGGAAAAAAACCGCACCACTCGAAAATGCACCAAAAATGGCAAAATTTCAAAGTGCGATATCTCGGTTGCATTTCGACGAAATTGGATGAATCTTCGAGTTCTGAAAACGTTGAAGTCTTATCTTTAATGTGATGATAGCCAATGTGACAAAAAATCCACTTCACCCCCTCTACAAGTATGCTACAAGTTGCTACAGTTGAACATTTTTCAGTCAAAAACGTGTTTTTTTATCCAGGGGTGGCAGGGGGTGGATCGGGTTTGGTGGCAGATTAACTTACAGGGCCGAATAGAGTAACCTTCAACGTTCTCGGAAATCCAAAATTCATTGTTTTTCGTGCAAAAAGTTATGGCCAAAAACCTGAAAAAAGCACTTTTTTTTAAAAATTCATAACTTCGCGCCAAATCATTGTAGGTACTTTGCGCACCTTTAAGGAAAAAGTCTGATCTTTATTACTAATAAGGTCCGCGATTTTTTTGGCACTGCGTATGAGGTGCCAAAGTTGGACTTTTTTGGAAATCAGGTACATTTTTTTTCTTAGGGCATGGGCACTTTGAAATTTTGCCATTTTTGGTGCATTTTCGAGTGGTGCGTTTTTTTTCCTCGAATATATTTGTTACATCTCTAAAAATTACTGTTTTTGTTTGCGTACAACGGTAAGTCTGGTATTCACATGTGCACATGTGAATACCAGACTTACCGTTGTAGATATTATTTTACAGATTAATAAAAAAATGTATATTCAGAAGGAATATGTAGCTTTATTGTGGTCAAATGTTTAATATGAGCGTTGTAAGCATTACATAAGATATTTTTAACCAAAAAATTCGAACTTTTAAATTTTCAATGGAGTACCTATTGTAACGCATTTCTTCAAATCATATCCAAAATAAACATTAAAAAATTGTATACCTTCTAGATCGGTACCAAAAAGTATTCAAGATAGAGATGGAAAACATTTTCTTGAGAAAATTATAAGCCAGCTATAGGATGCTGTGTGTCAGACGAGGGTTCACTGGTTATGTAGCAAATGCTAAGCGTCGCTTTGATGAAACAATAGTGCTTGAGAAATGTTACCTACGCCATTTTTTCCCTTCCGATATAGTTAATTTTAAAAATTTCGGTGTATTTTCATAAATCCGATGCATAAAAAATTCCAAAAAGTAACTTTTCCAAAAATATTTTTGTAAATTGCCATAGGAACAAATAGGTTGGTTTTAGTAAAAGCATAGTATAATCTTTTTTGATTAAATGTTATATATTAGGTATATTAAATACCTTGCTATTTACATAAATAATATGGATTTACAGCAATTTGAAAAATGTTTAGGTAGTTATTATTTAATGCATTTTAATGAAAAATAATTTGGATTTGTGCTTTTTTTGAAAAGAAAGATTGTTCTAACTTTCTAAATTTTTTTTCTAACGTATTAAATTTTAAGGTCGTATTAACATGTTAACAAAATATTTTAAATTTATATTATTTTAAATACGAAAAGCCAGGGATTCGAACCGCACAAAATAATCGTTTCCGGTTCGGTTCGTGTTTTACCTTTTGACGACCGCTTTCATATGAAAAAAAATTAAACCGCCTTTTGCAATATCTTCTAAAAATTGTAAAATAATAATATAATTAATTAAATGCAGAGAGAGAATTTGAGAGGTCCTGGTTTCAAATCTCGGCGGATGTGTAAATTTTACCATACCAAATTTGAACCCAATCGGTGCAGTAAAGTTAGATAGCCGCCATTTTGTTCGAAGGTGGCGGATTGACATTTTAATATGCTCATATTATAAATCAAATCTTAAACTATTACCATACCAAATATGAACCCAATCGGTTACCGCCATTTTGTTTAAAGATGGCGGACTTACATTTTAGTATGCTCATTTCATAAGTTAGATTTTAACCTATTACCATAGGTACCGGAACCCAATCGGTACAGTACATTTTGAATTAGCTAATTGCCATTTTGTTTCATGGATGGCGGACTGCCATTTTATTATACTCATGTCATAATGTTACATCTTAAGCTATTACCATACCAAATTTGAACTCCATCGGTGCAGTAAACTCTGAATTAGATAGCCGCCGACAACAATGCAATTTGACATTGTTATAAACATCAAATAATTTAAAAAAAACTTAATTCTAACCAATACTAACAATCCACAATTGTCTGTTTCAAAACACCTAGACCAACTGAAATCGAAATTCCTATTCAACAACTAATACATAGTAGTTTAATTAAATGTCTGGTTATCTAATCTGTTTGTTATTTTGTTCAATTAAGTGACAAATCACTGTACATTTTCGTCATAAAAGAAACAATTTTGATTTTTTTTTTGAAAATATAATATAGCCTATGTCACCCGGGGATAGTGTAGCTTCCCAACGGTGAAAGAATTTTTCAAATCGGTCCAGTAGTTTCGGAGCCTATTCAATGCAAACAAACAATCAATCATTCAAATCTTTCTTCTTTATTATATTAGTATAGATTAGTTTGTGCAAATTGATCACACAGTTTTCAAAGTGGCGGCCTAAGATTCAAGTAGCCTAAAACCTAGCTCAAAAGATACTTAATTATTTACAAAAGGTTTCGTCTTAATCGGTTCGGCCGTCTTCGAGAAAATCGCGGACATATAAAGATATACCTATAGAAACAAACAAAGAAATATACAGGTGAAACTTATAACTTTCCTTCTTTTTGGAAGTCGGTTACAAATAAATTAAGGGGATGATTACAAACATATTTTTCGTCTATCTCTTATAATTAGGATACTTTACTCTTGTATGCATTAAAAAAGTTATTTTTGAATAGCCTGTACGTGATTAATAATATGATTAGATAATAATAATTGATAAATGAGTTTTAAGAGAAACAAAACTTTTTTTGTTGTATAAAATTTCTGTCATAATGATAGCGATAAACTCTTTTGGCATAATGTTAGAGTAAAATTCAAATAGCTAGGACACTGGGCTGCGCGAGAAGGCAGAGCTTGTCATGTACTGTCCGTTTTACAAAAGCGGAGCTAGCGAGTATATGCTGCGCTGCACTTCACATAATTTTCAAACAAAACTAAAATATAACTCAATCACAATTAATTACAAAATTCACAGGGTTACACGAAGCAAAACACTACGAATGTCAACATGAGAATAACAGATATTGAAGCTGATGTTTAGTAGAACAGACAGTAGCGTAGTTTCCTCTTGTTTATCATCTATGTTTCTCTCTCTAAGACGAGAATTCGTACTTCGCGCAGGGTTCTAGCTATTTGAATTTTACTCGAGCACTTCTGTCAATTACTGAGTGTAATTTTTGTTACAATTGACACCGGTTTTCCCTATGGAAAAATAATATAAAGAAGGAAGTATTACTTTTATAGGCATAAAAGAGGTGTAGAGACTATATTATGGTGTAGAAATATTACGAAATAGGAAGATTTGTAGACGTTGCTGCGACCTAACATTTTTGAAGAGGTGTAGAGACTAATACTATTCCAACGTTTCTTCGATTGAATTGTCATATCAAGACCCAAAAAGCCCACAACGAGCCTTAAATTATTGCGAGAACGTATTGCCTTCATCAGAAGAGAACTTCATCGTCTAGACAAAATTCTTCCAGACCCTCATATTTTGTTCAGTAACCAGATTAATAAAAATACTGGAGTTTAATACATGAAATATAATATCAGTAAAATTTAAAAGTAAAAAGCTCCGAAATTAGTTATATTAAGAAATATTTTTAAAATTATGCAGAATGCGCTTTAACGTAACTACGAGTATGATGAACAAAACTTGCAAATGTGGGATATAAAATAAAAAAAGATTCTATACTAATATGTTTTTATATTTACAACATTATTTACACATAGATTCATGACACATACTCGCCTGTTTATGCATGTACCTACATACAGTCGTGTTTTAAATGGAGGTATATACATAGCAGTGCTACATTACAAAATCAATTACGATATATAACTACAAGTCACAAGGCAGACCAAACGTACTAGTAAGACTTCAGTGCAATGAAGTCAAACTGGGATATTCAGCCTACAAACCATTGACGCTATTTATTTATATATTAGCTAACAAAAACAACAAGTAAATAATTCATAAAAAATTACAATTTACTAAAAATGAAATTCATGTTTCATTTATCATTATAATATACACGATAGGTAATGTGAATAGGTAAGTGTAAATGGTTAAAGTCTGGCACAAATACGAGACGTTGACTTGTGTACGTTGTAAAATAGGATGATGATCCGCTGTGTGTGACTAGATCTCCGCCAGGCCTTAGCCGTGGAAACGCGAACGAGAACCTAGTACAGTTTCATATATCACATGTATGGCCACGAGAATGAGCTGCCCGAGAGTAGCATGTCGCGGATGAGCGTCTCGATGGGCGTCTTGCCCACGAGTCGTACAAAGAACAACTGCTCGATCACGGAGGAGCTTACGGTACGCAGGCTGGGTAGTCGCAGCAGTAGCTTTCCGAAGCGCGTCGGTTGGTTTGGGTATTGTGTCCGGCAGTATTCTTCCAGTGCGCATTGGGACTTCTCCTGCAGGGACTCGATGTGTGACACGTCGCTCAGTCCACATGCATCTGCAACAAACAAATATGTTTTACTATTTATATTCTATTACAAGAATACACATAACTATTTTGCATATTGCGTGCTTAAAGATTCTTTCATTCTTGGATGACTATGTATTACAGATGGGCGCGAGGGCGCGTGACTGAATTTTGACTGGTAACGCCCACGCGCGAAATTAAAATACTACTCACGAACATTCACGAACGTGATTTTTTTTAAATTTTTAAGGATTGAAAATTTTCCCTTCACGCCCAATGGACCACGGTTTATTCTTTTCCCTTATTGCAAATGTAGAATAATCAAAATAATATAAATATTATCATGGCTACCTATTTTACTATAAATAAATAAAGTCACTTGGTTACAAATAATTTATTTAAATTGTATTTGTCATTAGAATTCCCTAATTTCCTGACGAAGATTCACATTTAGTGAATCAAAACGTTATAATTTATTAATAACGTACCTATTATACAGGACTTAAAACCAAAAATCTTATACCTACTACTATATGTAAATACAAGAAATAAGAAGATTTGTAGACTTTACGACCTAACATTATTGAAGAGGTGTAGAGACTAATACTATTCCAACATTTCTTCGATTGAATTTTCATATCAAGACCCAAAAAGCCCACAACATGTGAATAAAACAAGCCTTAAATTATTGCGAGAACGTATTGCCTTCATCAGAAGGGAACTTCATCGTCTAGACAAAATTCTTAAAGAACTTCCTATTTTGTTCAGTAACCAGATGAATGAAAAATATTGGAGTTTAATACATGAAATAATACCAGTAAAATTTAAGAAATCATATGTTCAAAGCAAAATCAAAAATATAATGCATTTATCAATAAACAACATCCAAAATACACTTTACAGTGTTTAGACACAAATAAACGTTTCTCTTTCAGATTCTGCTCTTTCTATGTCTGTAAAAAAGTTTGGAATTATATACCAGCAGAAGAACGAAGTTCGTAATGAAACAGTTAACGTTTTGAAGAAAACAAAACTTCCCAAACAGAATATGTCAATAAGTAGATAAACTTAGTACTTTGGAAGAACTTAACAGTAATGAGGATTTAATTTTTCTACGAACAGATAAAGAAAAGGCTACAGTACAGTGCTTCTCAATAAAGAAGGATATATTAAGAAAGCCCAAGATTTGTTGAACGATCCGGAATATGAAATCCTTTAACATATCAGACAACAATATTATCTACTCAAGAATTCCTACTTAGATAAAAAATCATTAAGAACTTGACACCTATAGATCCATACGTACCAAGTTTTTATGGTTTACTTAAAATACATAAAAAATGTAGGTACCTTAATGACGAACCATTAACTGTACCAATTCATGCACTTATGAATTGTCAAAATATTTAGATCCACCTTTAAAACCATACATTTACAATACTTCTTCATATGTCAAGGATTTTTGTTAATTTTGATATTTCATCTTTATTTAAAAAAGCACCAATTAAAGACATATTGACATTACTTGAACACTTCACTGAAGATTATATAAAACTATTTCGTGACATCAAGTTTCTTCGTTTTTAATAATACTTATATTGTTATACTACATGCAATACAAACTATGAAATGAAATTTTTTTGAAGAAAAGGCACTTGAAAATTCTTCATTAAAACCGTGATTGTGGTTACGATATTTAGATAATTTGGCCTCATGGATGTGGACTTTATGCTATCATTTTTTTGAATATCTAAATAATATGCATGAAAATATAAAATTTACAATTGAAATCGAAGAAAATCACATTATTCTTTTCCAGGGTGTTCTTTTAGAAAGAAAATGAAACTGTTCTATAGAACGTATACAGGAACAGTGTTGTAATAGATAACAGATAACCATTAAAGAAATTATCTAGATAATAGATTAAAGATAAATTATTACTATCTAGATAATTAATAGATAATTTATGGATAAAATAAAAGTACACACTTGAACTTGGACAGTTTGATTTCGATTAATATTACAAATTAAAAAAATTAATAAGTTTCCTAAAACTGTTATCTAGATAGGTACTATTTAAAAATAGATAAAGATAATTTGTATTTTTATCTAGATAAGATAATAGATAAATAAGAAAAAATATATCTAGATAAGATAATAGATAATACTATATTATCTAGATAAGTCACAACACTGTATAGGAACCCTACTCATACGAATCAATACATCCACTTTACAACTTACCACCATTATTTATAAAATATAGCACGAGAAAATGTTTATTCCAGGTAGCATAAAAGATTTGTCTTTAAGATAAATTAATAAGATGAAGATATAAATATCTTCTAGAAGATGTTTTCAATACAAAATGGTTATACAAGATCAAGATTTGCTATTACAAAAACACAAATCCCTAGCCTAGAAGAGAAATTGTACAAGATGGTATAAGAAACATCTCAATTTATACTTCCTTTATGTTGCTAATGTTTCTGTTAAAATTGGATAAATTCTGGCGAAGAAGAACATACATATAAACAGCGTTCTGTCCCTACAAAAAACTACAACAACTTATGAAACCTATGAAAGATATTATTCCTCTTCGTTCAGCCGGAATATACAAATAAGATACCTTGTGAATGTGCTAAAGTTTATATTGGATGGACATTGGACAGACTGATAGAATTGTCGAACACGATTAAAAGAACGAAGAAGATCAATACATTTAAACCAAGCAGAAATATCTTCCGTTTCTCAACATCCTTTAGAAAATGTACATGGTTTAAAATTTGAAGACACCGAAATAATAGCAAGACCATCTTATATTCCAGATTATTGAATCGAAATCGAAACGTTATTTATAAAGTATTACAGAACTTAAAACCAAAAGTCAGTTCTGAAAGTTATTATCGAACGTTAAAAACAAAGAAATTAACTCTTACTAAGGGGCTATTGATCTGTTGGTAGGATAGAGTGAATGACGGTTTCTTGGTTTCTTAAACTCCAGATGGGTATTTTTTGTGGACCCACCAATGGTTTCTTTGTTGTCATTTGTGTAATATGCAAAAATGACAGTCCTACATTTTTATGTGTGTCAGTTAACACCTTAATCTTATGTAAAATTTGTTACAAGCAGTTGATTCCAATTATTATTATTGAAAACAAACGCAAATGGACCACAGAGCCCCTCGCTCGAAATAACAACTAAAACAACATTTATTATGTATTTTATTTTTGTCAATAACTAAAAAATAAACATTAAAAATAAATTAGTATTCTTATTGATACAGATATAAAAAATTAGGTGATAATTTCGACGCGTCATGTGATTTGAGTGATGATGAAACTGAAAATGGTGAAAAGTATGCCCCAGAAGAAAATGTTTTATAAGTTAACATTTATATTACATACCTATATATTGTACTATTATTTAAATGTTTAAGCCTAATATTGTTACTTCTTCATCTAGTTTATATTCCTTTAACAAAATATTTAAATATATTGTGAATTGGTCCATTCCATACCTGGGTCCACTTCGGACCCCCATTCGGAAACAACGTGCATTGTAAGGAATCCGGAATTTAAGAGTTAAATGTTTATTTGAACCTAAACTAAATAAAGTATTTATCATAAATGAATACCACGACTTTAATATCCTAGGTAAACCTGATCTTTGATTTGTTCGATACCTAATTAATGTTTAGAGTATAGGTATTCATTTTATTGATTTAAATAAATCTTTCAAAATAAAGTGAAAAGCAAAAAATTGACAAAAAATAGTTTTTTTTATTTCTTTGGCAAATCAAAAAATGGTGTAAGCAAGTAAGGAAAGTTACACACTAATGTTTATAGAGGGATCGTCTGTACTCAATAATACATTTATTCATATCGTAAAGAAGAATTTCTTATTATATTATTTATTTGCTAGATTATTATACAAATTGGTAAGATATAATACTTCTGAATAAGTTTCATTATAATGAGTATACAAAATGAATACAAAGAGAAAAATAATTCTAAAATACATTTCTAAACAAAAAAAGAAAAAACCGATCTAACTACACAATTATTGATGATAGGCTTCGTTTGACATTATAATATTAAGTACCTTACGATTAAATATTCTTTCAGTTCAATTTTAGTTAATAATTTTTAATAATTTAGTAAGAATTATTATCGAAAGTTTGTTTATTTACAAATTGACATTCTCATAAAGCCTTGAATCTAGCAATTTGTGGTACATATAATATAATTTTCTTGGTGCAGTATTGTACCCCAATTCGGTGACAACTTCTTTCACTCTCACCCCAATCCCCGATGCCCCGAGCTCAAACAGAATACATAACGCGGGCACACGGCTTAGCGCGTATCGGGACACTGCGGCCTGCGTCCGCGATGGTGTGATGGCCGATGCACAAAGTCGTTTAATCATGTATTGTGTTTTACCCTTCCTTGATATTATGCAGAGCTACAACTATCCCCATCGCCAACGCCACAGCAGTTGACATCCTGACAGACTGACTGTGCTATCAGTCTTCCACCGCAATATATTGTCACTCCTGTACCGCCCGAACAAGTGTTGTTTTTATATCACACCACCACACCATATCATAACACGTGCGTGCGTACGACTACTCATTCCCTCATTTTCATATAAACTGGAAATTGCGAACAAAAACAGTACAAGATTTTTTTCAAAACAATTTTCGGAGAATACAAAATGTATACACGAGTATAAAGAACAAGTAATAAGCAATTTTAGATACCTATCTATGCATTAATCATTAATGTAACGATTGCTCAAAAAGTATATTTAAATTCTAGATGGTTGTAGACTGTAATACAAATATCTTCTTTCTTAACAAGAATTAAAATATTAACGTAAACAAAACTATCTCATAAGTGACGTATTTTTAAAAGAAAGTTTCACAATATCCATAATTAATGACTTTTTCAACACTATATTGCATAACTTATTAATCATAAAATATGAAGATCAATATTTTATAAACGTTTGTGTTGTATTTATACCTATATAAATAAACAGGCATATAAACCTAAACTATATGTATAAGTGAGGTGCCTATTTCATTTTGATGATAGGTATATATTTCTATTTATATACAATAGGTATTTTACTTATAAGTTGACATTTAATATAATTCTTTTAGCAATTATTTATAAAAATGGATTTAAAATTTACAATGCTTCAAATCGACCTTTGCAATTAAATGCCTCCTCTCCCCAAAATATTCGGAGTGCGCTAGTGTCTCGCCACACAGTGATAAAATAATTATAATTTCAGTTATACTTACGTATTTGTATAAATACATTTACATATTTGGAAAAAAATGTACATCTCTTTTTGTGAGAAATATTAATTATGAGATATAAATTAAACAAAATTCAAAAAATGGTATGTTGCATTAAATAAATAAAATGAGCTATCATATTTATAAATATTTAGTCAGATATAGTTGACATAAAATATATAGGTACATTAAAAAAACATAATATTCCAAAATCCATAATATAGATATGAGTCAAATTTCATAATAGAAAAAATGATAAAACAAAATAGAAAGTACAGCATAGTAATTACAGTATTATATTAATACACACTATACAATTAGAATTTAAGTGTAGGTACATAACATTGCCTACACTGTCATTTCACTCCCTTATTCGAATTTTACATAAAATCTATATAAAAAAATAAATACAAATTAATATTTTCCTGCAAAAATTATTGGCACTCAGCACTATTCTGCCTGTCTTTCGGCTTCAGCTTTGAGAAAACACAGTAGAAACATCGTCACACCGGCAGCAGGGGTGGCGACTTAAGGGGTTCAACGGGGCCAATGCAATGCACCCATGCAAGTCAATTTAAGGGGTGCACTGCACCCATAGAAATTAAATCTTAGAATATTTATATATTCAATGTAATGAAAAATTACTTTTTAAAAAATTAATTATAGAAAATATTTCGCCACCTCACCAACAATGATACGTAGGTGCATCTGTCTATACTTCCATATCAAAATATTGTGCAATACCTTTAAAATAATAATATGAGTCTATGTTTATCCATGACAAAATAATCCCAAACATCCCGGGATGGACTCAGGGTGGACCGCCGTAATACCAATTTAACGTTTTTTTGATCAATTATATCTGACGAAGTATTTATAAATATGATAGCTCATTTTATTTTATTGTAAATACTTTTAATTGTAATATATACCATTTTTAAATTTTCTTGTATTCTCACAAATTGAGACGTAAAAACTGTTCCAGATGTGCGAAAGTATTTATACAAATACGTAAGTATGATCATAATAATTATTATAAAACTGCAGTGAGATGATTTCGCGGCGAGTTGGATCTGCAGCGAAACGCCTGCGGAGAAATGGCCTGCGGCGAGTTGTCCTAGACCGGACCCAAACATACAAAGTACACGGTGCTACGTCATATATAGAGCGCGAGAAAAATATCTTAATTTTCCATATTTTTTTTCTTCTATAATAATCAAATTATAAAAAATAAAACAAATGTATCAAATTTAGATTCAAAAATAATAATACTTATAACGTAAGGGTTAACTACTCCATTCATTGGTGCGTTTCGGTAATATTAAGCAATCTAATACATAATGTTACGTACGCTCTTTTAATGTTTTAATCTTTCATTAGAATCCACAGTCGATACTATTTTTTTTTTTAATAATTTTGATACCACACACTCAAAGATTGTTGCTTTTGAAAACATAACATTGTTTTATCCTAATTTATTTTTGAACATTGTTTGAAAATGTTCAGACACAACATGTAAGTATGCCACTATTTCTTTTAAATATAATACGGTAATACCTTTACATAACCGTGTAAGTAATTGATTGTGACCTTGCTAATAACAGCTAGTAGGTACTTATGTGTAGTGTAAATGTACATAAATTAAATATGATGTAATAAACTTATTCTCAGAAGTGGTAATTATACCTAAATTCTTTTTAATCAGTATTACTAAAATAAGCTAGTGCAAAATCAATGTCCTATTCTAAATTCAGAAAATTTTCTAGGTTGTGCCATTATTATAGTTGTTATAATGTTACGACAAAAATTTAAGTTAAAGTCTCATAATTTTTTTAGTTCAAAATAAAATTATTCAATATTTTTACACTGTAACAATAATAAAAATAAAATTTCATATTTCAGCAACATTAAAATAGCGAGTTTACTTGATATGTTAAAAACAATTTAAAAAAAGTTTTGCAAAATCAAATAGGTATATAGTTAAAATAATATTAATGCTTGGAAGTATAAAAACAGATGATTAAATTATTACAAAGTCATATAGGTAGTCAATAATTTCATCGTCTCCAGTCCAGATAAGATCTTTTGTTGTCTAACAATGTAACCGTCAGATAGTAAGGAAGTCAAAATTAAATAGTTAAAATTGTATAAAATAGTCTACATTCAACTAATCGATACTAGTCGATAAAAAACAATTCATATCGAATTTTTTAACGCGCTTTGGGACAACCTCGGCAACCATAAAGAGAGTGAGTAGGTACAATACAAGACTATATATTATAAAGTAGAAGATTATACAAAAGGGGGTAATAGTGACAAGTCGACTAGTTTGCATCGCGATTGAGTACTATTACGTACTATTAACAAAATGCAATTCAAGTCCTTATCTTACCAAAAAATATATTAATGAGAATTATATTACATAAAACATAACTATATCAAAATTTCTGCATTACAAGAACACAGAAAAAAATTATTTTTATATGTAAAGGTGAAAATTTTTAAGTTCATCTGGTTAGAATTTTAAAACAATCCTCTGAAAACGATAGATTATGAATCGAGATAGGAGATAGGTACCTACCTATATAGAAAGTAAGGGCTGGTTTATAATAAATATAATCTGTTACTTGTTCTGTAAGATGTGTGATGTGAATGCGAAGTGTGTGGTTCATAATCATTTCAGTAATCTGCTAATTTGACGACATAATCTCTCTTATAAATGTCAGAAATGAATCCGTTTGTTGAAAGTTACATAGTTGGATCTACAATGTTTATAACAATAAATATTATACCGAAATATAAAATACTCACCAAAATGTAAACAAAGATCAACAAAGAACAAAGAGGATTTGCTTGCTATTTGTTGGGAAAGAGTGAAGAATGTATTACAGTGGCTTTATACTGAGTATGGTTGACATCAGTAAAATTGGTATTTAAATAAAATAATATGTTTGGAAATACATAAAGAATTTAAAAGTTAGATACTGAACTATTTTTTTGATATATTGATACAGTTAAACATTAATTAATTCCACATTTTTTTAGAGTATGAAACCATGGTTACTTGTTTGCAATATAGCGCCTATGGAAACACTCTTTAATATACTATAGTGCTACCCTAGGAAGTTTTCTGAAAAGTTGGCGAACTTTACTGTTACAGTATATGTAGACATCAAATCCAGTGTTATTGTGAAGCGTAACATAGAAATACCTATAGCTCATGTTAACAGAACACAGAAGAAGTTACCAGTTACATCCATTATAAACCAGTCTTGAAATTATTTGATTAACTTTTTTGACAGGATAAGCAAATAATTTGATGAGATAGAAGCACTTGGATCCAGTTTTATATAACTATGAATTTATTGTGAGTAACCTTCAAGATGTTTTGTTAGTATTACCGTTACGAATTTACCTTTACCGCTAACTCTGGTCGATCTCTTTGTCACCGTAAAGATTTGCTTCAGTGTTCAGCTTCTCTTTTATAGCATCGTTTCATTCGTTCTGTGGTTCACAGTACTGTTGCATTACTCTAAGAGCTTCAATTAAAGACACTTGCGTGCTCTGTAATTACTAATGTAGCAAACTTTAATTGTTTAAAAACGGCAGCTGTGTCACAAATACGACAAATATATCTTGAACACGTTGCGCAGTCTAAAAATAGACTTCTTCATCTGCAATTATACGCCGAGGTAATTATGTACCCTCCAGCTTCCACGCGTCAGAATCGTAATCAAACAATTTAGATGTTACTGATATTACTTAAATTATCAAAGACTACTCCTGATTTCTTAAAGTTACTATAAATTAGAGTTTAGTTGAACACAATGATGATAAAACGTTTTTCTCTCTGATTGTCTTTTCCAATGTATAGAAATAAAAATATAAATTTACTCTTTACGATCATAAATCAAGTTAGTAACTCCATACATTCATATATCCAACTACTACTATAACCGTGGACTTATTTGCTAAAAAAATAAATAAATCAAGAAAATACTTATTACTATACCTACCAATAAATAATTTAAATATTAGTAGGGGAAGATGGGGCAGAATGGGGTAGCGGGGTGGAATGGGAAAACGCTGTTAGCGCGTGCGCATGAGTGTAGGGATCCATTAAATAATATTTTGACCTTTAGTCAGAGGTCAAGTTTGGTTAGAAGTACTATTTGTTAGTGTTGGTCTTCACTTTCTGCCGGTTTCTACGTGTGTGCGAAATTTTTTTTAGATTTGTATTTAATATATGGATGTTGAATGCAGGTCAGCGTCATTTTTAAGTTTTATCATAATGATGATTATATACATTTGTTATTTAGTCTTCTTACAATTTTGCCGTATATTACGGTGAAATTACTGACTATAATTTTTAAAAAAATTATTTTTGCAATGTTATCTAGTGGGGCAGAACGGTGGGGGCGGAATGGGATGTTTTGCCCCACATGTTTTATCATAAGGTTATGTAGGTATGTGAATTATTTTGTTTTATATATTATATTCAGATGGTGTGTAACTACAAAAAAAAACTGAGCGGCAAAGCTGGTCGTCAGACAACGTACAACGTGCTGTAGAAACTGACATGGCCTTTATTGTAATCAACTTGTGTCAAAAATGGACACATAATGACGTGCGCGGGTTTTGACAACTATGACGATGAGTCTATATTGATTTGATAATTAATTATTAATTAATTATCAAATCAATATAGACTGCCCGTTCTGCCCCACCTAGTGGGGCAGAACGGGAAAAAAATGATCTTTTTTCCTTTGCGTTTTTCAAGTACAATTTATTGATTTTTTATAATGGTTTTACTATGAACATGTTCTACAAAAGAGAAAAAAATTATTTTTTAAAATTTCTAATAAATTCGTCATGTTATCACCCAAAATAAGATGCTACCCCATTCCGCCCCACCTTCCCCTACTAATACGAATACCAATAATCTTTGGTGTACTTAGTGTTATTGTAAGTAATGATTTCGACATAATTGAAAATTTAAAGCTCGGAACTTAATTAATTAACGCTCATGGTACATACAAAATTATGTATTTCTGAAGATGACGAACTTAAAATTCGATATTTTGAACAGTTTCGATGTAGTGGTAAATGTGTCATTAGATCCTTGTTATGAGGAATGTTATTATTAGTTGTTTTAAAAAGCATTACAAGTAGGTACTAGATCTCATCGTTTAGAAATGTAGTAAATTAGTTAGTTACCGCCTACCGCTACTGGACTAGGTCAATAATCAAAAAAATATGTATATCCAGAATGTGTGTATAAACAAATATGACTTTATTTGTAGCTTACAGTAGGTACCTACATATCTACTACAGTTGAAAATTGCTTGAAACTATTTAAAAAGCAAAAGTTTTACAAGAGTCTTAAGAAACCAAATCTGCCCAGGCAAATATATTTCAAAGCTGATATTCTTGGCTTAGCAATGTACGCACATTACTGAACTGAGTTACATTTATATTTTTTATCCCTACATTTACACCAGACATTAAGGTTGTATTAAAAGATAATTTTGAAATATTATATGTACATAGTTTTTTTAAAATTTTCTAATGAATAATAATACATTGTTATTATTTATTATTAAATAACTGTACAGATTCTTTCCTATCTTCCTTACGTTATCATTATGGAGTGAATTACGAGAACTAAACTCTTCACGTTACACAGTACCAAACAAATTAATTCAATTTTATACGTTATCAAACAAATTAATTCAGTTTCTAGAGCTAGACTAGTGATATAAATAATTACTGCACTAAAAGCCACAGCTCGATAGTGTTGTTTAGCTGTTTTGAGGAGTGGAAAGATCATAACCGATCAATAGTTATATCAATTTTTAAGGGAATTGGTTGAGTTGTTTAAGCGTGAAAGTGGAACAAAGAAGAAACAGACAAACGTCGTTTCACCTTCATTATATTTTAGTTCAGGCAATAGAGCTCAAAAACTGACGTTACCTATAGATGGAAAGTAAGGGAGTTTTGATTTTCTGTATTTTTATGTTTTTGGGGTGCTGAACACGAATCTGAATTGCTGGAAGTCGATATCTTCATTCGTTCGAAAATTAAAATTGATTAAACACAAGAATTTTTGAAAGTATTGAAATTTCACAATATTCTCTCGGAGAAAAACTTTAAACTTCAGCTCAACAAAGCACCTTTAAAAATTTTGAAATAATAACTCTTACATAAAAAGTCCGAGGAATTCAATGCTGAAAACCGGAAGCCGATATCTTCATTCATTCGGAAATTAAAGTTGAGTAAATACAAGAAATTTAAAAAATATTAAAAATATTGTCCCGGAGAAAAACTTAACCCTAAACACAAGTTGATTAAACACAATCATTTAAATTTTAAAAATATTAAAAATTTATTTATTTCCTTTTTTTAATTGTGGCTAAACTAGGACTTCCCAAATGTTTACAAATTGTATTGTAGATAGAAAAAAAGTATGTGGAATCGAATGCTTGAAATCGGAAGTTAATATATTTATTTGTTAGAAATAAGTTACAGCCATTTTTGTATATTATGAAACAAAGCCATGTCATAATTTAATTATTAAAAAGCGCTACACTTCTCTCTGTCCATAACTTTGAGAGTTTTTTGAACCTATGTTATAGGAGTTTTTCTCTAGTTTTCAAATTTCAAATGTCAAGTAAAAAAAGTTATATGAAAAAATTGTGAAAAAAAAAGGATTTTTAACTTTTTTATTAGTTAAAAACGGTATTTCCGACAAAAGTTCAGATTCGTGTTCAGCATCCCAAAAAACATAAGAATACAGAAAATCAAAACATCCTTAAAAATTCCAGGTAAAAATCCCTATTGCCTGGACTGTTTACCAGTTTTTAGAAAACAGTGAAAACACTTATCACTAATATTATTAGGTGCGCCAATATTGAAAGCTTAAACTTCTATAATGAAAATTTTTATCTATATGAAAAAAAAACTGTGCAAATTATGTTGTTTACTGCTGTGTGCTGAGAGCAATCATAGAAAATAGATAGTACTGATATGTGTTAATTTATTAATTACTGCAGTCAGTAGCAGAGCAGCAAATAATTATCAACTTCCATTCAATGATTCAATACCTACGGGCGTGTAAAGCAAAGCATTATAATATTCAAAGCATATATAGTTATAATGTGTCTTGTATGTTATGTATGAATGGTGATATATATTTAAAGAATTGAAATAAAAAAGATATAAATATTTATATTTCATAAACTAATTTTTAGCAAAAGATCGAAAACCTCACAGAGTCTCAAGTAGACAATTTTTAAAATTACATTTAATAGCAGCTGAGATAACAATAGAAAAAATGTAATTATTAAATTTCAAAAATAAGTGCATGCACTAAAGATAATACAATGTAATCTCAGTTCAACGTTACGATCTTTGTTTCGTTTAATACTCATCGGGGAGCATTAGCCCCCCGCATACACTAAAAATTTAAGTAATCTATTTCAATGCAATACATAAGTAGGAACGCAAGAGTGTGATTCACCCAGCATTGCTCACTGTCTTTGATAAATCGATGAAGGTTAATAACCATAAGCGCGAATGCGGTAATTTTTTATTATTGGAACTTTTATTTTTATCGTTTTGTAAATTTTTTTTCTATTTTCTACAGATTTATTTTAATATACGTATACATGTTGGCAAATTATAATATAGGAAGGATATAACTATTCTTTTTCTGCAATCGTGCAGGACATTCTAACATTCCAATAAGTGAGTACGAGAATAGCCAATTGTAGCATTAGTGCGAGAAATAAAAAATTGTTTTATTTAATTATTGTTATGTAAGCAACGGTCATGGTGCTTAAAAATTAAAGATAAACTAGTAGATACATAACTGTCAATAACTTTAATTTATATTTAATACATTTAGGTACTATGTTTTTGATGGCGATTGCAGAAAAAATATTCTTTATAATACATGCTAATTCTGAACTCGCTGCGCTCATCGTGGAAAAGTTGCATTCGTTTCAGAATCACTATTATATCGACCAATGTTAATAATATGGGGTTTCAGTGTTAATAAGGTGTGAAACGTTATCAAAATTTTTATCGATTTTTTAGGTTTGTTTTAAAAAAAATGACTATGCAGTATGCATATTATGTAAAAATACATATTTTATTCCTTGAAATAATTAGGTATTTTTGATTTTTTCAATAAAATATAAAATTATGATAGTTTTTGTCAGGAATAAAAATTGCTGTTTTCTGAGTCATGTAAAGAAATTAAGGTCGTCCTTCCTTCGTTTTGTTTAAATTTGGGCAATTGGGAATGAGTAAGTTTGAAAAATCAAATGAGAGGTTGATGTCAATTATTTTCAAGTTATATAAACTAACAACATAAGATATATTTGCAATAAAGTGGACTAACCTTACCTAAAAACGTGTTCAGAAAAAATTTCAGTCTGCTTATAGATTTATTAATAGAAAAAAAATCCAGTATAAATATTGAATAAACGCCCTGCCGCCTTATGAACGTTTCTACGTTGTCCCTTGACGGTCATTCATCCAGAGTTTAACTGCGCGTTCAACGTTGCATGACTTGTATGTTCTCTTCTCTTATGATTCAAGTGTGTATGTTGACAAGACCTTTGGTTTAGTAATGCAACTGTTAAGATTACTTCTAAAGGTTAATTAAAAATATTTAAATTGAATTGAGACACACTGAAATCCGCATTTAGCTTCTCAATGCGATACGATAGGTTAAATTGGTAAAGTTGTTTTCGTCTCGAATTCCGAACCGAAGACGCATGGGTGAGACAGATACTTATTACATTCTTATAGTGTTAATGGTTAAAAATAGCGTTGCAAATAGCATTCGTTCGATTCAATTGACTCACTAGTCGCCATACCAAACGTGCATAACGTCTATGTTTGTTGTACTGTACACATACGCACGAAGAAGGTATTATCTAAATATACTTTTGATAATGCTTTTCGGGGAGAATATAACAGTCAACATCTTATATTCTTGTTGGAAATATCTGAAAGCTGTTGCCGGTAGTCTTGTTTAAATGTATAATCAATTCATTATACCAATCAAAGATAATTCGACAATTGGCTGTAATAGGCGTAACTATGTACATACATTGATTATTTATTGTCAGTTATTATGTTTGGATGTCATGTGTCTCATAGACCAATAAGCTGAACCATGTATTAAAAAAATTAAATTGAACTTATCTTTCACTTAATCTGAATAGTAACAATATATAGATATTTAGACTGGCCATAGATAATCTTTTTAGAGTATTATACATACTCTTTTCCAAGCAATATTCTCTTTACTCTTACTTTTTATAAGAAAACTCTCAATATATACTCTTTTATATTTGTACTTGACTTTTTCTACACAATTTGTATCGTGTCTAAAGAAAAAAAAAGTATTATTAACTATTAATATTTGTTAAAAGTGAGTAATTTAGATACACATATTATTTAAAAAATTCCTTTTGATTCGTAATCAGCATATCAAACAACATTATTAACGTATATAAGTTATGAAACAACCTGTATAGAAAGTTATGAGTCCTAGAAAAAAATTATTTATTCGTATTGTTTAAATGAAATTAAGTTTTGAGTTCTAATAACCTAATATACTGCAAAGGATAAAAAAACATGCCCACCCTGAAAACTTGAAAAAACGTGAATGTCTCAAAGTTACAGCGGTTTGAAATTTCACGCTTTTTTCAAGTTTTCAATGTCGGTAAAGAAAATGGTAAGCAGGTACTTAGTACAGAAATCGACAAAATTCTAATACATATAACCACTTTATGTAATAATTATAGATAATGGTACTATTATACCAGTGATACTAAAAATGTTCACGTTACGTGCCCTTATTTTTGTAAATTTAAAAATAATGTATTTTTGTTCTACTTGTATAACCATCAAATTATATGAATCATTAAAGTTTCGTGCAGAGGTATAACTTTGAAGAAGAATACCCAGTTAAATCGTTATATTTTAGGAATCTGTAGTCAAGCCATGTCTACTGGATATTATCACACTAAAGCCAATAGCTTTTTAGTAGCCAGGCAAATAATTTTTTTTTAGAAAACAATACTTAAAAGTAAGTATGAAGAAGAAAATGCTTGCTGTACAGTCTACGAAATAACCAGTCTATATAATCAATAATTGGTTTATTTCTGAACATAACCACTTTATTTGTTTGTTGTTTTGATATTCTTACGACAATTTTAAATTTATTTAACCATAGTTAAACGGATTGCACCATAACTTCGAGTACATACATTAACGGTTAATAGGTATAGTTTGATTATGTTGATTACGGATCAAAAGAAAAACTCCAAAAATAAATTTCAACGTACTGTATCTTAACAGAATAGTTTTTCGTGATTATAAGGGATGTTTTAATATAAGTACTTATTCGAAAGCTCTAACAATTTAACTAAAGTTGTATAATGAGTAAATGAATTTCTTTTTATTTAGGTGTTAAATAAATTTAATTTTTTATTTTCTGCCCCAAGTAAACTGTCATTAATTTTACGAATTTCTAAAAAATTGGGTATTTTTGATACACAGAGCATATAAATATTCAACTGTATGCCCGTAACATATTTGTTAGAAGTTATGATACATTCTGTATGACACAGTTTATGTGACAAAATGATGACGTACACAGAAAGAAATACGGAGTTAGATCTAACTCTTTTTTAACTACTTAGGTAGTTCCCTCGCGACCATCCGTTTTCGGAGTTAAAATAAGTAGTTACTTTCACGGAGTTAGATTTTGACGAATATAGGAGAGAAATATGTAGTCAAGAACATACATACGGAGTTAAATAAATGATGCTATTAACTACAAGACATTATGCAATTTACTCATATAAAATTGATATTATCTCATTTTATGTATTAGATTAACTACTTAAAAAGAGATAGTTAACTAAGATTTTTTTTGCGAAATGCATACCTTTGATAGTTAAAGACATACAAAAAGAGATATTTAACCATGTTTTGGTAGTTACAATACCTCTGGGTATGGATGTTAAACCCTCCTTTCAAATTTTTACACAGGGCCGTAATAAAAATATCTAGTTCATAAAATACAGGTCCGTAATAAAAAAGGTGAATAAGAAAATATTTCATGTATCATTATATTAATTTAAAAAAATATATTAACAATCTTTTAGAATACAAAAGTATTTTTAAAGCCGAGCTATATCTATTAGCATTTAACATTATAACATTACCATATAATTATATAATACCTCACAAAACAATGCTAAATTATTGCCAATTACAATATACCTAGTAATCAGATATGGCTTCCTTATTTGGACCCACGGCAATAAGAAATGGTTGGGTAGTTTTCCTGCTGTTGAAAGCTTCTTCAAGACGACTAGCTATCTATTTAAATGAAATATATTTAATTCAAAATACATCAGATGATATGATAACAAATGTACTTACTGAATGATGAACAAATAGCTTATCGACAGCAGAAGACTTTGACCTTTTTTGGCTCCACCACGGTCCCTGGCTGCTGGGGGAAGCAAATGAAGCAAAGCTATCAACAATTATTTGTATGTAAGTCCCAATCTTCAATAATAATTAAAACAATATAATTAGAACAAACATTAGACAAATTTCTGGTAAATTACCTGGAAAAAAAATAATTAAATTAACATTGAAAAAAAGGATCTAAACATCCGATAAAATATAATATATAAATTTACTTACAAGGCCTGGAGTATCTTTGAAATGTGGATATAATTCAATAATGCTGGTTAAACTTTTTCTGTGGTTCACGGTATAGATTGTATGTGAACAAATATATCTTTTGGTTGAATTTTTACACATGCATTTTTTTAAAAGTTAATAGATTCTTGAAAATATGCTTCGCTTGATTCTTCATCCAGTTCGTCAATAGATTCATTAGTTGGCGTTTTTTTTTGTTCTTGATCCTATTGTAGATGAAGATGTCCTATTAATTGTTCTTGATCGGGTTTCTAGAAAACTAGTGCTGCTTACGGGATTGTAAAATAACTCCTACAATAAGTTTAATAAATTAAAATATTTATATTTTTTCGTTTAAACTAGTTAAACTAGTCAAAACATGAAAAAACTTAATACTTACGTATTCTTTTCCTCCGGACTCTTAACAATCAAATAAGTTTACTGTAGCTTTTGCATAATTTAGTTTAACATCTTTCTTAGGATATTTTCCATATTTTTTCCGTCATTTACAACACAAAATTAAACACGTCGAACCACCACTAGAGTCTAGACGCAAAAGACCAAGAGTTTAGCGGGGAGCAAACTTCAGAGCCGCCAAACGCTAAAAAACTAGTTAAAACTGGATAATTTTAACTACTAATATATGAATTATAATCTTTTAACAAATATAAAGTGGAATTTTTCACTTGTGTATTTCTCCGTCAAGAGTAAATATCGTCTGTAAGTTGAAGTTAACTACTGTTATAAAAGAACTTTGAAATTTAACTACATAAAGTGTATTTTACATACCTCGTATGTTATTATTCATTTATTGTAGATTTAAATTACACAAAAACGTATGTTTTTAACAAATTAAGATTTAATTTCCACATTTTACTTAGTTAACAAAATTTGTTCTACATGCGGAGGTAAAAAAGTGGAAAACTTCTCATTATCGTTGTTAGAATTGCGTAACTACATGAAAAAATGATGATTTCTTCCTAAAAATAATACAGTTAAATACAAATGTAGTCAAAATTAACTACTCTTATGTGAAATCTTTCTCCAGAATCATTCCCTCCGAAATTTTTCTTTCAGTGTACCTCGGCTCTCGACTGTAGTTACTCCTTAGATCTTAGAAGTTAAAAACAATCTTTATAGTAAGACTGAATTCGCACACAGTCCAAGTTACACTGTACGAATCATAGTGAGCGTTGTGAAATTGTATTTGAAACGAATAAATACGTGACCTTCGACCTATAACATGAGGCTCATGATTGATGCGTCACACATAAGTACAGTACTAAAGATTTTATCGTAGATTACATTAATACCATCCAGGCAGATAATTTCACAATAAATTTATAATATAATTTGTCAAGAAAAAGTATCCATGGTACGAAATATTTTTTAAATATTAATAAGGCAATTGTTTATTTAATGAAAATTACACATCACAGTTTATAAATTTTATCTACCTACCTACTTAAACTAAAACTCAATTCTAAAAGGTAAGGTTGTTTGTTAGGTCAGTCAATTAGAATAGGTATTTACTTCTTTATTAGGAATGTTACCAATAAAAAAAGTTTATAATAATAATTAACAATTACAAAAAACGGCGATCGAGAGTATTGTTTTGTAATTCACACTAGGTATAGTGTTATGGATATTGAGCTATTATTATTAAAGTTGGAAAATGCTATAATCTTAGATTATAATACTTGTTACTTAAAATTTTTTTGAGTTATTTTAATTTAATTTTTTCTTGTTCAATAAAAAAAATTGCGTAGGTACTTCAATAATTGATTTGCGTTTAATTCGTTATTCTATCTTATCAGATTTAATCGGATTTAATTAACAAAATTCTCGCATAATTCCATATAGTAACTATCAATAGCTACCGGTTTATCTTTCAGGTAACTCTACATCTATACGAGTAAAATAATAACTTCGTACTTATAATGTATTTATATTACTGGCAACTACGTGAACAATAGTATTGAATACAATATAAAACATAATCATTCTCTTTTCCTTCTAGCAAGAAATAATAATGATTCACATTTATTTAGAGCACATTGTCTTAATAGGGCATTTAATTGTTACGACAGTGGAGTGTATTTAAAGCACTTGGTATTTTTATTTACTGCTACATATGTGCTATTTACGTTGTCAATTGATAATAACTCAAATAACTGAACTTCACTGAAATATAAAACTTTAATATTTTTATCTAAAAATAAAAGAGATGATTTTTAAAAGAAATTTTGAGAATCAATTAATTCAATAGAGAGTTTTATATGAAATTAATATAATACTACTTTCTCTAAAACATAATAATTGATTTATGTAAAAAACTTTTAACTAATTTGTTTTTTTTAAATGTTATTATGTTTATTATTGGATGTTTAATAATTGTTTGAGAGATTATCGTACAGTAACAAAAGACAAACTTTGTTTTTTCATGTTCTGTTATGCAAATAAAATTAGAAACTATATTTATATGAAATATATTAAAATAAATAATTTTTTACAATTACAAAAATGTCTGTATAATAAATAAAAGAAATTTGGTAATGAGTAATATAACCAATACCTAGTTAGCTCAGCGGTAGTGTTCGATCCCGTCTGCATCCGACAAACGATAATAATACAGAGTGAATGGATTCCACTATAAAACCATTCTGTAAATGGAAGTTAATCCTGTTGAATGGTTATCATTAAAATAAAATAATAATTATATTATTGGATGTTCCAAAAGTTACGAACATATAAATATATTAAAATATTGATTTAATGTTTCAGATTTTTCTCATTTATATACACTAATTAGGTACAATGAATTTCTTGAATAATCATGGAAAGGAAATCTATTACTAGTATTTATATAACTTTATTTAAATTCACTAAGGTAAGTAAGTTATGAAATCATGAGATTAATAAAAACTGTAGTTTCGGACACTTAATGTTTTTTTTTGTATTTAGTACAATTTTTCTACCACTGGTAAGATAAATTGCTTAGATTTTATGGTATTTTATAATCAAATTATGGATATTAAGATAATTGATAAAATATGATATTGAGTACCTTACCTACATTGTTTTAAAGCAATAATTTTTGAAGCAATTTATGTAATTTTTTAAAATGAATGTATTGGGTATACCTACTCTTATTAGTAACTCTTTTCGATAATATCGACATATCAAAAATATCAATATCGTGAAAATCTGAATATTGTATTTCAATATTGTAAAAATATTTTTTTTTAGTTCAAGGTCAAATACTTTCAAATTGAATTTTCGTATATTAACAACACTCTTTATATGTGCAAAAATAAATAAAAATATAAGTTTTACTCCTGCGTTAGTAAAAAATAGTATCTTAGGGAGGGAATCACCTCCTTTACAATCCCCTCCCCTTAAATCCACCACTGTGTATCGCCCACCCCTAGTACACAACAACTGATGATTTTTAACCGCTTCTTTAAAAATAGTGCAGTATTAATTTTAATATAGGTGTACGTACATAGGTAAATAAATAATATTATTTAAAATTATTTACTGAGATGGTTGTACTTGTATTTACTAGCTCTTTAACTTCTTTAAATACCTACTCATTCGGTTAAATTAAATTAAGATACCGAACCGCACGAATAATATTATGAATTATATGGGATTATTATTATAATTAGCTTATTAATCGAACACAATACTGAAAAATTTAGCGTGAACTATACAAACTAAACGTGATTATATTATACATAAGTTATATGATGATATGATAAGTGTCAACACACCAAAGAAGTTTAGTAGTGCCATCCAGCTGCGCATACTTGGCATTTACACATGATTGAACGCAGCCCAATATGTTAAGAAAGAGAAAGACACGCATCTACACGTATGCATGCGCGGCCCACAAGCGCATACGTTCGTATCATTGTGACATCTGCGGACATCACTGGTCGTAAACAATAATGTTATGTCTCGTTTAATCCTTCATGCTGTACCAGTCTGTTGTTCTCTGTTAAGAACACTAATTATAGTAATCATTTATCTTGTATTTTTCACATGTTAACTAGCAAACATTCAATGTTCCAATTAAAACGATTTTAGTAATCTTCACTTAGATCAACATGCGTGGTACATATTTTATGCAATAAATATTATTGAAATTTGAAATTAAAGTGAAATTTGCTTCGAACGGACCGTAAAAATATATACGGTTAAACAGAGATTTCAGTTTATTAGAAAAAATAGTATCTGAATACAAGGTAGGCACCACGGTATAATATAAGACAGATATACGTACGCACGCTACTTGAGCCTGAGCGTAAGAATTTTGACGCATACACTAGACACGCTAGCCCTGCCTCTTCTCTCTCTAGTAACAGTTGTAGTGTAGTGGTAGTAGACAGAGATGGAAGAGGCAGGGCTTTCAAGACAGTCGACTGCATAAACAGATTCATTGCTGAGTGCATTGACGGTATACCTGCATTTTCTTATACCGTGGTAGACACCTATTTAGTAGTAAGTATAAGTATAGCAAGGGCAAGAGTAAGTAGTAAGAATTGGACGATTTGCGGACATTTTTTGTCGATTTTGAGTATGAAGGTGCAAACACGTCAAGATTTGCAGTTGAGGAATTACCTACTAAACGCGCTCATGCTCAATATGTTGTTTTAAAATTTAAAGCTGTCCGTTTATAAGAGACTTTCAGCGCTGTTTGTATTAAATTCCCGTGTCCGCGTCCGTCCAAGGGAGAGTCTGTTAAAGAGAGGTTTAATATTCTATATTAGCGAGTTCCGGACTATAAATATGCGTTCGTTTTTCGTTTAATAGGGCTATCTGCTCTGCTTATAGACCATTTCAAAAATTCAAAGCGCATGTGCACACGTTAGACAGAGACAAGAAAAGTTAGTGCCGCATACCCATCTTTGTTTATGATACGACACTACAGTGCAAAGATTTTTCTATATTTTGTATAATATTTGTTTAATTTGTTTCTTCAATGGAAATATTACATATACCTACTTAAATACAAATTACATAGGTAGTAGTAATTTTATTTTGTGAGAATAAAGTTTGGGTCACAATTTTAATGTTAATACTGCTACAAAACAAAAATTTTAAATTTTGAAGAAATTCTTCCAGTTTCGTGATCAGTAAGTAGTGCCAATAAAATATACAGGGTGTTTTTTGAAAACTTTCCACCTAAATATCTCGGGAACCGCGGCACGGATCGAAAATCGGCGAAATACGGGTTCGATGAATTTGAAAGGGAAGTAAAATCATGTAATTAGTTTTCTGCCCAAAGTGGGCATATTGCCCATATTGGGATCAACTTGATTTTTTAAATGGCAACCCCACTTTTTTATTTTGGCAACGTGTTCTAAGCAAAAAATAAGAAACTTTTGTAGGAAACGTTTTTCCCCCCACCCCAATATTTCGAGTTATCAACGCGGGAAAGTGAAAAAAATTGAATCTCGAAATGTGTTTTTTTGAATACTTTCCAGCTTAATACCACAGAATAATATAATAATAACATAATAATAATAATATCTACAAAAAATTGTTTTTTTTTGCACCGAGAACACGGTGCAATAATAAAAATATGAGGTTCCCATTCAAAAAAATGAAGTTGACCCCAGAATGACACTTACCTTGACCCGGGTCCAAAAAAATTATATGATAATTATTTCCCCTCAAATTCATTGAACCCGTGTTTCAGCATTTTTGGCTGGATTCCACGGTTTCTGAAAAAACACATTCCGAGATTCAAATTTTTTCACTTTCCCGCGCTGATAACTCGATATATTGGGGTGAGGTAAAAAAACGTTTCCTATAAAAGTTTCTTATTTTTTGCATAGAACACGTTGCCAAAATAAAAAAGTGGGGTTCCCATTTAAAAAAATCAAGTTGACCCCAATATGAGCAATATGCCCACTTTGGGCAGAAAACTAATTACATGGCTTTTCTTCCCCCTCAAATTCATCGAACCCGTATTTCGCCGATTTTCGATGCGTGCTGCGGTTTCCGAGATATTTAGGTGGAAAGTTTTCAAAAAAAACACCCGGTATACACGAAATTATTGTGAATCACCTGTATAATTAAATAAACTTGTAGGTAATAGAATATTATTCCGTTGGTATATAAATAACTATTTAGTATCTAGGAAAAAAATGGTACTAAGTAATTTATGTTTTAGTAAAACGTTGAACGTTTCATTAGATTTAATTAATTCGTAATTTTTTGGATTAGAGTTTACTTTTTTACTGTAAATTTAATAAGCACTGGATTCTCAAAAAATATAAACATGCACATACAACAAGATTTCGAAATTGAATAAATTATTAGAAAATTGTACCTTTATTTATTATATTATTATTATTTACGAATATGCACATAGGTCAGAAGATAACGAGGAAAATATCAATTTTATAATATTTTTTTTACCTTTTTATTACAATTATTATAAAGTGAAGCAAGTAATTTTTGCTTTTTTGTATCTTTAGAAACTTAAATTATTCAAAAAATTTATACAAACTGTTCCGACTTACTTTTATAAACTGATTTTCTAAAGGGAACAAATATTTAAAAAATATACTTAATTTACAAAAATTACTAAGATATAGTGGGCACGCTAGAGGGGAAGGGCTTTAGGAATTGGAATATCGAACAGCCCTACTCTTTTGTTGTGTGTGTATTAAGAAGTCGGTAACGAGAAAAAATGTACCTACCTACCAATCTGTTTGAGTTAAGTCATTATCTTTTAAAAATGTGCAAATACGTAAATACTGCTCATTGATATATTCTGAGTTAGTGGTAGTATTTCATAGAAGGTCACATTCGATATAGGGAACGGACACAAGTACGGTTTAGGAAACTAAGTTGTGCGACGTCGACGTCTAGCATCGTCTACGCCGTCCATCTGCCAGCACAGCTTGGTATGACATGGAACTAGTGGCTGACCTAACCCCAACATCTTTCGCAGCTACTTGTTTTGAAATAATGGCTGATTGATTCAGCGTCGTTTTTTCTGCGATTCTTTTAGCGAAGTGCAGATAAATCACAGTGAAATACGGCCCTGAAGCTTGAAGTTTTCTTGCTGGGGTGCATAACAAAGTAGGCTTTGCTGTTTCAGACTAAGCACCACAGATTCACAGCATTTTATTTGCACTATTCGCATATAAACTATCTACGACCACGTGGATTTGATTCGGATGTAGGTAAATTGTTACCACGATCATCACATATTAATACTACTTAGTTGTTGTTGTTGACAACACTATTAAGATACTGGAAACATCATTATGTTATTTGAATTTTTGAATAGTATTAAAGTACTCGTTCTCGCTTCTTTTATTTTGGATTTTTTGTATAACATATTTTTACAAATACGTAAGTATGTATTATTTTGAACGTTTCATATTTCGTACAATGACAAAAAATATGTAGATTATAAATAATATTACTATAAAAATAAAAAATTTGCTGTGGCCACCACAGTACTTTCTCGACTACCAGTTTTAATATAACTTACTTTCGTAAACGCTTTAATTTTATATTGCATTCACAAAATTTAAATAAACCTTTCTTTTCTCTGAAAGATTTAAGTTGATGGATACCAACTTCGGCATAATTTGAATAACATGTGAAAAAACAATTTACCATCGCTTAAATGTTGTTTTTAAAAATTCTAGTAGAAGAATTATTCTTCTATACTAGAATTATTTCCCAGAGAACTTTAATTTGATAACAATTGAAAATCTAATAAATGTCATTTTTTAACATTTCTACTAAACAGAGAGACTAACAGACCCACTGGCTCACAGAACGACTAATTTACTAGAATTTTTTTTTCTCAAAAGCTTTAATTTGATGCTAAACTCGATAGAATTTTAATAAAAAGAAAGTTCAGTTTATAAAGTTGGTACCACTGGTTGAATAAAGCTCATTAACGAACTTGTCAGTTTTTGACTCAAGATCTTAAATATAAAATTTCAATCCAAAATTCCAACGCGTTTTAAGTTATCCAACATCCAAACAGACCCACGGACCCACAGACCGACTTTTTTTAAAATCATGATTTATGTGATCAGTAATAGGGTCCAAATCGTGAAGATTCATCAAAATCATGTCAAAAAATCATGATTACAATTTACTTCCCCCTATTACATAGGTCGGAGAAGTAATATTACATGAGTCAGAGAAGGAAAAATAATTGAAACTTTTGAAAATTTTATGGATTACATAAGGTATTCGATGAAAGTCTGGCATCGAAAATATATAACGTAAACGTTAAAGAATACAAAGAAATGTTACGAAACAAAGTTAAATTAGACTAAGTGATGGTGATCATAAAGATGATAGTAAGTAAGAATTTGGTGTCTCTTCCAGAATAATAAAATTATTTTCACTGACACTTATTATTGACGTGACAAAGTTGAATGTCTGTTATTTTCTCCTAAAAATAATTGAAAGCATTTTATATAGTGGATCTTGTTATTGTTTTAAGCGGCCCGTCTAGGTTTTTTCCGAATTCCTAGAATACTCTCGATTTTACTTTTTTTTATTCCACTCTTTTCCCCACTACTACGACTGCCTGAAATCAGCCCGAAACTCGTACTTTGTCGCATTCTAGCGATGCAATGTTATTTTGAAGTTGAAAAATACTGTAAAAGTGTTTTCGTTACGAGTAAACTGTCAGATTATTATTGACTTCAGGATAATGTTTTTATATACATTTAATAGAGAAATAATGGATCTATACAGGTGTTTTTTTTTAAATTTAATTTTAATTAATTTCTATTATGAGATATAACCGCGTGTTAAGTTTGCATAAAATAAGAATTTTTTTTTAATTCTTCGGAATTTTTTAATCAAAATTTTAAAAAGGCACATCTGTAGATCCATTCTTTCTCTACTAAATCCTTGCTGAAATAAAATTTGACCATTCTTGTACTGACCACAAAACACTGGCTACGTTAATACATTTTATGCTGGATTTTAGGTGGTAGACGGGCCTCTTAAGTAGAGAACATTTCAGTTTGTACTTGATTTGAATATTATGAGCATGGTATGAATTCATAGGCTTAGTATGGATTCGAATAGGATGAATATAAAATGGAAACTAGAGAGAGCAAGAACAGAGAATGGACAGTGGCCAAGCAAACGAAACGTAAGCGTCCTCTGTAAAACATCTATATGCGCGGATTCCGTTTCTGGTCGCGAGCACAGCAACCGCGACAGACGCGACATCGAAAAGGCGTTGCACTCAATCCAGCATACACTCGGATCTCATTGTACTTGATGCCATTAGTAAGAATTTATTGTCGACGGTAAGATAGAGTGCAGGTTAGCTGGCGCCACCCTTTACTATGAAACATGTTGATTAGATGTATTGGCCAGTGCACAGCGGCCGTACGTCCGTACGTGGTGCTGGTGCTTAGTAGACTCCTTCCAACTCTTCGCAATTGGAATTAAAGTCGGATAGTCGGGATTATGCGTGCATGTTTTTCTTTTCTTCTGTGGTACATTTTATCAATGGCATGGGCAATGTGCATGCAGTGCAAGCAGTGCACACTGCACACCCTAAATAATATACAATGCGGCATGTTGCCTCCCTCGCTAAAAAGCTACATGGGGTTGGTGCGTAAGATAGGGAATGGGGCAGGGTGCAAGTGGTATGCGGTCGCTTGCCGCTTCACCACAGACGGACCGCAATCACAAACGTTATCTTTTACAATCATGTGTATGCTGTATGTTACTACTGTCACATAAGCATTGTTAAGTGTTTCGTTTTCACTGTTTTTACTTTTTACCTGCACCTTATTCTCTTCAATTCGCCTTTCATCATTCTCCACCTTTGTTAGAAGGGAAGTTCGCTGCTTGCAGTTACAACTTATGTTGACTTTTTACTTTCGCACCCAAAACACCATTTAGGGGTTAATTGAAGAAATTTATTACCCAAAAGGGATGACTTATCATCCCTTCACTCATAAAATGGGTATGACCTTTTCATAGGTCAATTTTGTTTCAGTTATTATTGTTCAATAGACTTTAAATGTCAATTCATGTACGTAAGCATTTCATTATTTTTCGATAGACAATAAAATACCAATCGATTGATTATTTTTTAAAGAATAACAAAAAAATAATCATAACTTACTCTTGTTACATTATACAGTCTAAATATTTTCCAATAAATTTTTTAGAATGTCAAGGGGCAATACATTTATTAATTATGAAACTATTATCATTACATAATAAATAATAATAAAATATTAATTTTCGCTTCACCGACATATATCTATAGACAGGGGCGGACTGCAACTTAAATTTTTAACGAGCTTTCAACTACTCCCCAATTATACAGGTCTTGACACTAAAAAATAGTGCCAAAGGCGAAAATTTTTTGATTTCAAGGCTATACGCCAACTATTTATATGGAGACTTATTCAATTTTACGAGAATTTATGCAAAACTTGATCTGTCGGCCTCTCAATGGACCCAATATTGTGTCGGCTCACCGGGCTTCTACTGGACCTGGACCTCAAAAAAATACGAAATTTTCAATTGGAGACTTTCTCGCAAACGCTTCTGAAGTTCGAAATAAGAACGAAAATATTTCATATCATCAACTTTATTGTTAAAAACAAATTAAATTTAATAAGAATTTACAAAATTTTGTTTAAAATGTTAACCTCCAGCCCGAAGGCAACTGGCGTATCTGTCGATGACAGAACGAGTATTTAATTTACTCGTCATTGCTGCTCTGTTATTTCCTCGCGTTGGCATTTCTAATGTAGAATTCGTAAACGAACACATCGTAAGCATACTCGCTATTGTAAATGTATGTGACAATTGTAGTTTATTCCACAAAATGAAAAGAACTAATATAATTTTGTATGAACAGAGATATGTGGACATGATAATCTTATTATTCAATTAATGATATATCAAAAATATTCAAATCTTTAACAAAAACTTGGCTGGCACCAGTAAAGTACCTACCCAGAAATATTTTTCGGAAATAAAGAGACAAACATAACCGACCCCCGTTATCACCTTAGTATTCGCGTTTGGCTAGAACAGTTATAGCTACGAAATCTTAAATTAGTGAATTTAAATAAAATGAAAACAAGAAATTGTAAAATAAATTTCATCTCATCTGTAACTTCAAAAGTATCTCCTAAACGAAGCGTTCGTGAGAAGATTTTCAAATGAAAATTATTTTCATGTTTTGAGGTCCTACATTCACATTTTAAATAGGCTAGTTAACACGAAAACACCCTTCATAACATAGGCAACGTAGGGGAAGAATTTTAATCGAGATATTGATGAATCTTCACGTTTTAGATTTAAACCCTAACTCAACGACTGAATTTAAAGAATATTATTTTAAAAAGTCGACTTGCTTGTCTAGTAGCGCGATAACTAGATACAAAATAACAAAAAAATCATTGGTAAGGTTATTCAAAACTTACAAGAATTAATTTAAAATGTGAAATTGGCAGTTATTGACAAATATAATGATTTAGGACATCAGGAGTATATTACAGCGAATAAGATTTTTTCATTAAAAAAACTGTAAATATGCCTCCAAGACTACTATTTTAATATTTTAAATGCTAATAATTATAAATTTAAACAAAATTTCCAAAACAATAAATATAATACTATAAGTAGGTACGGTTAACAGAAAGGTAAAGCAAAACTAAAGATTTAAACAAGTAAAATTGAATATTATGAAATGTTTCACTTAAGCTTCAAAGAAAGGGTCTATTGACTTTAATCGTATGTTTGGATAGATTGAAAATTGAGATGTCACCCTTATCTGTTCTGTATAATACCTGGAATGAGTGGACTGTCTGGCTGCAGGCGTACTACATTGCCGAGACCCTACATGTGTTTTAATGTATTCTATATTCAAATAAGTGTTTACATTTTGACCAGCGTTAAGTAAGCAATTCGTTACATATGATAAATCACGGGTTGGATGCTGGATCCTCGTTGCTAATAAAATGCTATGCGGATTTGCGATAACGCCTAACGAACAAACCCTTTACTTTTCCACTTTACTGTCAAAACAAAAAATCATTTACCTTAAGGTTAACTCGCTTTAATAAGACAAGCACAGGTAAAGATGATTTACTATCACAACAAACGGTCTACTGTGAAAACTGCAGGTTTGTTGGTGATGTGAGCACGTAATAAATGATGATAGAATGATGACTTGCAAAACGGGAATAGGTTTTATCGATTTTAAAGTAAACTATCGGTTTAACACATTGGGCATTCATACGTCAGCTGCTACACTTTCTATGAAATAAACGATTTTTCTGATCTCCTATTATAGTAACTATATATATAGTAACTACGAAGCAAGTTCAGCTGTAGTCTAATAAGTGAACACAGGTTAGCGTACAGCATTCAGCATCAACATAGCGTATAGTGTACAGCGAGCAGGGAACAACAAGAACAAGACGAAGGAAGAAGACGAGTTGCTAAGTTCGTGTGAGTGCAGTAGTGTAGCTGTGCTATGTTGTACGTTGTGGTGTTGCTCGGTCGTTTGGCGTTGTAAAGTTGACCCGTCGGAATGCCCCGCGGCCATACCTTCAGCGTGACCGACCGAGTCACGACGATCTACTGCAACGTTCGCTTCGCTAAGCCTTAGTCCGTGGTTCGCGGTCGCGGTTCTATAGGATCACACCATGCCATCATCCCTCGTTTATGTTTTATAAAAATACATTACTAATAAGTATAAATATTTACCATGAATGAAACAATAATGAAACATATTACGCAGCAGGTCAATCTTATCTAATTATAATAATGATGACTTACCTGTAGTGAAGAGAACAATGGCCTTGAGGCATGAATACTCCGCAGAATCAACATGTAAGGCTTTGAGCTTCTCTACTTGTTCCTGTATAAAAGAAAATGAAATGTGAACCAAATGCTCAGAACACATCATAACGTGATAACAAACCTGAAAGATACGTATGTGATCCATGAACTGTACTACCCGGTCAGCACACATGGGGGAGGCGTGAAGACCGGCCGCAGCGAGTAGCGGCGCGACGTGTAGCGGCATAGAACATTGCGATGCGTTCAATACGAACAGTTCAGACCACACGAGCCGGAGTAGTGCCACCTGGTCGGTGACCTGCAGGTCAGGGAAGAACGGGATGTTGCGCGCCCACTCCACCGCCGAGAATAGGAGTCGTGCTGCAAGCTCGCAGATATTGTCGATACCCATGATGTTGTTGCTCTGGATACACTGGCCATAGCGGGTAGTAGGATAGGGTTCGGCGCGCAGCAGTAGCGAAATGTAGCTGCTCAGGTACGAGTGGTTGCTGAGTGACGTCGTCACCGAGTCACTTGCGTTCAGGAACTGGTTCGACAGGCCTGGCAACGACGGCTGCGACGGCGGTACTCTACCTCGCTGGACGGCTGTGTACAACATATAAACCATTACCTTATTGCTTACAGTACTCATTTCTAACCTAAATCCATAACTAACTCGAATGTCATTGGCAATAATATACCTTGAAGTGTGTCACATCACAATATAAACTGCATTCCAATGTTAAAAGCATTTATAATTTGCAGTTGGAACCTGTTTTTCAATTTGATTTTATGTCTTTTTTACTGCAAATTAACTCTGGATTTGCATAAATAAAAAGCATACAGAACACTCACATTTGTGGTGTACTATACGGACACATCTAAGTAGTAGTAGTTAGTTGCAGCATTTGAGCGCTACACGAATAATACGAATGTATAACACGGATACAATGTTATATCGAGTGTCGAGTATCGTGTTTTGGGATGGGTTATTACTACTAACCCTGAGCCCGAAACTGAGTTCGGGACCTTCGCAGCTTCTAAAGTGACCGGTCTAGCACTCCAACATAGCCGGTGCTGTGGTGCTACAGGCAAACATAGCGTCAGGTAACTCGCGTTCCGCGTACGTCATTAATCAACAACTGCCAACACACCACCATCACATACTCACACAGCCTGTCTAACATCATTTATATAAACTTGTGACGTTTGAATCTACATTGATTGCCATGATTGACGTTTTAGTTTTTCACTTTTTATACTGTCATTTTTTACTTGAACAATGAATCTGGATAGGTATAAGTCGAAGAGAGTTGAGAAGTGAAGTAGTGTGTTATATATTGTGTCGTTTCGTTTACATGCATCGATGTCTCTGCGCACGACGCACGCAGCACTAAACATTTGACGAGAACAACGACTGAGAATTAAGACCGTAGATACTAGTGAAGAGTAGAATATACAGTGCTAGTAACATGTAGACAGGTAATATGCGGTTTTGGATTCCTTTATGCGTTGTATTATAATTCTGGTTTATTTCTCGGTTGCTATGCGGAGTGCGGCTATCGTGGGAAATAACCTTAACTGACCCTGACCTCAAACCAAGTCCCAGTGTATAGTAGTATAGAGTGTGCTGTGGCTGTGGAGTGTACAGTACAGTATAGTACAACTACAATCCGTAGTCGAGTCGCAGCTCGTACCCGTCTTGTACACAGTATACTCCGCGTCTGCACGCGGCCTTTGTCATGCACATGCTTATGCCTATGCCAGTGGAAGAGCATGCGCTTGAGCGCGTGTCCGCATGCTATAGTGTATATTGTGTTGTGTGTTGTGTCCTGTCTCCTGTGCCATGCCAGGCCGCGAAGAACGGTCGATCCACTCTTAGATGTCTCGGGCCGGTCAAAATACTGAACTTCCTGACCGCAGCCAGAGGTCACAAACGCCGTGCATCGTCAGCTCACCTCGCCTCATGGCTCATAGCTTATGCCAACTACGCCCGGCCACTACTCTATTCAATGCTATTCTCTATTCTACTATTATAATGCTACGGACTCAAAATCATATCTGTCTGTGGTTTTATATAATAACAAAACTATTTCAACTTTTAATTTCTTCATGTAATTCTAAGCATATTTCATGAATTTTACCTATATCCTATGTCAAAATATATTCTGTTTTGCTTAACATAATGTAAATATACTATACCCTATCCTATTGAGATGGCGTGTGAGGAAATAAAGGGGTTACGTATAAATGCACCACCTGAGGCAACAGGTATCATGATCTGTTATAAAAATATGTGAGGCAGGTAACAGATGGATACAACCCATGGATACATCCAGCTACCTGGTGCACAATGTTTTCGAAACGAGTTATAAATATTCTAAGCACCGCTAATGAATCACCCACATTTGTGATTTCTTAAAATAACTTTCTCCAATAAAAGTATACTCAAAGAAATTTTCGAAAATACTAATTCCAAATATAAAGAGTTGACCTTAATTTTCCAGCAAGCAATTTCGGTTATAAGAACTTGTAATTTACAATAGACTTAAATTAAATTAATCGAATCTTATCGACCAAGCACCCTGCTTTAAACGTCCAAGACACAAGTAATAAGTTGAATGAATGCATTCACATGCATTTGCTGTGATACATACTTGCGACTAAAAGTTAGGGATTTACAAATCTTGGTTCACCGCGCTAACAAAACGATTTCACTGCTTTCTTGCCGTATTTTATGTGCTAAAATATTAACTTTATGAAGTTTTTAATAAATCTTACTTTGCAGTTTATGGGTGTTGAAACTACGATTTTTGAGAAAGTTATTAAATAAACAGTAATATTATTTATATGATATGTTTCAACTTATTCGAAATTGACTTGAGATTAAAATAATTTTCGTTTTTTTTTCAAATAAAGGAGAAGGCATTGTTTATATCGACAATCTTTTTCAATAGGTATACCTACGTTAGTGGTCACTAATACTAGGGGTCAATTCTGAAGATAGCTTTACGCTCTATATTAAGTGCTGGTTCCTTGCGGTGGTCATTGGAAACAGCATAATGACGTTATTCTATTTAACTCCCAGAGTGATGTTTTCATGTCGAAAAAGCTTTATAAGATTTATTTGACATTTATTTATGAAGCCAGGTTAGATTTTTATTTGCATGTTTTATTATTTTCATAGTTTCAATATAGTTTTACTTTTCATTAAGTTGATTAATTTTACTTTTTGACTCGTTTCATTCTTTAGTTTCCAGTAACCTTAATTTAGTCATTACTGGCGAATATAATATTATTTAGTTTTTGTTTACAGCGTCCTTATTCTGACATAAACACCAGCCACTGTTGCTTCACGTAATCGTTTAAGAGCTAATTTTTTGACTATGTCACATTACGCGCATTCGCGTATACCTAATTCACTAGAGCTTTTTCGAGTGTTATTTTATAAAAACTTAAAAGCAATATTTGCCTGTTTATATTATATAACATTCTAAAATTTAAATATTAAAACAAAAAATTCTAATATTTTAGTTCAATTTATTTAGTTACTTTATTATCTACAGAATCAACATAGCGTCCAACTGAATAAAAATTATTATTCTAGCATACCTACTATTGGGATGTTGAGAATTTATATACCTACTAAATAATAGGTAGGGAGGGACTTCATTAATTTGGATAAAGTCGTATATTTTTGACAATTTTATAGGTAGGTACAAAATATTGACCAAATAGCCGCTAGCAGAGCTGTAAATTAAAATTAGTCAAAAATATTAATCGATTGATTCAGTTAATCATTAATCGATTAATATTATAAATTTAATCATGTTGAAATTAATCGATTAAATATTTTTTAGTATTAATAATAAAATACATGATTAATTTTCTTAATCAGGACATTTAGGTATGATTATTTTTAAAAATCGAGTTTATGTTTTTCATCTATTTTCGTGGGACATCGGGAATATTTTGTACGAACAGGCGCTAGGATCGTTTGGCTAGCCGCTTTTTCTCTTAAAACGAAAATTAAGGCTTTATATGGGGATAAAACTTGTAGATTTGGTAAGAGTCATTTGATATATTTTTAATTTATACCTATTAATTCAAATTAGTTAAGTTCCTGATAATATTTTGAATGAATATATTTTATTGATTTTTGCGACACATTGATAATGAACTTTTATATAACCGTCGAAAAATGCACTTAATTGGTATGAACTTCAATGCAAACATAATTTTAAAATACCTAGTAATTTTTAGAAATAATTAATGTAGTATGTAGTGCTTAGCATAATATTAGTGTTCAAGCAAAATATTTTAAAAAAATGCTAATATATGTATGATTTAAAAAAAAAATTGTCAGATAGCAAAATTTGTAATTTAAAGAAAGTGGAATATAGGTATTTTTAAAATCTAACCTGAAGTATCTCACATGAGCATACATATTTATATTTTACATTTCGATTTTTTATTTTTTGCGTCAGTGTGCGTTAGGATACTTGTATTTTAAAGTTTTAAATGATCAGTTAATAAAAAGAAGTCAAAAACAGGAATAAAGCTGTAAAATTTAAGCTAACCCGGCATTGGTCAGATGAAAATTTAGAATACCATTAGTTAGGTGGGGTGTATCACACCCCATGAAGTTTATACATGTAAATAATTGTTGAATAAATTTTTTTATAATTTAATTCTTTTATGGGATCATATCTAATGTAAATAATAATTAAAAAATTGACAAATAAACTGTTATGAAGAAAAAAATTGTTGAAAATAAGAACAAGTACAGCATAAATGTGTTGTTTAGGAGTGAGTTAAGTATAGGTATGTATAAAGGTGCGTTCGGTAAATCATATGGAGTTGCAGTAATGATCGAGTGGTGTTGCAGTAGGGTTAGAGTAGAGGGGTGTTGGAGTGAATTGAGTAAATAAAAGAGCACGCCGAATTTTGGACAAATAAAAATCTAAATGTCAATGTCATTAAATTTACAAAATAATAATCCACTAACGTTTGTAAAGAAAATGATGAAGAAAACATAATTTGTTAGGAGGTATTTGAATTTTATTTTTATTTTACTATGAAATATGAACTTTAAATGTGGCATAAACAAAATTGACATTAGAACTTTGTCACTCCATTTGTATCTAGTAACATTTTGAGGTTGGGCTAATGGAGTTAACTCTTTAAACTGTATTTGACACTACTGCATTTGCCGAACGCACAAATTCGAAATGCTTTTGACTCTATAAAAATACCGAACGATATAAGTACACAGATTAAAATAAGTGAATAGAAGAATAGAACAGATTTACCGAAGACACCTTAAGTATAGTGGAAATAAGAGCAAAGCCTATACTTAAACCTACCTAAAACGAGTTCAACTTTGCAAAATTATAAGAATTTATTGTTTTTGTACTGTTGGTTCAATAATTATTAAAAAAACACATTAATATAATAAAATAACAAAAGGAAAAATTAATACATACTATAAATTTTATTTTAGAATATGCGAAATGTGGGCCAAAGTCAACTGACCCCAAAAAGACGCAAAATAATAAGTTATGAAATGTGCTGCTATATGCATGAACGATGTACAATGAAATGACACAAAAGATAAAATAATTTTGAAATATGCAATCTGATATTAAATTAATATTTTATTAAGATAAATAGTATAAAAATTCAAATAATACATATGAAATTGATAAAAGAAAAAACAAAAATGACAAAACAACAAATAAGGGTTATAATGTATTATTACTATGGACTAAAAGTTTCCTAATCCTACCTTTACTAATAGGTAGTGAAACTCCCCGTTGCGGCGGGGTTTCCCGTCTCGTGAAAGAGTGAACTCGATTTCTAACTAGTTGAAACACACTACCTATAACAGGGTTACAAACATTACTATGCTCATATGGTATACTTAAAATTTGAAAGAACATTTATATTTTCTATATAGCTACTATGAATATAATCACTTTTATTTATCAAGTTTTATTATACAGGCATAAGCATAGGAATCTTATGTTTTTTGTTTTTTTGTATAGGGATATTATTTACAGTAGGTTTATACGAAATAATATAAATATTAAAATACACCGGAAAATTATGTGAACATATATAGTGCGAGCCCAAAATCATATATGAGTTGGCCCAGATGTACAAAAGTTTAAATAAAAATCAAGTATAATGTACTGTATCTTATATTAATTGAAAACTATGCAATACATTTTACACAATCTCAAATAAAATCAACAATCGAAACTTGATATTATCGAATAATTTTTTTTTTAAATATCGTCCTGCAAGGACAAGTAAAGAATAATTGTGACACAGACTGCAGAATATTAGAGATTTTTTTCTCAAGAAAAGTATATTTAGAACTTGTAGATATACTACGCCACAACGAATTGAAACAGTTGTAAAAATAAAGGTGTAGTTACGCAGGGGTAAAATCGTTTATAGTAATAAGAGCAAATAATAATAAAAAATTGCCAGCTGTATACTTTATTATCTAAGTTATATTTAAAGTTTAATTAACTTAAAATATATTAAAGTTATTTAAAGTTTATGTAACTTTTCGTACTTTTCGTGCAGGTATGCGAAATTTTTTTTAGCAATACTAATACCTAAAGATTCATAAAAGAAAATTTAAAAAAGGTAAACGACTTCATTGTTACTTTACTTATAAAGTTAGACCTAATGTATTAAACTAAATAGCGTCCAAAATATAGTAACTGATGTGAAATAATCCGAAAATGGACTATAGGTGCAAAATTAATTTGCAATGAAGTACCTATAGGAAATCATTAATCGCCAAATTTTAAAAAAATTACATAAGTATATAAATGTGCGTATTCAGTTCTACACTTGATATTATATAAACTCCTGTTGTGAAAAAGTATATTATTGAATATTGCATTGGTTATTATACCGACACTGCGATACTAGATAGAACATTTTAATATAATATGGTATATTATTTAACGAGCTGAGGGTGAGTGGCGACTGGCGAGTGAATAACCGTCCGAATAATATAATATCCATTATTACGACGATTTATCTACGATTTTTTAATAAAACATTTGTTATTTACAATTTTTTTTTCATTAAAATATTAATCTAACCTCATATTTTGGTGTGATAACAATCATTCGAGTCGAATCAAATACGTTTATTTCAAATTTACAAATATTTATTTATTAATAATTATTAATATATTAATAGTGCTGAATAATGGACTCATAATATAATAGGTAGCGTTGAATTATATGAATTAATAATTGTTACGGGTACAATAGTGCCTATGGAGATTCAAGGAGTCGTAGACAAAAAAATAATAAAATACTTGCTTGTCTTACTAACCTATAAGTATAAATCAAAATAAATAAATTGTAAATTATATATATATACACGCACACATCTATACCTACGAAAAGTTTGGATGTTTACCTTGAAAAAAATATTTTCTTTGTTTTTATCACAATACAAATTATTAATCATTTTCAGTTAGATTATTAAAATAAAGTACAATTTTAAATGGTAATACAGTAATACTGCAAGAACATACAATGAACGTTAATAAATTTAATAGTTCTAATGTATTCTAATGTGTGCATAAAGTATAAGACCATAAGACAAATGATAAAATGTCAGGTATAAAGGTGGTACGGTGGATGTTCGGTGATCGATGCCGGTGGCTCGGTAGCCAGTGTCCAGTGTCCAGTAGCGCTGGGACGCGTCAGGTTCCCACGGGCCACTGGTCAAATATCAAAAGGAGCACCCGACTACCCTTGTTCATTTGAATAAATCCCTTAAAGCTGCCCTTGTTGCCCAACTGATTTACATATCGTTTACCGGTCACTACGATATGTCGCTAAACGCTACTCGCTCATGACTGACCGCTACACGGTACCCCTGCATAACGATACTTCTACCTTCTTTTTTGTTCACACGATTTTCAATCAAAGCTGAAATTTTCAAATCCCTCGGTATACGCATAACTAATCAATTCTTTGGTTAAGACGATCCTCTACCGCGCCAGAAAACAGCCAAAAACATGAATTTCGCACGCCACTCCACAGCGTTTATTGTTTTGTTAAATATAATAATCTAAAGACTAAAGATATTGTTGAAGATAAAAGTACAATCTACAAAATAGTTGATGCAGAATTTTAAAATTTTGCTTTAAAATCGAAATATGTTAATTTGAACTATTTTAAAACGAATTTGAAAAATTCGATCGCTTATTTCGCATATCCAAGCTTTGTTGACAACATATTAAAATTTGAAGTTAATTCACTTATAAATTAAAGCTGTACATTGGTGCGCGGGAAACCCTCTCTTATACAAATATTGCAGGTTTTTTTTACAAATACGGGTGCCAAAATTATTTTTTCTCCTCAAACATAAATTATTTGTTATATACATATGACGTGTTGAACAGAAAGAATTTTTTTAAAATTCGCAAAATAAAAGTTACCTACCTAACTAAAATCAGCGTATTTTATTGAAAGATATTTAATTTAAATGAATTTTCAACACCAGACATTATTAGACGTTGTTTAAAGAATTACTTGTGATATTGTAGTAGATAAAGGTAAAATATTTTGAAAAAATATCTAGTAGGTAGGTAATATAAATATCCTTTATTTTTGTTAATTTTTCATAAATGTAATACCTACTCTTAATTTTTTTCCGAAGTACAGACACACCTGTATATTTTAGAAACAAGTTAAAAAAATTACAAGAGAATATGAATAAAATAAAAAATTATTTAGGTATATGTTTTTGTTCTGTTGCGTAATTAGTATATACCTATACTTTTACTTTAAAAAAAATATTTTTGGGGTTTGGAGTAGGTATTCATCAATCAGCTAATTTTATAACTACAGCACTACCTATTTTATAAATAAGTACGTATAATAATTTGTACTCTGTATAAGTATAAGGACGTACATCGTACATCATTCGTATATGACAATATAGAATATGCTCCTAACCAGTATCAGTGGTGTACGCAAGGAGGTGTTAGGTTTAAAATAATTTTTAATAGATTTTTAAATTATTCCCAGCAAACTGTTGCATTACAGAATTGTGTATTTAATATAGGGAATACATTGTAAATTGCAACATTTAATTTGTAATTTGCATTATTGCATTTAAAATATTATGTCTTGTTGAATAATTAGTCAAGAAGAATTGAATTACGTTACGATTAATACGTTGTTTGAAATGTGAATGTGAAATTTTTTGATTACATTTGTATAACTTCCGGACTAGTCTAAAAAAGAATAAACTTCTTCAATCCGATTTGAATCTATTAAGCCATACATCAATATATCCAGGAATTAAATTTTAAAGCTAAAATGCTTCTTAGAATATTGTTTTAGAGGCGAGTTATAAACATGTTATATCGACAAATTTATAACTTTTACATTGAATTTTACCAAAGTTAATAATGAAATAAAAAATACTCTCTCGTAAGTTCTGTACAAGTAAAATAAATAATTACTTTAATAATAACTTCAATATTGATTACTGCAATGCCCGAGTTAGGTAAACGAAAAGGCGTGGTCGATATATGTATGTACTATGTAGGTATATGTTTCAACTTATTTTGACCACTTAAGCTTAATAAAAAATAATACTTTTGACTGTAAATGCACTAATACTACAACATATAATAAAATAATGCAGCACACATTAGAGTTAATAAAAATACTCGTATAAATAAATAATATGAAATAATGAAGTAAAAATATGGATATCCGAGATCGATCACCTATATGTTATCTCTGCAGCTCAGGACTCACGAGTGTAAGAGACATTTGAGCCATAAGCTATCGTAGATGCCGAATAAGAAATCCAGTTGACTTTTGCGATATAGCCGTCGTTTGGCTCGGCCACGTATGCATCATATTACGTTGCAAGGATATGCGATTTTCCTGTTAAAGTCCTGTTACCGAAGGGCCAACATCCCTTCCAACTATTCGGGTCATTTCGGTGAATGATTGATCGTTTTAATATACAAATACTTGACCACAGAGGCCAACAATGGAAATGCTTCTACCCCTAAGCTTTGGAAGCGGCGAACTCCAAGCTGCTGTAGGTTATCTAAAGATTCCTCTATACATTCACTTGTAACGCACACATCCAAGATAAATTATTAGCAGCATGGGAACATTCTTAAAAATCTATGTATTTAGGCGAAATCTGGACTTTGTGTACTTATTCCCAGATATTCACTATAGTTGCAAATTTTCAACCAACGAGTACGAGTTCTATAAATTACTATTTCTACTCATACAAGTTGTTCAAATATTTAGATTTCACTAAGTATATAAGTTCATTTTCTTATTAACACTGCTAAATACATAAGTTTTGTAAAATAAACAGTTACATAATGAAACTATTTGTGTTTTTTTATGATATATTTTTCGCATATTTTTTTAACCCATTTACTACCTCACCTTAAGTTTAATTACGGAACATAGTCACCTATAGATATATTAAAATACTAAAGGTCTTTCCAGTTATCTAATCACCCGGATTGCGCGAGGAGGCGGAGCTTGTCATGTACTATTCGTTTAACAATAGTGTAACTTGCGAGTTACAAAAATGTATGCATTGTGAATAAAATTAAACTAGCTTATTAAAACATTTTAAAAAAAATTCAGTTCATAAAAATAGACAGTTATTAATTTTTTTAAAATTTTTTAATGCCTCTCTTTCTAAGATGAAAATTCGTACTTCGCACAGGTGAAAAAACCCTATCAATGCGTACCTACCTACATGAACAGACGTTTTGCTTTCGTCGTATTAATTTATAATTTGAGGACAATTTAATGAGCGTTCGCAATTGCTATATCTCAATCTTGTACTCTATAAACGTGTATAAATTTTAGCCAGAATTGAAATCGAACAAATCCTATTAAAGGGAGTAGTAATAATGAATATAAAGCACGGTGATAATTAAAACAAAAATACATAAATTTTACGATTCCAATGAGTACCTACAATAACATAAACATAGTGTAACCATATTCTCACCTTCTCTCCTCATTCCCATTTTCATGCATTTCTTGAGACGGCAATATTGGCACTGGTTGCGATGATGCTGGTCGATTGGACAATTCCGACTGCCTCGACATGAGTAAGTTAGGTTTCGACGCACACTGCGCTTGAAGAACGACTTGCATCCTGTAATCAAATCACATCAAATTACAAACGTCCTACATGATAATAAAAAGACGCGTAAATATTAAATAAACAAAAAATTGTTCAGTAAACCAGATTGTTATAAATATGAGCAAAAAACTACTAGGTATAGGATGCTGTAAATGGCTATATTCTTTTGCGTTTTTCTCGAGAACTAGGTGACAAAGCATGATCATATTGTGTGGTTTTTAATTTGGAACAAGTTTTGTGCTTACAACTTTCATGCCAATTCAATGGAGGTAAGTAACTACAACCAAAATTATTATAAAATTACATTATATTATTTTCTATGTAAAATATTTCAAGTAGGCACATGTACATGTACCTACACATATATAGATTTGGTATTAAAAACTTTTTCATAAATTAGGTTAATGTTATGTATACAAAACACGGCCAAATTATATTGAACGTTGTTTAACATTAAACAAATTTTTAGGTTAATATTTTAGTATCAATTTGAGATTATTCATGATAAACCGGCAGTATTGAAATGGCAAATTTTACTCCGTCTCCACATTTGCGTTATTTGCCTATAAATTTCGTAGGCGAATAACGCAAGTGTGAAGCCGGGTAAGCATAAAGCAACCTGAGCGCTTAACATGAATGACCGACTGTGCTTCTGGAAACTCAGGGTAGAATCCAATTTAACTACACAAAAATCTCCCTTGTGATATACTCTCTACTAACAACCTTGAGTGATGACTTACATACTCACTCACTCACTTACATACTCACATACCCAAGTTAAATTACAGGCGTGTAAATTATAATTTTTTTAATTTTTTAAAATTTATTTAACTACCTGTTCTGCAATAGTGACAAGATGTAGAAAAATCAAAATAATATCACTAGCATCATGTTTCTGTCTATTTGTCAATTTTTTAAGCAAACTGTTAAATAACTGAGTACTGTACCGTAGTAAGCATTTACAAATAAAATCTCTTGATAATATATTTAAATTAAAAGAGACTATGCACTCGTATATGTTTTAATGAATTAGAATAACCAGCAACAGTAATTTGAGCAATTAAGAAAACTTATTAATTACATAGTTTACAGTAAATTACACATAAAATGGTTTTCATTACTTGAAACAAACATTACAGCAAAGAAGGAAGAGGAAACAAATGTACTGCTGGAACTCCAATAACCAACAGCAAAATGCGAAATATGCTGTCTACGTTCTTATAATTTCACGATGCAAAAGAACAGTTTATCTTTTGCGATCGTATCATCCCTGCGCACATTTTATAGTTTTATGGAGGAAATGTTTTTATAAAGCGCAATTTTTCTTCCCAGCTCCCAAAAGAGCAGTGAAATACTTTGCGTCAACGGCGGAGGAGTTACTAGGGATTTCAGATCAGAGTTATATAGTAAAACAAAACTACTATCCCTGCATTATAAACGTCGTTAGGGTAGATACGGACAATAGGCTATGCGAAAATTAGTTAATGACTAGTTTGCAATATATATATATATATATATATATATATATTTATATATATATATATATATACATTTTATGATCTATAGTACTTAAAAAATCTGCTGTGTCCACCACAGTACTTCCCCGATTATAAGTTTTAATAACTTACTTTCGTAACGCCGTTAATTTATGCTTTATTCTGCAAAATTTAAATAAATTTATCATTTTTCCCCAAACTATTTAAGTTGATACCAACTTCGGCATAATTTAAATACCATAAAAATCTGATACTTATTCACTAAAAACTCACACTCGAAAATTTTAACCCGTCACAATACCTTATAGCCTTATAGAATATAATGCGGAAAGTAAAAACAACTGACCATTGTTTAAATGTTGTTATTGATTCTTCGACTAATATTTTTTTCCAGAAAACTTTAATTTGATAATACACTTGAACAAATTTGAATAATTTTTTGAGAAACAATAATTGATTATCGCATAAATGTCATTTTTTACATTTTTACTAAACTTATCTCCCCGAGAGCTTTAAATTGACACCAAACTCGGTATAATTTGAATAATGTATGATAAAAAAATTGACGATCAGTTAAAGCTTTAATTTGATACCACACACGATAGTATTTTAATAAAAATAAAATAAGATATGTTTATAAAGTTGGTACCACTGGTTGAATAAAAAAATTTGAGTAATTTTTTGAGAAACAATTGAAAATCGTATTAATGTCATTTTTTACATTTAAAAAAAACTTATCTCCCTGAGCGATTCAAATTGACACCAAACTCGGTATAATTTGAATAATTTATAAAAAAAAAACAATTTACGATCATTTAAATGTTATTTTTGTTTTTCTACTAGAATTATTTTCCCAAGACCTTTAATTTGATACCACACACGATAGTATTTTGATAAAAATAAAAAAGTTTTGTTTATAAAGTTGGTACTACTGGTTGAATAAAGCTCATTAACGAACTTCAGATTTTGGCTCAAGCTCTTAAATATAAAATTTCAGTCCAAAATTCCAACGCGTTTTTAAGTTATCCAACATCCAGACAGACCGACAGACTAACAGACCGACATATCGACTTTTTTTAAAATTATGTTTTTTGGGTTCAATAGGGTCTGAAACGTGAAGATTCACCAAAATCTCGAACTGTCAAAAAATCACGATTACAATACTTCCCTCTATTACATAGATCGGGGAAGTAAAAATATAGTAAACTGAATATGTATGTGCACATTATTATTATATTACTAAATACTTTAACAACGTTAAAACATGACTGAAAATGGTGTATTTTATTTTTTTTATTAAATATAATATTTTCAGCTAAATTATGGAACACAGCACCCTGTAGATATTTCCAAATAGCATCAATATGTCAAGAAACAGTACCTATCTATTAGTATTTTCTTATTAATTTGGTACTATTGCTTTGCTCTGTCTGCAGTGTAAGTAGTAAGTACCTACATATATTTCAACAAAAATTGAAATTGAAGTCAGTTTGTTCTCAGTTTATTATGTCCCTTTTAATTTATAGAATGTTCACGCGGAATTTGTACTTTATTCGTTTATTAACGTCGACTTCGCTATACAGAGAATTTCTTTTAATTTATAAGGGAAATGGATCATCAGCATTGACTAACTCATATTAAATATGCTCTATACCTAGCTTTACCGAGTTTCATTTATTACTTTATAATTATCAAAACTTTAATTCGAATGCCATTATCTAGTACCTAATTAGGTCTAAAAACTTTATTTCTATAGATTTCAAAATTAAAATTAGCGGGCGGATACTGTTATTTACTAATAAATCAATATGTATCACTTATTTACTGCCAATGTTGTTTGAAGAAAAATAATAGTGTAATTAGAGGTGAAATTCACAATTTATTAAACTAATATATTATATTTAGCTTGATTTAATTACCCAGTGTATTCATTTATTTAAATGAAGAATTATTATATTATTTTGCATAGCCGAGAATAAGGTGGTATTTTTTTTTGCCTTTGTACTTATTTCTGAGCGGAATCGGGATGTAGGTATACGTCTTTATCATGATAAATAGTAAGATTTTTATTCTTTGATGTACTTAATATGTAATACGATAAAAATAAAGAATACCTACAACAAATACCTACTTGTGTTTTTCATCAAATTATTCCCGTTTTTGCTGGCTTATTTTTATTTTGTAGTATATTGAAATTAGGGCCTAAAGTAAAATAATGATTAAGAATTTATTTTGACCTATAATTAATATATTGAATATTTATTTATTTATTATATAAATATCCATATTTTGAAATTTACATAGGTACCTAAATATGTATCATTTTCGAACTCTGTTAAATAGGTATACCTACGCTAGGTACCTACCTACTTAATTGATCGACAGTGACAGTTTTGTTTATAAGGGGGGAAAATTACTTGAAACATCCATCTTGAAATAAACACTTTATTTGACATTTATTTTTATGCGATCCGAGGTAGGTATGATCTTACGATCCTAGAAATATATCGTAGGCGTTCTAATGATAATAATATATAATTATTGCTATTATTATTACCTTAGTAAGTAATTGTAGTGAAAATTAATATTGCTCGTATACCTAAACATGCGAATTTTTTCTGTGCTATTCATGAAGTAATCATAAACTAAAACAGTCGTTAATCAAGTTACCAGTCCTAAAAATTGAATTTTGTTTACGTTAAGGTATACTATCCATAGCAGCAAAGTTTACTGAAGATGGTATCAGCATAGCACACAATTGTATTTCGATTTTTAGTGTCGTCATTTTGAACATAAATGAAGTTATAAACACAAAGTTTTAAATTCTGTTAATCTGCATAATGAATATGCATGAAAAGCGAGCGTCGAGTATAGTGAACGAGGTGTGCTGTGCCATACAGCTCTGCTGCAAACGACCATGTGCTGACTACGCCAGTAAAACTCTGACTGGCTTTGGCTCACTTTGCCTGTTATGCACGGTTACGGATTTTAACGGGCGCGTCAAATATACCCGTATGGAAATGAAACTTGATGTAATTTCTCACTTCGCACCCCACGAACTGGATGTGGTAACTGATGCGTTTATGTCAAAATTATCCATTACATTATTGGCACTGATTTTAACATTTTCTTATTTTTATTAACAGCTCACATAAATACTTAGGTATGTATTTATATGTTTGATACTACTTCATTATAATTGGTATTTGATTGTTGTAATAAGTGAGATCATGTTATAATTTATAAAATTGAGAGAAAAAACTGTGGGAGCTGGTGTAAAATACACTACTATTATGTTCTGTGCTTATGGATTTACGGTTGGGTGATTTTCTTTATTTGCCGCATGCAGATAATAGTAGGTTTACTGTTTACATTTAAGTGAAAGTTTTTTGGTTGCTTTGGAGGTGCATCCTTTCAATAAATATAAACATTACAAGACTAGCAAAGAAATTGTGAATGTGGGAAACCGGATTCTGAACAGGTCAAAAGAGATACGAGATATTAGCTTCAGGTGCGTCGCATTGCATACTAAATAAATAATATTCTGGAAAATAGAAATGACAAAAATACCTTCGCACGTGAATTGTCCGTAGTGTTTGCCCGAGGATTTGTCCCCACACACAACGCACTCAATGTTCTGATTCTTATCGCTGGCGACGCTGTTTTGTGAGTTTTGCGACGGCGTCTGCCGGTTGATAAGCGTAATATCGGAGTTGTCCAGTGCTATGGGGTTGAGGTTGGATTGTAGCGGGTTCAGATTGCTTTGTAGCGGGTTTAGCGCGTTAGACAAGCTATTCAGGCTCGTGGGAATTGGGTTCACAAGTGTTGATTCACGCCACGATGGAGCGACCAGTGCCATCTTCGAGTCGTGCTCGGTGGCGTCGACGGTGTTGGGATTCAGCGTGCTCACTGTCACCGTCACCGTACTTCCACCCGACTTCAGTGCTCTCTTTCACTTGTCACGGGCACACGCACTTCACGAATAATATGTTCATTATTTCACTGTCACTAAACTTATTTTACACAAGCGTTATTAATTGCGAGAAATTGTTACTTTTCAATGTCATGTAAAGATTCAGTTTTCAACATTTCTATTTTACAAAAATGTTATTTCAATTTACTCAGGTATCACTTATTTGATTTAGGAATAATAACGATGTTTAAAATATAGATATTACTAGGAAAATTTGGAGTATACCAAAGTAATTATGTTATCGAGAAAACAAAAACAATATATATGGAAAAACACTGAGTCGGAAACATATGTATGTCATGTATTTAAAAAATTCAGTCACTATATACCACTTCCCTTAACGATTGCACACCATTATGCATTGTATGACCACTAATTTCATGATTTTGCACAAAAAATTGTAATATGTAGAGAAGCACAACGATACAGCGAAATTTCACGTACAGCACACGTAGCAGAGCACAGGCCGAGGTGAATAGGTCATCCCCCCAGCACACTCTAGCCTCTACTGGTGACCTCTGGTTCGCGATCTCGACACTCAAAGTGCCCTGGGCGGTCCGGGGAGGTCCTCGGTTCACAGTCGGGTCACGATAGGCCAACGGGCGTGGCCTACCATCAACTGGGTGGGGGAATCACATCTCATCATTCGTATAGTGGCGGGCAACTAATGCCGTGAAATGTACTCCGTAACCGTGGCAGCCAGCGTGTGTGCTTGTGCTGTTGCTGTGCCTGTGCCCGTACTGGCTTACCGCACCCACACCTAACCCTTAACCGTAACGTAAACGTAACAGGTCCTGCACTTGATTTCTGCCAGAGTGTCTGCCTTCGTTTCTGCTTCCGACGCTGCAGCTGCACGTGCATCACGGAGATACCTCGCCGGCTCTGTGGGTATTGTTTCTTGCAACAATCGTGTTGTTGTTGTGTTTGTGCTGTGCCAGTGCTTCGTCGACTTTGCGTCGCAGTTTGCATCTCGGCATCGTCGCTACGCCAGCAGTACACGTGTTGTTCCATCGGCCGTCGGCAGGTCGGCACACTCGCGCAATGTGTCAATATTCAACTCACCACTATATGCTATCATCCATGTTTCAAGTACTGGTACTTCGCATATCGTACTTGCAGTTTGTATTTCTGCAGCAACTACATTATTTCCAAGTCGTCAACACCCCCACTCTACGTCTTCGTTCACTCCGCCTATCTCGTACGACAAACGTCTTAAAATGTTAAGGAGTGGGAGAAAAGTGGGGAGACATGAGCAGTGCATTGAAAGTCTTATGTGATGGATAGTATTTTAAATGTCACGTTTTCTTGTGTTGTTCAAAAATAATAACAAACGTAATGTTAATGTTGAATGTGTTTCGACAGTTAAACGTCTGTCTCTGTTTCTCTATATATTAGCTACCAGTCACAATGTCACTTTGCGCTATCATTAACAAAATGGCGCAGGTAACGACAGTGCCTGGTGGTTGGGTCGGTTTCGGCTGGTGCGGCATTTCATGTGTTCCATACCTACTCTAACTCTATTGACAACTGACGGTTGCGAAACATTGTATACGATCAGCTGTCGGAGTCTGTTGTCAGTCGTGGCGTAATCTGCATATTGTGATGTAGATAAATCTAGCTTACATTCACCCTTAACCTGGTAACCAACAGAGAATAATGAGCTCACCACATTGGGGATGTGCTGTGTAGTACCTGTTGTTTGTGTTCAACCTGTGACTACTGCGTGTCATCAGATACCAGATACTAGCTGCTACAATTATTACATCTCTGTGTACTCTGCTTGTCGACTATCGAGTATAATATTCTTCTTAACGCTTAGCACTCGAGATTGTCACAGCCAGAGTTTCCGCGACGAAGATTGGGATGAATTTGTGATCGTTTCAGTATTTTTAATTTAATTTTGCCAGTGTCAACGAGACGTGACAAAATTATAAAAGTGTGTATTCATTAGGAGTTATTCATAGTCGTTGCCGGTTTAATGAATTTGGATAGAAGCATTGGATTTCATTTCCATTATATTATTTTAAAATGAATTTCTCACAAGAAACCATGCAAAAATTTGTACCCAGTGTTAGGTAAACAATATTGTTATGAAAAATTGTCTATTTGTTTATTTGTATTAACTATCTTATTTTTGATCATCACTGCTAGTTTATATCGAGGTACCTAACAACAATTTACACAGTTACTATTTTAAGCTAAGGTAGGTATACGCCAATTATTGCCATGCTAAGTCATATGAATTTTTTTTAACAACCAGATAATATTGTAATGTTTTGCAACTTCGTGTACATAAGGCGATAACATATCTACTCTCTAAATTATAGATTATTTTCAGACTATAAAAATAGGGAAAAAAGTTATTCTCCTTTTGTCAAAAGATCAGAAACTGACAATGTATGGCACATATGTTCCAAATATTGCCACACTACCTGTAATAAAAGGAACACGTTTTTTTCAAGTGCAAAATAGACTAATATCAAAGGGATTGATCAAGGCTTTAATTTTATGAATTAATTCAGATAAGAATAAACATCAATAAAAAGTTCTTTGATGAAGATGCCAAATAAAAGTTAAGTTCATGCATAGGTACAAATAGGCAAGTAATTTTTTATTTTTGTTTCTAGGTTTATTCTAGACACATCAAAAATGTTCTTATGTTATATCTTTAGTAATTTTTCATGTACACATATCCTCATGCGATGTTAACAAAATCTTCATATGGCAATATTAGGAACACAAGTACTTAGATAAAAAATGAGCTAATAACTTAATCATCTGTCAAATTTAATAAAATACAATATTGGAAGGGATTGAGGTTGGTTGGACATATACGTTACAATTTTCTCATCCAGTAAAAATATCTGTTCAGTAATTTGTAATAAAGTGAAGAGTTTTCAATGTTTTTATAGCACACATGCACTAAACACATATTTATAGATTATTAAATTTACAATCAACTTTATGTTTCTGCATTGTATTTATGTTGTTCATTGCAACATGGAAGACAGACACATACAATACCCAGTTGCTATTCAGCTTAATTGGTTGTTGATTTATGAGAGCGATATTAGGAACATGGCAATAATTGGCTAACCTACCTTATGTTACAATAAAAATTTATTTAGTAATTGTATAAACAAATCTCTTGGTAACTACATTTATACTTTGAATGCGTGCACCTTATACTACCTATTACTTAGTTAAATATTTTTACTGTCATCTAATATAACATCTACGTAACCTTAGTATAAAAATAATAAGCATAAGCTTATGTATTTCGTGCAATGGTGGGTATATGTAGGTATTGTTCTAAAGATCGTGATGCCTTGTCTTAGATGTCTCAAATTATATAAAACTGGCTTTACGTGGGGAAGAATCTCGCGAATCTAAAGACATTAAAACATACCTGCATAAATATACGTACCTAATACTAAGAAAATTAGTAGATAAATTTGTTGACATGTTAATCATATTAATATGACTCTAATTGAAATTTCGGTAATAAATTTTATGAATAATTTGCAGAGTTTATAGTTTATTCATCTTTAATCATTTTTGTGTAGGTATGTATGACATTATTTTATAAAATAGAATTTATGCTGCCCATATTAATATTAATTTTAAGATAAAGATCCATAGAAATTATAAATGATTTTTTTACTAAAAAGTGATTTTTAAAGCGTAATAATCCTTAGTTTATTTCGTATTTTTCATATAACTTCACAATATGATAGATGGGAAAAAACATAATATCGAATCGATGCAAAAATAATAAAGTTTATGTTAAAATTAACTTAATTTTAGTTCAAACAATATAACTAACAAATGAACAAATCAAAGAAATAATTTGATATATTAGTTCATTTATCTGCCCCGCAATAGCAAAATTAAACATTTGAGATGAAATAAATAAGAACTATACTGCCCTCTTTAGGAAGAATGTCCTATCTGCAAATTTTCAGATTTTTGTAATCTGCATAAATTATTACAAATATACCAAAATAGAATGTCCAGCTGCCCTAAGAAAAGGTAGAATTTATTATTCATGGTTATTATATTTATATAAAGCAATTTTAATAGTAAAAATCCGCATAGATGTTTCCACACAAATTTTTATATAAAATGATAGCTGAAACAAAATTTTTGCAGATAGGACCTTTTTCCTAAGGACGGCAGTATAGGTACCTAAACCTATGCAATTATTTTAAAATAAACAATGAGATTTCGTAAACACGCGCGGAACATAAAGAAACAAAAATTACATAAATCAAATAAATTATCTAAATTATCTACGACATGAGACCAAAATTACGAAAAATAATAAAAATTACAAACATGCGCTGTTGTACTCATAGACGCCACTAGAGTACAGGAGGCGATAGCAGTCGTTATTGCCATGATCATTTGTGTCTTTTACAGCACTAGCACTAAGTCTTTTGCATTATCTGTAATGTGCTCTGTGTAATAACTTACCCGCAACAACCAATCCCGGTCTCCCCTACTTATTTTATTAGACTTGCTTTCTTTTTAAATAAATTGATTAATAAGTTTTTGATTAAGCTTTGGAAAAGGCGCCTTAATCTTGAAAATCTTGACAAGTGGGTGAACGTACTCGTCTATACAAATACCCCTCCCCTCCTTAGTGACGCCACTGTTTAGTTATGTAATGTGGAGAGAAGGAGAAGTTAATTTAATGAAGAGAAATAAGACTGATACTATATACTAATAATCCATATCAGAGGGCATTGGGTCATGGTGATGCAAATTTAATCAAATATCGAAAAACATTATGTTAAAACGTTAAAAAATGCGAGATCGAAAAATCAATACACATTTTTCTTGTACGACATATTTATCATTCTAAAAATTGTACTAAAGTTAACTACCACATACATTTCAGGGTTTGAACTTAAATTTTGAGATTTTATTAAAATTTGTTTCATGGAAATAATGCACATTTTAATTTGAAAATAATTAATTGCATTTATGTCATTATACAGGTGGCGCGCTTAAGACGATCCACCCTTAATAACTTGGAAACGGATTGTGATAGACATACCCGGTTTGCGCTATATGTTTTAACATCTAGGGGAATACATTTTACTAATATATTTGTTTTATTTAAATCACTCATCTCACTCTCACTATTTTCAATTTTAAAATCTTAAATGGCAATACCCTTTGTGGGATATCAAATGAGAAATGTCAATAAAATTGCTATTTGAATAAACCGTTTCAAAGTTAGCAACAATAGTTTATAATATTTTTATATTTTATTAAATGCATGGAGTGCTATAAAAATGACAAGAAAACAAAAATAACAATGATACCTATAATAATTTGTTTTATAAAGTGACTGTATGCAATCGACTTTGGTGATATGCAAAAATTACTGGAAATATCATAGCCATACAATATTATACTATTATACACATTAAATGTATCTGATACATGAATTTTGTAAGATCTTACTATAACCCTGAAGAAGGTTTAAGTGTAAACCGAAACGTCGGTTATGTAAGAAGAAGAATATATTATATAATGTTGTATGACTGATATTTCAAGTAATTTGTTTTATAGTTTGTGAATGACAGTTAGGTACTATTATTATTGTTTCACATTTTTGTCATTTAGCACTCCATGCATTTTATAATAAAACTAAAAATATATAAATATACAGGGTCTAACAAAATTTAAGGGTGTATAGTACTGGACGCACTGATCATGAATCAAAAAGAATTTTGTGGAAATTATCAAATTAAAAAATGGGCCCAAGCAAATAAGACGTTCTGTAAGTACCTACAAATTTCAGTTTTTCGTGTTAGTAAAATTATTATTAATGTAATTGTGATTAATTACGCTGCATAACCCAGTGTTTAACTTTTTTGTATTTAAATGTGACAACCAGTGGTATCTAAAATGATATTGATTTATAAACTATACTATTAATTTTACGAATTTCAACAAGGTTCTTTTTGTTTTTGATTCATGATTAGTGCGTCCAATACTATGTGAGTCTGCCACACCCACGTTACGTTATGAAACAATTTTATGCAGTTAGGTATAGCAACAAATCCGAGAACAAACCCAGTGAAGTTCCTCGATTTCTGGAATAAATATATGTTTGCGTTGCTGTATGTATCAACTGGAAGAAAATAATATTAGGTAATGTTAAGAACCATATTTCGGAGAAAATATTATTTTCGGTATAAAAATCTTCGTCGAAGAAAATTTATTTTAAAACTGAAAAAAATAAATTTTTCATAAATGAAAAATATAACAGTAATAAATATTTTCGCAGCTAAAAATTATTTATTTCTAAGAGAAATATAATATCCTACGAAAAAAACAAGATATTTTCCATAATAATTATGATCCAAATGGCGCTTCATAGACTTACTTAAGGTAGAAAATCCGTCGGTCCTAAGCGTGCGTGATTTCGGTGTGAGGTGAGGCCGAAGCAGTCAAATAATCAGAAATAAATAATTAAAAATCGTAGATTTGGATGTAAATCACAAATCATAGGTATCCAAATAAAAAATATAATTGAAATTTAAGTTTACACTGAAATGCAGTAGTAGTACGTCAAAAACATAATTTTTCTTGAGACTGGAACCTTTTGCATGCGATTTCTCAACCATTATTGCGGTGACTCATATATTTTATTTTTCTAATATATACCTCAAATATCAAAGAATAACATATTCGTTTTCCAAATATGTGTTGGGTTGTTATGATATAAAATTTTCTAATCGTTTAGTAAATCTACTGGTAACCTCCATATACGCAATGTATATTTTAGCGCGTTTTTGTGTCAACTTTAAATTCAATTATCTTCGTTATTTCAACGGTTACCTATAAATTTTAATTTTTATTCAAATTCTACGACTTGTAATGAATGCTGTATATTAATTTAAGTCATATTTTGGGTTGTCACTACCCATGGATTTACTACCTTAACTTAGTCATGTCGCTTAGAGCTGTTGTATTTCAAGATTATCGTTACCTGTCGGATAAAATCATCTTTGGTGTGAAGATAGGAGCCCTTTTCAATTTTTAAAAATTTGCATCTAAAGTACTATAATACAAAATGGCCAACAAATATGAAAAATTTTCGCTTTTAACACACCAATTAAGTACACACACGCAGGCGCGGATCATGACCCTCCAACAAGAATATTGGAAAAAATTTAAATTTTATTTACAAAAGAATAGCAATGTACAATAACGTTTATATGTTTATAATTATTAATATTAATAATAATTGTAAAAAATTTAAATTATTGAGTCAATAATATTGAACTGATTTGAATTTTTTATTTAAATGGATAGTAACGTTTAACACAGAGCGAGAGAAATGCCACTATTTTCCGATTACATTATATTTTAACCACCTAAAAGAGAGTAAAACATGTTGTATTTCATTACAGAAAGTTCAAATTTGAAATACAAATTATACTTTGAACCAAAAAAATAGTTTTGCACATGAAAGAGGGAAACACATGGAACATCTCTTAAAAAGTGTAACTTTAATTATTAATGAATTGAAATATTAACTTCCGGTATCCAGCATTAGATTCTGCAAATGATTCACTATAAGAAACATGTTTTTATATATTCTTTAAGGCCTTAATAAGGCCCAAATGAAATGATTTTCTCTGAGGGGTAAAATGAAAATTTTAGTATTCTTTAAAATGAATTATCTGTTTGATCAAACGTCAGTTATGAACGGATTGAAATAACAACTTCCGGTTTTCAGCATTAGATTCTACAAACGATTCTCTATTAGCAACATGGTTTTATATTTTTTTATTTTCACCTTTTGTTAAAGCAGTGTTGGATTAAGCAAAATAAGCACGTGCTTAGGACATCAAGAGAAAAGGAGCACCAAGAAAATTATTTAAAAAAAATATAATTCCAAAATGTCATGTACCTCATTTCAGCTAAGAAAAAAGCAAATGGAACTGCGAATGCAGTCCGTTTTACACTCACACATTTTATTATTTCAAAATTGGCGCAAACTGGCAAACTTAAATTAAGTATGTTTTGTGAATAAAGCTGTCATCTATAGAATAGTGTAGTACTTTCGATGTAACTATGAAAATCTAAATAATAAGGTATAGGTAAGCAATGTGAAAGGAAATGAAAATGTTTGCTAGTGTAAATCCATCTCTAATCTCGACCAATCAGATTCATTAATTTCTTCGCCCTATCTTACTGAACGTTATTTTTTTTTAACTAACATAAAAATGTTCAAAGTAACCTTATTTGACGGTAGTTTATAAAGGAAGCTTAGAACTTAGAATTCTTAGAAAATTTTAATAAACTGTAAACCGATATTCTCTTGGATTTTATCTGTAGCGTCCGTGCTTACGCTTCTTTGTATTGATGCGGATTTGTATCGTCGTTTTATATTAGTTTTAACGACACTAAATATACCTTCAAGAATTTGATTTTATACTTATTTTTAATTTTTTAAATTGATTAGTTTGAAATAAAATTATTCTATTTAGATAATCTAATACAATTTTTCTTAAAATACCTATGATACAGTAAGGGGGGTGGAGGCACTTTAATATTTCGTGCGTAGGGTCCCTGCTTGCTTTAATCCGGCCCTGCTTTACATGTATAATGGTAACTAAGTAAATGACTTATTAAATGTTTAGACCTATAACAAGGCTCATAGAAGTGAAATTATACTAGTGTATTCTCTCAATTTGTCCCACCACCTACAACCTTTGATTACAAAATATAATGTATCTTTTTTTTTAAATTATAAAGTTAATTTATAACAAAATCGCTGTGAAGGTGGGAAATTTTGTACGTGGTTTGCTTGCAAATTATCTTTACTCGGCTCACTGTAGTAAGGAGTTTCGCTCCTTCGTCGCTCCCTCCCCAAACTATCCAGCTCACCCGTAAAGATTAATTTACTTTGCTCGCGACGTAAATAACTATTACAATCCTTAATAAGGCCAAAATTAAATTATTTTTTCCGAGAGGCAAAATAAACATTTTAGTATTCTTTAATATTTATTATGTTTGATTACCTGTCAGTTATGAACGGATTGAAATTGAAATATCAACTTCTGGTTTCCGGTGTTAAATTCTGCAAATAATTCTCTATTAGAAATAGAAACATATTTTCTAAAATTTTAATGGTCTTAATAAGGCCAAATTAAATGATTTTCATCGAGAGGTAAAATAAAAATTTTAATTTTCTTTAAAATTTCCTGTTCAAGTGTATCGTAAAATTAATATAGCTATTAGATATTGTTTTTTGTATAAAATGGTAACAAAAGTTTAGTTTACTACCTATACTATGGTACAATAGTAACAGTATATAGATAATGGACAAGAAAATCTACTGATGAAGGACATCAGATTATCTAAACAAATTATCTCAGCAATTTTGAAATTAATTTTTAACACCCTTTGGTCATTATATCCCGTGGTTTATTTCTCACAATATTGTAATGCTAGTTGCTAGTTGTTGCATATTTTTGCCACAAAATTACGAAGGATCCGGAGGCCGGAATTCCGCTTCCGGTGATCCGGCCAAAAGGCGATCCGTTCCATCACTAATTAGTAATTGTGTACTTTGTTAACAAAATCTCATTAATTAAATGTACAAAGTTGTCAAAAACTTTTTTTTATAAAATAATATTGGAACTACAAATATAAAAAAATGTAAAATATCAATGCAAAGTCATAATCATCATGAAGTGTTACCTCCTTTCTATTTTATGTTGTATTGGGGATGAGTCTTGTTGAGCATCATATTTGGTACGTTCAGCGGTAAGCACTGGAGCGTCGAGCGTATGTACATTGTGCGACAAGAGTCCCATGAATTGAATGTTTCAAACATCAGATTACGGTATTAACATTTATGGTAGATGAAGCCTGAATGGATTTAATCGTAACCATTCGTGTATGCGGCATATATTAGCTGAGCTGAGGCGTCATACCGGAACAATTACACATTCACTCGGCTTGTTCAGTGTTGTTCAGTGCTCGTTGCTTAGCACTCCGCACTCGAAGCCCGACGCAGGACGCATGCCGCTCATTGCACCACAAACACGTGCTTCCAAATCAGTTTTTACTTTGTACCTGACGTGTCGTAGGTAATCGTAAGTTGGTAACTCAATGTTATAGTGTCAGTGTCCAGTCCACCTATAGATCATTGATTGAAGATCAGCATCAGCGCTCCAATCTCATGGTTCCAAGTTCGATTCCGAACCAAGGAAAATATCCCTTAATTTAATTCATAGGATTTCTCTATATTAATATTTACCATTCTGTAATTAAAATATAATGCTGTTGAACGACTAAATATTGCAAACAGTTTATTATAATGTAGGTAGGGGGCGCCGTTTGATATACATACATTTTTTCAATATAACACTTTTTCAAATATTATATTATAATTCCTAAATATATATTTTATTTTGTAAATACATATAAAGTTTTATAAAAATTTTCAAATTATACTCTTTAAATTATGTCGTATCATCGTATTTGGTCATATTTTCAGTACACACCATAGAACTGTATACAGGAGTCATTTTCTGAGGAACTTGAGGTACCTACTTGAAAACATTTTTGTCGATAAAACTTTAATTCAAAATAAGATATAATTTAGAAATTATAATACCTATATATTTGCAAAATTAAATATACATTTGTATAAAAAGTGGAAATACGGAAATAGCTATTTCTGTCTCAAATGCCGTCCATAGTAGTGTTGTTTCGTACAGTGTTGTTTCGCACACTTAGCCTAATAGTGCTTGGACTGGACCCTTTTAGCTGTATTTTTTCCAGAACTGTTAATCCGGCTCAGCTAACCAAGTCCGTGTTAGTTCTAGAAGTGGGAAAACTATCGTATAAGAAACTATATTGATATAGTACTATCGATAGTGATAATTACTTGATACTATCGATAGTGAAACGATAGTTTCAGTTAAACGATAGTTTTTGTTAATCAATAGTTGTTATGCCATAGATTTTTTTTATCGATAGTTATTATCAAACTATTATTAACATCATTGCATTATACAAAACACTAAACAGTGTGTGTATAACTCACTGTAATCTTAATATTAGTTTTATCTTATTTACATTTTATAGTCATCTTTATCGATTAAAAACTCTCTTCCCGTACGAGTTCTTTACAATTAAAAAAATTAAGTAATTATTATAATCTTAAATTTTTTTCAACGTTTGATAAGTCTCTTCAAGATATAGGATTAAATGTATATAAAAAACTTGTTTGGGCGCACTGGATTATTTCCGATTCTTGAGAAGTCAAAATGCCGTACTAATATGGCACTTCAGTTCGTTCTTCCAGAAATAACGAGGAGGATCGAGGAATTGTAATAGGCTTGCTATATTAAACACAAGCCCATTGCTGTAATACGCTTCTCAATGCTTATAGAAAACACCCTTTACATTCAATAGATTCTACACAGCGCGTTCATTTAAGGGCGTGAAAAATCACACCCCTAACAATAAACATCAGTCTAAATCACCAAATCGAAATATATATACAGCAATATCTCATAGTCTAATAAACAGAAAAATCTATTCTATGTATATTATATTATTTTATATAGTGACGTCCGTTTAGCATGCTGCGGTTCTGAGTTCGATCCCAGCAACCCACAAAAATACCACTGGGTCGTGGGTCCGAGTGGTTGGTATTCCACTATAGTAACATCTACCATTCTGTCAGTGGTAGTTAATCCTGTTGAATGATTTACCAGACTAAAAATTTAAAAAAAACAGTCCAGAACTCGATAATATAAATTGCCTCTCTAGCGAGCTCTTCCTTGGACGGACGCGGACACGGGGATTTAATACAAACAGCAAAAACATGTTCTAAGAAGGTAGTAGGTACCTATACAATAATAGTAATAAATAATAATAGTAAGTATATTGTACTCAACTTACTGATCATGAAAAAAAAGTAATTTTTAAAAAATTCGTAAATTGAAGGGCAGTTTTCGCAAGAAACACATTTTTTGAAACCACTGGACTATTGATTGTATAATAGCCCAGTCAAAATCGACAATAAATTCGCAAAGCATGATGTATCTCTGATTTTTTAGTATGTTGTTTGGACCCATTAGGGCTATTTATACCCAAGTTTCCAACTCTCAAAAAGTTGTGGAAAAAATTTTATACACGAAAAACCGCGAAATTTTCGGACTTTTTTCAGATTCTGCTCTATATCTCTTAATCCATGCATTTTTCGTCAAAAGCTATTCTATACATTTTTAAGACCATTAAATTTTTGACAAAATAAGCCCAACCGGAGCTCTATACGTCTAATAGTTTCCGAGATATGGCACTTTGAAAATAGACCAATTTTTCCAAATATTGCTAATTTTAGTTTTAGACCTTCTTTGGACCGAAATTTCGTCGAAACGATTGATCCTACGAGTAAAACTTGTAAATGTAATTTGTAGACAATTTAATTAGCTTTAAATTAAGCGCAGAGTGGGATCTGTAAGCCTCGTAGTTCTCTCAAAATCTCAAAAAAAAAAACTCATATAAGGTAAAATCGCATTTTCCCAGAATTGTACCTAACCACTTTTTTGTTGCATGAAGTGAGATTTAAACATGCAAAATGTATTATGATCATATAGGAGGTATGTAAATTGAATAATGTAGGTAGGTACTTGCCCCTCTTCCAACCCTCTCATGGATCTTCAACCCCTCTTTCACGTCACACTATCCGGTTTCTTATTTTATTTGATATTTTGGCTTAATTAACACCCTAAAAAGTTTTTAAAATAATGTATTTTATAGAGAAATGTTCGTAGAATGTAATAAATGAAACCGGAAGTCGATAATTTTATCCCTTCAGAAGTTACAGCACATTAAACACAATTGTTAAAAATTTTAAAAAAATTTAATTTTCTTTTGAAGAAACATTTAATATTTTGGCTTAATAAATACAAAAAAAAAATATTTTAATACTGCATCTTATGGAGAAATGTTCGTAGAGTTTAATGCAAGACACCGAAATTCGATAACTTTGTCCGTTCAGAAGTTACAGTACATTAAACACAGCAATTATTAAAAATTTAAAAATTTCTTTACTTTCTCTCGGAAAAACATTTGAAATTTAGGCTTAATAAACGACCTAAAAAGTTTTTAAAATAATGTATCTTATGGAGAAAAGTTCGTAGAATTTAATAAAAGCAACCGGAAGTCGATATTTTTATCCGTTCAGAAGTTACAGCTCATTAAACACAATAAATATTACAAATTTAAAAATTTCTCAATTTTCTCTTGAAAAAACATTTGATATTTTGGCTTAATAAATACACAAAAAAAAATTAAATACTGAATTTTATGGAGAAATGTTCGTAGAATTTAATGTGATAAACCGAAAGTCGATAACTTTATCCGTTTAGAAGTTACAGCACTTTAAACACAATAAATACAAAATATTTGAAAACTTTTCAAAAAAAAAATTGATATTTTGGCTTCATGAATGCCCTAAATAGTTTTTAAAATAACGTATTTTTATAGAGAAATGTTCTTAGAATTTAATACAAGAAACCGGAAGTCAATATCTTTATTCGTTCAGAAGTTATAGCTCTAAATTACGAAAAAAGCAAAAATTTCTCAACTTTCAATTTTTGGAAAAACTGGTCTATTTTCAAAGTGCCATATCTCGGAAACTATTAGACGTATAGAGCTCCGGTTGGGCTTATTTTGTCACAAATTTAATGGTCCTAAAATGTAAAAAATTTTTCCACAACTTTAAATGAAATAATATTAAAATTTAATTAATTGTGCAATGTCAATAATAGTAAATGTATGAAATTCCATTTGAAAGCAGTGACCCAAAACTGTTTGATTAAAAATCTGAAAATTAAAATTGCGAATTTTGAAAAAATTATTTCAGTTTCGTGATAAGTGAGTTGAACACTATATACCTATGTCATTGTTCGCGCTATTCACTAACTTCAGTCAGACGTTACTCATTTCGTTATACAACCCTCACACTCGTCTCCAATTCGTTCAGTCATATTTCAGTCTTAAACTCAGTCACGGCTCACGGCGGACTTTATTTTCCCAGGCGAGAGTGTAACCTACACTACAATAGCATTCGCATGACGTCAGTGGGCCGGTATTGGTATTATACAGAGTTTCATGCGATGCAATGATATTAAATTTGTATCTTGGAACGTTGATTTTAATTAAGTAACTAGCAATAATTAATTAGGATAACACTATTGTATCTGAATGTTATTTGGAGTTACGCGTAATTTTTATTAAATAAATTTTTCTCCTTACAAAATTGAAATCAAGCTAGTTTTAGTGCTAAATTTACATAATTGCTTTTACAAACTGGAACACAACATTTGCGAGGCATTGTTTAAATCTTTAAATAAATTTAGTAGTTATGTTTATTTTAAATATAGTTAAATCTGCTGCGTTCAAACCGGCCTACTGACGTCATTCCTCCCTCTATCACACTCCCGCTAGGTATAGAATTCGCCGTGACTCAGTTAATCTCATTTAAACATTTATTGCAGTCGTAAGTCAGTGTCGAGCACGTGCGATCCGTATTTTCATAACTTTTTTGTGCATGAAAGTGATCGTCGTTTTGTTTATTCATTTTATTTTTGTTACACAAACCTGCCTTTGATTAAACCTAACAATCATTAAAATATATGCACGAAGTTGTGAATCAAGTTTGGAAATTTTTAAAGACATGATAAAATAAATAAACAAAAGAACAAATTCATACTGTAATTTTTATTTCATTAATCTTTTAATATTTTTAATAACATTATAATGTGAGGTACCTACGTGGTTTTGGTTTTGAGATAGGTATACTAAGTTGAATATAAGTATGAAAATAAACATGAAATTTTATTGAAATAAAAATTTCCATAATACCTACTTGAAGTACTAATGACATTTTGTATGTATATAATAAGTAGTAGTAGTATGATTTTCAACTTCGTATAAACAATAATTCTCATTTAGTAAGCAGTCACACGTTTGATTTGTAACATAGGCAGGGCCGTAGCTTGACTGTAGGGGAAGGAGCTTAGTTAAAATTAGGGAGTGATGTAAAAAATATATATTTCTGGAAGATTTTTAACTGCATTTATCCACGACCAAACTAAGAAAATAAAATAAAAATTAGATAATTATTGATATCAGTGTGTTAAGACTGAAATGTTTGCCGAAGATTGATTGCGCTGGTTAAATGCTTATGAATTGATTTATTTGACGTGTGGAAAGAATGAGCGTGTTTCGGGGTTCTTGCTCACCCTATTTAAGGAAATAGCATGATTTTATGTATCAATGTATATCAATTTATAGTTTTCTTCAGATTCAAGTTGTAAAAACTTACCTCATACATTAAATCTAAGCAATACCTATAAATTATTTTACTAAGTGCTTTTAAGCAACAATTCAGTAGGTATTTGAATTAAAGATAAGACATGAAAACTTTTAATCTTGATATAGGCGAAAAAATCGAACTGTAGAGGCGCTGCGATCAACACGCCAAGATGTCCGGGGAATAAGGAACCTGTCATTATTATTTCATAAAAAACAGACATTTATAACATTGTACTACACAACGAATGTTTTATTTGCAAAATGCACACTACTATACTACCAAATGTTGACACCTGGAACTGAGAACTGATAAATAACTATAATGACAGGTTCCTTATTGGCCTTATTGGCCATCAATTGGCCGCAATTTAATTTTTTTCGCCTATAACCTACTTCTACTGTCTATACAAATGACAAAACGACATAATAAATGTAGCTTAGATTGAAAAAGTCGTAACGCTTGTTTCAAAACAATTATACGGGTTGCATATGCGGCCCGGAACATAGGCCAGTAAACCCACTAGCATATAGTTCGATAAATTGAACCGTTCAAAGAATCACGAGTAAATCGAAAATTTAATTTGCAATCCATATTATTTTCTTTATTGTTAAACATTATTTACAGAAGATAGATTACTTTAATTTTAAAAAAGAAGCAAAAATGTTGCGGGTTATTGTTACTACCTATTTATAAATGTGTGTAGTATACTTTTACTTTAAAAAATATTCAAATATATTGCATGTTTTCTCTACCAAAATTTTAATTTATTGATTTCGAAATTTTTTACAAAATTTTTAAAATAACTGTACAGTTTTTGTTGTTTCAAGATAATTTTATATTGTTTGAAAATTTAAACAGAAGTAGTATTCATTTTCCATAATGCATCGCAGACACGTTGACGACAATAAACAATGGGGGTCTGAAGATTAACTACCGCAGTGCTAATTAGCAGCGTCTTTATCTCCGTCTAATGAAACATGCCCCACTGTATCATCTTGAGCGCATTTTTAACAGACTCCAGCTCCACCTCGTCTCGATAACAACTCAGCGACAGCGTCTCAGCTTCGTACTTTCGATCGTTTCTTCCGGCGTTTGCAGTATGCTTGCTAGTGGTGCATCCCTTATTCCAGCGTTGCACCCTTGCTCATTGTATGTTTCCTATAAATAAGAATTGTACAACCAACATGTAATTAAAATAATTATTTTTTTATGAAATCGTACAATAATGAGTTACTTTAGGTCCGCTACATCGTAGTGAAAAGTACAACTTTAGCTCCGCATTTTTCGACCAATCGGAGCGCTGCCTGTGCACTCCGCTGACGAGAATTGCCCAGAAGATCGGCTATTGTTGTTTCAACCCGTGATCACCATTTGTTTTGTGTTAACATATTGCTTTAATGTTACAAATTTAAAAATAGCAATTTCATAAAAAATATAATATAATTATACCTCGGCTGTAAAGATATTTTTTATTACTCATGTGGTTATTTTTAATAAAATATTCCACATTTATAATCCTTCTTCACAGCCTAGATAATTATATAAATAACTATTTTTAGTTGTTATTTTAAATGCAGTTTTTTACTTTCTTTATTGTTTTTAGTCATGAATGAATAAGACTTGACATTATGATATGATGTCTACACCGACATCGATATTATATTTTACTAGCTGAGGTAAAAGCCGGCGTTACCATAGGCGTCCGAAGGAATGTTTGCAAGGGGAGGCAAAATTTATTAAAAGAAGAAAGTCATAATATACATTTTATTAACAGAAACAAAAACATAATTTGTTACAGTATCAAAAATAATAATAATCATCATAAAAAGTAATTTGCAGCCAGCAGAAAACTGAATTAAAAAACAAAAAAACTTAATCGTCTTTAAAAGGGAACAATAATCGTCTAGGCTCTTGCCCAAATCGATTGATAACTTTATTAATAAAATCTTCGTTTTTTAAAAATTGAATCGCCAGACTTTTATGTTTAAGGGCATGCTTGCTCTCTAACTTACGATTGCTCGCCTCACCTCAGTTGCGCGGACTTGGCGCGGACGGACGGAGCTTATTTTGTGTCCTAAAGTATACTACGTATCCTACATATTATGTTAACTCACAACTTACTACTCATAATGCATAAAGTAAACTATGAGCACATGAAATATACAATACATAGCTCACTAATTAAAATTTTTAGATTTATATTCTATAACATGTAATGAGTAATGTATTGTAATAATTGAAAAAAAAGAAATTATCCACGGGGGGTAGACAAGTGCCCTCCTTTGCCCCCCCACTCTTGTGGACGCCTATGGGCGTTACCCGGACAAAACAAAGTCTGTTTTATCCCTATACCCCTAATGGTCCGATTGAATTCAAACACACCTCACAATTTGACTCTGGTTTAAAAAAAAACTAGATAATAGAAATAGCTAATGTCTGAATTAAACTAGACTGCAGTATTTACATTAATAAATAACATATTGTTAGGATTGTAATAATTGTTAGAATTTTTATGTATTTTACTTGTTTTATACTTTTCTAAATCGTTTAATGACGCAACATCTTTATTCTTATTTTTACAAAAGTTGTTCATTTTTTGTAATTAGTTAGATTTTATATTATAGCTGCCTTTTCGACATTTGACCTTGTTAATACTTCTCGATAAAACCTTTGAAATCTTGAAGTGCAAAGTAATCCAATAATCAGGAAATGATTCGTGCAGCAAGCAGCATTCAGGCATCACCCTGCTGCTAGCTTATGCTTATAATAGGAGCGGCGAAGGGTTAGACCTAATGAAGCGGTTGCGGTCGTGTGACATGATGAGAGTGATCCGAGACACAAGAGGATAGCAACACGCGGTGCTGCGGTGCGGCCGCACGCGCCAAGCGTACAGCGTGGAGCGTATCGAACTGCGTGAAGGGTAACGCGGATGCTAGCTGATGGCGGATGCTAACAGTATCACGTAACCCATTAATTACCTTAGTAATCACTCTGTGCCTCCAATTAGCACACCAACTCAAGACGGAATCTAGCACGTCATCTGCGGAATTCACTTTTGTGCGTAATCACTTTTTATTTTTGTAGCCGGTCAAATCTTTCGTGGTAGAAAGGCAGTTTCTTATATTCGCATATTTTATGTTTTTAATAAAAACTACTTATATTATTTTAATATAAGAACTAGAAATGCAACCAATATTAAATGTGCCGAATACCGAATAATGAATATTATGCAGGACTGTCTGCCCAATAACCGAATATTCTGCACCCTTTTGGCGCCAAATGATAAACTATAAAACAGGACTGACGAAGCTGCTTTCAATGCAGACAAAATATTATTTTTCGCTCCATAATTTGCCGCTTTTAAATTTTAATAACGTATAATTCAATTATTTTTATCAAAATTCCGAAATTAAGTTTTTGATAACATTTTGCCTTTTTAGTAATATGAATTAATACAAAATAAATAAAAGAATAAACATCTATTTTTTTTCTTTCAATTGCACCTCAAAAATGTGTTTAATTATAACTGAAAATAATTCTTCTTCAAAATTTTCTCCCTCTGATTAGTTATAACACAAAATGTAAGTGTTTGTGTGTGTTACACCAATGTGACGCCTAATACGAAAAATGAAAACATTATAAAAATAATATATTCTATTTCAAATTGCATAAATGGGTCAATAAATATTGTAGCATAATATATTTAAAATTACAAATAGGGTTTACATTTCTTTTTTTTAAAGAAAAATAGCAAAAAGTGAAAACTCGGGCGATATATTTTTTGTTTTGATTTGTTTAAAAAACGTTTTAACAATTTTTAATAGATAAAACTGAAAACATTCACAAAAGGCTGGATACGATAAAAAGATTTTAAAGTTTTTACCTATTTTTTTATAAATATAATGCTAATTTTGATATTTCACATTGCTTTTATTCATTTATCATACCTGCCGGATATCTTTTTGAGAACTGTTATTTTTTATTACCTCCAAATACATAGACATACAGAAAGAAACATACAGGCGAAACTTTTTGGATGTCTGTTAAAAACAACTGTTCGTGCAGTTAGCAATAAGAAAAGTTGGATTTAATTATATAAATTAAACTTGGTTGTGTAAATCAGGTTATTCATTGAAGCTGTCGTTTTGTCGTTTAGATCAAGATCAAAGTGTCAAATCACTTAATTATAAAATTAGGTTCAAAGATTCGTAGCATACTGAATTCTAATATTCAAAGTTCAAATTCAAGTTATTTCAAAAGCCGTATAATCGTAACGTTTATTTTCTTTATCCAATACTATTGTCTTGAGTTTGTATCGGTTTTATTTAAAATTAAAAAATTCGCAATGAAAGCTTTAATCTTATATGAACATGACATGTGTGCATATTTGACGTGATTTTATTCATCGTTTTTTATAGATTTTACACAATTTTTTTTATTGAATTAACTTAAAATTTAAATTTTAAAATACAAGTTTTTCGCTGAAAATTATTGCTGTAGCGTACACAAAATAACCAGAAATAACAGTGTTCCACGCTTTTCATAATTGCACAACAACAATCAACTTTTATTTCATTAACTTCATTATACTTGACGGTAGGTACTACTTTCAAGATTACACTTAGCGGACCTATTTGGATTCCTTCTGTTGTTGTTATACTTAAAAAATTAAGTCCCCTAAACTTCACTACTTATTTCATATTAAAAAGTCGTGCGCACTGTACATTGACAACGGTTCACGTAGAACACTTGGTAGAACCAGAATTTGCGTTGTTATTCATTCTAAAATTCACCCCTGTTCCTTTGCACGGTGATTTGAATTATTTTGTCGTCAGCTTATCTGAGCTTTTGTCTCACATTCAGAACGACTTCTCCTGTAAGAGGTAACAATTATTACACTGTGTAACACAACTGCACGTAGTCATATCAACGTACATAGATAAACATTTATTTTCAAGAAGCGACCAAGAACTAAGACATTGAAGTTATGAACACATTCTATGTCTGAGTTTATGAAAGAAGTGCATACCTATTATATGATTTCTTCATCTTAACAACTTATGTCTTGTCTCCACCGCAATCAGCCTGAATGTACTAAATGTTTTGACTTCTATTTTTATATTAAAAATGAATGATTTTATTTAAATAGTAAAGTAAATATGTGTCTATTGAGCTCCTGTCTTATTTTTTCAAAGTTAATTCTATTATACTGTAAAAAATTGCATTTAATAACGAAGAAATTTTTTGTTCAAATTGATTGTTGCTCCTTATCGCTCGTAGCAAAATTGTAAAAAATATACGACAGGAGCTCAATAGAGTTACGTTTTATCTTTTATTGAAAATAAAAACTGGGTAAATAACTTCAATTATACGTCAAAAATAAGGAATTTTGTAAAATATATTAAGATTGTGATTTCCCAATTCATATTACATAGCTAATTGATATGCTAATGTGTATTAAAAAGATACAATTTAATAGTACTAACGACATGGTAAAAATATATGAAATTTCAGTTTTTGTCAAGATTATTCAACAATGTAATTCGAACGCAGTTAACCACCGGTTTCCCTCTTAAGGGGTCTGGACTGGAGCACTATTCCTTATCTAATATGATAAAGAGTTTAGATATGGAGTAGGTACTTATAAATTTGGTTCTAAGTAAAAAAACAATACATAATTAATTTCCAACTTTTGAAGTGAGAAGTTATTTTTGAAATTACGCTGTTTATGTTGTTTTTGCGGGGGAGACTTTGCAAAGTCAGTTTTAGATGTTTTTTCTTGAAGTAGATTAATATCCTTCATCAACGATTATGATTTTTATTACAGAAAAATGTCTAACAAGTACAAAAAAGTTATACCTACTGATAGGGTCAGGGTCGAACTATGGCATCATTTACAGACGAAATTTTTTCGCATTTAAGGTCAAATGCCTTATAAGTATAAGCAAAAATTACTCTCTATTAAACCCAAATGTGTGCGTACCTGCTTTATAAAATAGAAAAAATATTGACAGGTGAGACGGGTGACACGTTGACACTAATGCCATATAAGTCAAAAGTATAAGATATTAAGTAGGTAGTATTATTACTTCAGTAGTAAGTAGTATTATTACTGCAGTATTAGTATTATTACTGCAGTAGTAGTACTATTACTGCAGTATTAATACTATTACTGCAGTAGTAGTTCTATTACTGCAGTATTAGTACTATTACTGCAGTAGTAGTATTATTACTGCAGTAGTTGTACTATTACTGCAGCAGTAGTATTACAGGGTGTCTCAAAAAATGTACTCCCACTTTCATGATGTTTGCGAATCTCTTAGTGCGCGTTATCAGCGTTGTCTGAACAATAATGGTCATCAATATAAACATTTACGAAAATGATTCTTCAATTACATTTTGTCTTCTGTATTCGAATGTATTTCATTTCAATTTATGCTAATAAATAATATTTTTCTCGTCATTCGAAGTGTGAGTACATTTTTTGAGACACCTGTATTACTGCAGTAGTAGTAGGTATACTCTTACTGCAGTAGTAGTACTATTACTGCAGTATAGTAGTACTCTTACTGCAGTAGTACTATTACTGCAGTAGTAGTACTATTACTGCTGTAGTAGTAATATTACTGCAGTAGTAGTAGGTACTATTACTGCAGTAGTAGTACTAGTACTATTACTGCAGCAGTACTACTAACATTACAAAAAATTGTATTTTTCTGGTAAGAACTGTAGTAAAATTTAAAAATTAAATTTATCAGATAAAACGTTAAAATCTTGTAATCCATGATCGGTTCATTTTTGTTTCTACGTAAATAATATCGACAGGTAAGACGGGTGACACGTTGACACATAATGTATAATATATAATATATGATTTTCATAACAAGATAATCCATAAATCATAAAATATTAACTAAACAATGTATTCGTTAAGAAAACATAAAATCTTTCAGAAATAAATAAAATAATAACTTCAAATATAATACAAGGTGAATCTCAACTTTCTGCATATATTTAAATGGTATATATGGTGCTGAACTCACTTATTTATTACAGAAATTAAATTTTTTTTTCAAAATTCGCAATTTAAATTTCCAGGTTTTTGGACTGGAATTTCATAAATATACTATTCTTACGTTTAATTTTATTCCATTAATAAATCAGAAGAATGTGTAATTGCGAAAACTGCCCTTAAATTTACGAATTTTTTAAAAATTATTTTCCTTCCATGATTAGTAAATGGAGTACCTACTATATGCCATTCAAATATGCTTTTAAGGCTCTCCACAAACATATCGTGCAGATAACCTCCAATTACTTATACTCCCCTGTATTTACATCTATCAATGTACTGTCTTTGTTAAAAAAATCCTTCATTATTTACAACGCATAAACAAGTTACTGGATTTTATAACACACGCAATATTAATCATCTTTGCATCCCTAAGTTCAGAACCAAGTTTTTTTTATGATAATGTTTCTTAGATGCCAATCAAATTATTTAATCACCTTCCACCAGGTATAACTAGCTTACATACTTTTAAATTCAAATTGAAAAAATTTCTTGTTAAAAATTGTTTTTATTCTACTGACGAATTTTTCAAAAGTATTATTTTATAGCTTATATTTATTATTTTGTATATTTCAGTGTTGTATTTGTATAAATATTTGCTTCTTCTGTGTATTGACAAGCCAATTGTATTTTTTTAGAATCTTATGGCATATAAAATTATTATTATTATTATTGTATGAACGAAATTTTAAATCACCCTGTATACGTACGAAATAGTTATTTCACTATTATTAACCTAATTCTAAACTATTTCTAAAGTATTGACATAATATTACCAAATTTAATAAAGTCGTTAAAAGTAAAAGTCGACAAAAATTAACTGCAGTCAAAAACGAAGACGCAGTTATTTTTTTTTTTCTTAGTGTATATAGGATGAACGAAATGCATTTATATCAGTATTCAGAAACAAACTGCGAGATATAAACATACCTGTTAAATAATGTTTTATCTGCTACTTATAATCATAAAAATAAGAATAATAAGAATTACTGGTGCTTTATCATTCTATTCACTGATTTACGCAGTGAATTACTATGCTTGCTACAAAAAAGTCAATGAGATTTTGTAATTTTAATATTATTTAATACGATCTAATTTTTTAAAATGTGGAAACTGGTGCAGTGGACGTTGCGATAGAACTATGTTACTGGTCGGTTGTTGGTAGACCAACACCAACACATAAACAGGCAAACAGCCATGCCAAACTATGAGCTGTAGAACAGAGCCAGTAAGTTTGTAACCTGATGCCGAGGTCCAGGCAGACCTTTGCTTTTTCCCACGACCGCAGGTCAGGTCACACACATATGTAGAGCGCTCGACTGCCCCCTGCTCTTCCACTCTGCACCCGAGACTTCTTGCCTACTACAAACTTTACAAATGTAAATTTGTGACTATTTTAGAAATAAAACGTCGAGGTTTCCGGAAGATTTATGTCACAGTTATGGTAAACAGATCAACGTGCATTCAAATTACTTGGAACCAAGACCTCTTGTACAAATGAAAATTTCAATTTGACACATGGTACAATTGTTTATTTTATATTCCGTAATACCGATAGATTTCTTTCTAAAGAGGACAAAAGGAAATATCTGTCATAATTTAGGGTGAGAAATTTTAACTGCATAGAGGAAATATTCTAAATCTTAACATGATGATGTGTGATATCTTGTATTTATTATTGTAAGGTATTTAGTTTATTTATTTGTCTCATTATAATTTTACCTGAACTTTGATAATATAAACGTTAAAGGGTAAATATAAGTATAAAGTAGTAGTAGGCAGTAGTAGTAGTATACATAAAACTAAAACTAACAAAAAATATTTACATTATTTTCAACTTAATTTTAGAATACTTAGTATAATATATTATTAACTGTATTTACGTCAACCCGCGATATCTTTTATGATAATAGAAACAAAAATAAATGTATAAATATAAATTTTTAATTTTGTTAAAATTATATTATAAGTACATGAATTAGTAACATAATTTAAATATTAACATTAAATATTCGTTGATAGTTTGAATTTCTTATGTGTGCTATAAATATTTTTGAAACTTTTATAGTATATTCATATTCTGTTGTACTACACTGAAAATAATATGATAACGGAGAAATAAATCTTTAGCTTCAATTATTGAATAAAAGATCCAAATATTATTTTTCTAAATGCAATCGTAATTAATTTGATGTTATTCAGGTACAGCAATATTGTAATTGTAGAGACAAAAACTAACATAATTTCTCACTTTTTTCATTTCGAATAAAATTTATAAGAATCATTTACATTTAGTTTGTTAGTTGTTGTACAAATAGTATTTCTTACAAAAGTTTTGTTTTTAATTTGCAGCTATTAAAATGTTTTGATATTTTAATGTGATAATGATCAGTGGAGGGCAAAAGGTGGAGTTAGAAAAATAGATAATTTTGATTTTTTGTATTGACTTTTTCAAACTGATATTTATTAGATTCATTTTATTATCTATTATAATGCACAAGTTACATGAGTAGGTACCTTCATTACCTATTATATTTGGTGACGTTTGTTTTCGTTACGTGACGTTTCGGACAAGTGCCTGCGTTTTCATAACAAGAAACTTATATAGGATTAAGACTACGTGGTTGCCTATTCTAATACATATAACAACTTGTTAAGCAGATCGTCTAGATTTTTTCCGAATTCCTAGAATACACTAGATTTTTATTTTTTGTCTATTCCACTCTTTTCCCAGTACTACGGCTGCCTGAAACCAGCCCAAGACTCGTACTTCGCCGCATCCTAGCTATGTAATGTCATTTTGAAGTTTAAAAATGCTGTAAAAGTATTTTCGTTGCGAGTAAACTGTCAGATTATTATTGACTTCAGTATAATGTTTTTATAAACATTTAATATAGAAAGAATGAATCTACAGATGATTTAAAAAATTAATTTCTATCATGAGATATAACCGTGTTAAGCTTGCATAAATTGAATTTTTTTTTAATTTTTTGGGATTTTTATAATCATGTATAATTTTTTAGTACTGTTTCATATTTAAACAAACATAACTTGCTTATAAAAGAACAATCAGGTTTAAGAACAAATCATTCTTGCGAGTCGGCTCTTAACTTTATTTTAAACGAGTGGAAATGCAAACTCGAACAAAAACAAACTATATATGTGCTGTATTCTTAGATTTAAAAAGAGCATTTGAGACCCTTGATAGGAATATATTAATTAATAAATTAAGTATATATGGTTTCAAAGGCACTGCACTTAAATGGTTTGTTAGTTATCTAGAAAATCGATCGCAAATTGTTAAACTCAATAATGTAAAATCAGAAATATTAGCAAAATGATTTAGGTGTTCCTCAGGGCAGTGTACTTGGCCCATTATTATTTATATTATATATTAATGACATTTCTAATATATTATGTAAGTGTGAAATTCATTTATTTGCTGATGATGCTCTAGTTTATCACAGTGGATGGACTACTACCGAAGTAACTGCAGATGTAAATAGGGACCTTTTAAATGTTGAAAACTGGATGAATTGTAATAAATTAAAGCTTAATCACACTAAATGTAAAACAATGTTTATAACTAGCGATATTGAATATACGGATCCCGGAATTTTGATCGCAGGAAAATTGATCGCGGAAAATTGATCGCCGGGTGAATTGATCGCCGGGTGAATTGATCGCCGGACAATTGATCGCCGGAATATTGACCGTGTGGATAATTGATCGCCGGGAGAATTGATCGCCGGATAATTGATCGCCGGAATATTGATCGTGTGAACAATTGACCGCGGGGAAAATTGATTGTCGGAATAATGATCGCCGGATAATTGATCGCCAGAATTTTGACCGTGTGGAAAAATAATCGCGGGAAGAATTGAACACCGGATAATTTATCGCCGGAACATTGATCGTGCGGGCAATTTATCGTAGGAAAATTAACCGCGGATATAATAATTGATCGCTGAATTATTATTATTTTTACCACCAATTGTGTGTGTGTGTTAGTGTGTTAGTGAGTGTGATGTGTGGTTTAACAAAACCCTCCTTGCTGACATATTTCAACTCGTTTTTAAGTTAGCCTGCGGCGCACTTTAAAAATAACTCGAGGACTGCGCGCTCCGCGCTCCAACTCGCGCTGCGCGCAGCTTGTGGGACTGACAGAGAGTCATTATGACGGGAACAAGGTCCAACTGGGATAGTAAGAGCCCCACAAACTCGGTTTTGGTATTTATTACACTAGCTAACAAAACCGTACTAGAGTCCCCACAAACTCAGTGTTGGTATTTACTACACTAACAAAGCTAACAAAACCATACTAGAGCCCCACAAACTCAGTGTTGGTATTTACTACACTAACAAAGATAACAAAACCGTACTAGAGCCCCACAAACTCAGTGTTGGTATTTACTACACTAACAAAACTAACAAAACCGTACTAGAGCCCCACAAACTCAGTGTTGGTATTTACTTAACAAAGCTAACAAAACCGTACTAGAGCCCCACAAACTCAGTGTTGGTATTTACTACACTAACAAAGCTAACAAAACCGTACTAGAGCCCCACAAACTCAGTATTGGTATTTACTACACTAACAAAACTAACAAAACCGTACTAGAGCCCCACATATTCGGTTTTCGTATAAAAATGTATTAGTGGTAAAAAAATATCAATTACCTAGCGATCAATTCTCCCAGCGATCTAATTTCCAAATGGTCAATATTCCGGCGATCAATTATCCGGCGATCAAATTTAGCCGCGATCAACATTCCGGCGATCAATTATCCGGCGATCAATTTTCCCCGCAATCAATAGTCCGCACGGTCAAAATTCCGGCGATCACTTATCCGGCGATCAATTCTCCCCGCGATCAATTGTCTACACGGTCAATATTCCGGCGATCAATTATCTGACGATAAATTTTCCCCGCGATGAATTATCCACGATAAATTCTCCACGATCAATTTTCCCGCGATCAATATTCCGGACACGGAATATACACGAATTGTAAATAACAATGAAACTAGAATTGTAATTGGGAATGTTTGTTTAGATATTGTAGAAACAATGAAGTATCTTGGTGTCATTATAGACAGAAAATTAAATTTTAGCTTACATGTTAGTTACATATGTAAGAAGGTAGCTAAGAAAATTAATTTTCTATTAAGGAAAAGACAATATGTGTCTTCATGGACGGTACAAACCATATACAATGCAATACTTTTATCACACTTTAATTATTGTAGCACTATTATTTACCTTTGTAGCCAAGCTTATTTAAATAAGTTACAAGTCCTACAGAACAAAGCAATGAGGGTAATTTTAAAATGTTCAAAGTATACCCGAATAAGTAGTGATATACTCAGCACACTGCGCTGGCTTAATATTAGACAACTCTGTGAATATACGAGTAATACCATGGTATTTATATACAAAATAGTGAAAGGCTTATTACCAGGGTACTTGAAGGGTAACATTAAATTAAATAAAGATATTCACAACTACTGTACAAGGCAGACCGAATGTTTTTATATTTCTGTGAAAAGTAAGAAAAGTAGCTGTAATAATGTATTTCATAAAGGCTTAGATTTTTATAATAAATTGCCTAACGAAATAAAAATGTCAGAAACACTAAGGCAGTTTAAAAGCAATTTAAAAAATATGTATTGTGCATCATATTATAATAATAAGTACAAATTTTCTTTAATTTAAAGTGCAAATTGTATATTACCTGTGTATTTTTGTTTATATTGTAGTAATTAATTATTTTCATTATTATTTTTTTATTAGTGGCTGTATTAGTATTTTGCTAAATAAAGATTATTATTATTATTATTATTATTATTATTATTATTATTATTATTATTATTATTATTATTATTATTATTATTATTATTATTATTATTATTATATAAAGATCATGGGACGAAAACGCACTATTTTAGGTACTTGGTTCCAAACGCCATGAGACGAAAACGAACGCCACTATTTTATTAAGTCTGTTTTACATTATACTTTTTTCGTCTAGATTCTAGTTCGAGATTCATCCGAGAAGTTCCTAGCCATTTCTAGTAAAATCAGAAATTCCTATCTGAGTTCCGTTCGATTTCCATACTTTTTTCTAGTATAGAAATATACGCCCGGCTCTATTTTTCTATTCCTGATTCATACTAGATTTGTCTACGCATGTGCAGTTCATTCTGGAGTCAGTTTGATCAACCTTTAAAAGTTCACCTTGAAGTTTATGAGTTTTGCACTTGTACGCGTTATTCAAGTTGTGTTAATATTTTTCCATTATAAATTCTAATCTTGAAATCTTAAGTTGTCACTTGTCAGAATAAGTAACAATATTATTTATTATTTTGAAGTTCCCTAACTTGAACCATTTTGGAAAAAATCGAAGAATTCCGATTGTATACGAATAGTTTGGAAATAAAGTAGGTACCTATGAAACTCTAACAAATCTCGGATGGAAATCAAACGGGAAATCTAGCATGAATCTAGACGAAAAAAGTATAATGTAAAACAGGCTTTAGATTATTTTGTGTACTAACTGTATTATTCTAATTTTAATCACTTATAGCAGATTTTTTATTGTTGTTGAGGTACCTACAAAAATAATGTATAAAGGAGGGTTACTGTGCGCTACAAGAATATCGTTTTAAATAATACATACCCTTTGCCCCATGTAAACCCTTCTTGATTACACAATGTGATACATGCACTATGCACCATCACTTGCCGTTAGGGATGAGGACCTAACAAAATTGTGCTTCCTCTAATTTGTGCACTTGACTCAGTTTCACCTGGACCTTCATCCAGTGCCACTCTCTTCCTCGCATACAATGTGGTATTATGACAAGGTATTGGGCACCAGCAGTTAGATTTGTGCAGTATTATGTACCGCACGCACACCCGCATTTACCTGCTATCTGTACTCAAGTCGAGTGTAGAATGGTAAAAACATAATTTCTATTTAATATCCTCACTCCCGAAGAAATACAAAATGGAAAAAATAAAAATATGTAACTTTAAATCATAAAATATACAATTTTAATTGAAAAGGAAAATAACTTTTACCTTTTCCTTTTACGCTTTATGATGAATTTTACAGCTATAACTAAACTAAGAAATTGGAAGAAATTATATTCCTCGATATATTCGGTGTCCGGCATATACTGGTAAATGTACCAATGAAAAGATATTTCAAAATTTGTTAAATAAGTTTTATTACTAATGCCTATATAGTAAACTAAGCAGGATAAACATTAATATAGGTAGATACATATCACTCCTTTTAACAAACTGTTGTTTCAGCTTTATTTTTTTTATGGTAACCATTCAACAGGATTCGTTCCCAATTACACATTGGTAGATTTTTTTATTATAGTGGAATTCAACCACTTCCACCGATTTATCTTGGTGTAGTCAGATTTTCAATCCGTGCGACCACCTTTGAAAACGGCAACGGAGAGATTCTTTATGCAAGACGCTCAAATTGTCAGCTTGAAACGCCCGAGTGAGATTTAATTGCAAGATGTGTATACAATTTAACGACAATCACACACTGACAGCCGGGCGACTTGAACCACATCTAAACCTTAAATTCAAATTATTGTAGTACCTACCTAGCTACATCGAGAAAAATACTACTATCAAACTATTGAAGGAATTTGATAAATTACCGACAAGAAAAGATAGTAAGGTATCTACTACGAAACTATCGATAATCGAAAATTATTTTGTGAACTGTTTATCGATTATACATATAGGTACCAACCTACCTATTAACGATAGGCTGATATTTTTTTCTATCTTCAACCAAGACGTTACGTTTCAAATCAATATCTCTCATATAAGTTCTTGTAATATTTATACCTAGTTAAATATAAATTAATTATGTTTTAAATTTATAATTGAATTTTAAACACTTATTTATATGAATCATTTAATACAAAATTATACCTATATCAAAAATTAACTGTGTTACTATTAGTTAGTATTTTTTTAAATTTCACTTAATTTTGATCTATCAGTTATCATCATTGTGAATGGGATCTTATATTTTTATATTGGACTCTATGAGCATGTTAAATAATAATTTCTAAAAATGTGGATTTAACAAATTGTAAATGGTAATTGAGAGTTGGATATCTGATTGAATTAAATTGTTGAGTAAACTAGTACGAGTTTAAGAAAAATTTAAATAGGGTATATAATAAATAAGTGAATTAGTTAGAATGAGTAGTCTCTATACTGTATAATACAGTACCTATGTGAAAATATATTTAGGTACCATATAGAAAGAGAAATAGTTGTTATACGAATGTAAATGTGATGCTGGCACGTTGGCACAAATGGTACGTTAGTACGTTCTACATCTACGTTATATGTAAGCCCCTGCAAAGCCTGATAGCGTAGCCATTGTGCTGCTATCTGAGAGCAATATGTCTTAGTTTTGAGATAAAATCTGGCGAAATTCTAACCGAATGTTAAACTGTTTTACCTTTCCGCCCTGCATCCTTGTTCGTGATTCTGTTTCTCATACCTCGTAGTACCGTAGATGCGAATGGTGCAGTATTGATTCATCCTTTCTTATTCATCGCAACGCAAAAATCACGGCATCTTATGAAAATTATAGCTCTCTCTCTTTCTCTCTCTCTCTCTCTATATATATATATATATATATATATATATATATATATATATATATATATATATATATATATATATATATATATATATATATATATATATATATACAGGGTGTCTCTAAAATGAGTGTACATTGCTTAACCACAGCTTCCTGGGCCCAAAATAAGACGATTTAACCAAACTTACCTATATCCAAAAGTGTACCGTTAAGCCGGAATTCTGCTTCAAAGTTTTTGCAAAAATAACGAATTTTGCTTATAACTAAAAATTGCTCAGGCCGATTTAGATGAAATTTTGTATGACATGAAACATGGCTATAAGTCATTTTTTGAAATGATATTTGTTATTTTTAGTGCACTGCTAGTGCGTAAAATTTTAGTGCTAGTCCCTAATTAGGCTGTAACTTTTTAATGGTCAGGCTGAGAACTTTCAAAAAAATTTTTTTAGAAAGAGACTTTCATAAGTAAACTTTAATTTCTTCGTTCAATTTTTAATATCTCTTACGGTTTAGACAGAAAAAAATCAGATCCGTGTGCTTGCACCGTGTATTTCTCAAAAATACAATTTCAAGTAATTACGACGATTTGAAACGAATTTGGTGCGAAATCGGACAAATTATGGGCAAAAAGCACAAAAATACCAATTTTTTTCAAAAATTCATAACTTGGTGCCAAATTATCGCACGTACTTGAAATTTTGAGAAAATTGAAGGAAAAAGATTGAACTTTATTGTCCTGTTGGGCAATAAGGTCCACGATTTTTTTTACTCACGCTACAAGTTGCTACAGTTGAACATTTTTCAGTAAAAAACATGTTTTTTTTATCCGGGAGTGGCAGGGGGTGGATCGGATTTGGCGGCAGATTAATTTACAGGGCCGAATATAGAAACCTTCAACGTTCTCGGAAATCCAAAATTTATTGATTTTCTTGCAAAATTCGCCGAGTTATGGCCAAAAACCTGAAAAAGGCGCTTTTTTTTTCAAAAATTCATAACTTCGCGCCAAATCGTCGTAATTACTTGAAATTTTGCGGACCTTGCAGGAAAAGTCTGATCTTTATCACCCTGTTGGCCAATAAGGTACACGATTTTTTTGTCAGTCCGTATGAGTTGCCAAAGTTGGACTTTTTTGAACATCAGATACATTCGTTTTTCTTAGAGGGGCGGGAGAGCGTGGAGTGGATTTTTTGTAACATTGGCTATAATCACATTAAAGATAAGACTTCAACGTTTTCAGAACTGGAAGATTCATTCGATTTCGTCGAAATGCAGCCGAGATATCGCACTTTGAAATTTTGTGATTTTTGGTGCATTTTCAAGTGGTGCGTTTTTATTTTCCTCGAGTGTATTTCCAAAATGTTCCAATAAAATTGTTTAAAAACTTCAAAAAAACCTCAAAATAATTTTTAAACCTAATTTCAAATTTGTAGTAGGTAAGTACCTACCTGAAACAAGATTTTTAAAACATTTTTAGATAGGTAGCTACTTTTGCAAATTTTAATTTTGTTAATAATTTATTAAATTTTTTTATAAATTGTAAAAAAAATTTAACCTAAAAATAGTTTTTACTACCTTCAGATACTTTAGTACTTAAAACAATATTTATTAACCCATGTAGGTATCTATTTTTGTAAATTCCCATTTCTAATAATGATAAACTATCATCACACCAAAATGGAAGTTTAGAGTAATTTTTTAATGAATAAAAATTTGTGAAAAGAAATGTTTTACTTAAAAGTCGTAGATATAACGTCGTATTTGACTCAGACATAATGACTATAATTCATTCGGATAATACACTCGCCTTCAGCTCGTGCATAAACATTCATCCTCTTCAATTAAAGCCTACAACATGAGCTCGTTAAATAATTTTTTATGATTATCAAAACATAACAATCTAACAGAGGCTGTTTTGCTGTGATATTTGATTAGAGGGCTGGGTCTCTCCAAAATAAGATTTAAGAGGCCCGTCTACTACTTAAAATCCAGCATAAAATGTACTAACGTAGCGAGTGTTTTGTGGCCAGTACAAGAATGGTAAAATTTTATTACAACCAGGATTGAATAGAGAAAGAATGAATCTACAGATGTACCTTTTTAAAATATTGATTAAATAATTGTACATGAATATAAAAATTCCGAAAAATTGGAAAAAAAATCCTATTTTATGCAAACTTTACACGATTATATCTCATGATACCAATTAATTTTTTAAATTTTAAAAAGGCACATCTGTAGATTCATTCTTTCTCTATTATTCAATAATAATCTGACAGTTTACTCGCAACGAAAACACTTTTACAGTATTTTTCAACTTCAAAATGACATTGCATTGCTTGGATGCGGCAAAGTACGAGATTCGGGCTGGCTCCAGGCAGCCCTAGTAGTGGGAAAAAAGTGGAATGGAAAAAAAGTAAAATAGAGAGTATTTTAGGAATTCGGTAAAAACGTAGACGAGCCGCTTAACGAATCATGGCTCTGAGATCCCCGCGTAGTCGGCGCCTATGTGGACCGCATGGTAAAGATAATACTCATAATGTATCTATTTGCTGAGTGTCACAGTGTCAGGTAGTTATTATGATTCCAAATGTCAGTATAGGTAATGTTTGTTATAAACCTCACCTCGGAGGCAGAAGTGCGTTATACTAACCTTTTTTTCTACCAGTAAGTTACTCTACACATTACTAATCTTATGGTGTGTCGCTACAGTAAGAATGGGTCGCCTTGACTATTTTTATATACGGGAGAATAAGTAAGAATGAAATAAGACAACACCGGTGCGCATGGTGTATCGGTGTATTGCATTGGTTAGGTTGGGGCGATTGTCATGTGGTCGTGCTGTGTTGTGTAGATTTGTAGATCATTAGGACATATCGCTGTCTCTTTTGTGTTGCTAGCGCTGCCGAAGTAGTCCATGCCAATCCTTTAACAACAACTGTCAACATCACTAATTTATTATTGTAATATGAAACTATTTATTTTGTAATTCACGGTATATTTTTTCAGAAAACTAATAATTGAAATTCGCTTACATGTTGACTTGAATAATTTATATCAACAAATAACTTTTAGAAGTTTATGGCAAAACAAGATTTCTTTTGAATTATCTATACTATATTAACTTTAAATGTGAACTTGGCTTTCAGGATCATATAGAAATAAAGTATTTTTTTATATGTTACAATCATCATACAGTACAATAAATCTAAGCAGGATTTCCAAAATAAAACAATCATTCTAGTTGTCCTCCAACCATATAAATAAATAATCCACTGTGTTCATTCATGTTGTTGTTTGTTGATGGTGGTGTATACTTACCATGACCCCACCCCACAGAAATTTTTGAAAACAATTCTAAACATTATTTTAAAGCATTTTTTAATGCAAAAATTAAAAAAATTAAATGGAAAATATTCTTGCAGTATACTACACATAATAAATTAAATAAAAAATTCATCGATAAATGTACATTTTCTTCTTTAGGGTATTATAACGAGAAGATAACTAATAAAAATAATTATAATTGATTAAAACCTAAACTTAAAAATTAGATTGAACTTAAACTTTTGTAAATACTATCTGTTAATTTGAAGATAGAATTACATAAAATAAAGCATAATATTTAAGTAACTTACTTACCAAGTCCAGAGTATGAGTATTTATAGGTTATGTTATGTTTTACTCTGTGGTTTTCTTTATTTGACAGCCGGTAAATTATGTAGCATTAGTGCTTCTGCGAACAAACCTATACCTAATACATATATTAAAGGTTCGTCCACAAAATCGCACATTTGCAAACATTCAGTACCTAATTAAGAAATATACAATTTTCATAATACTCGTATTTAAAATATAGTACTAAAAATAAAATACAGTACAAATAAGATAAGACTATACCCGTAATCCGATCCGATTCGACTCGAGGAATCAGTCCGACATCCAATCCGATCCCACATCCGATCCGAAGTCATTTAATTGATGTTCTGTAAATACACTAAACTCAGATTTATTTTCTCTGCGTATAAATGGGACATCTGTAGGTGTTTCTCCGAATTTTTGGACAAAGTTTAGTAAAAGTACTGTATTACCCTTAATTACCTCTCGCCACTCAGTATACTGTAAGAGGTATTGTAATCATGCTAAAATTTCGATAGTGAGTTTTCAATTGTGTGTATGGATGGATGTTGGAGCTACGATAACTCAAATACCACTGAATAAAAAAAAATTGAAATTTTGTACATAATATTCTGACACCCTATTAGATCTGATTATATTTTGATGTTGAAAGTGCAATCAGAAGTGGTAGTTTCTTTAAGATCTGAAGAGTTTTTCTGGAATATCCACAAAATTTATGGGTTAATAGGAATTTTTTAAATAACAATGTTTACTAAATGTTACTATCTACAATTAGTATTAAAAACGTTAATTCTTCTACAAATTATACAAATTTTAATTTATAACAATTTTTTACAATTAATACATTTTACCTTGCAAAATTATATTACTTATTTATTGAAAATAAATAATCGCACTGTAGTTTATTAGATTATAATTACTTATTTGACGAGGTATACTCATAACGTCATGAGAAATGCACGCACTAATGCAATACGTACATATATCTCAAAAATACTGTAGATTTATATTTTAAATATCAAGAAACATACTTTGGCCCATTACAGCACCTCCCTTTAATGTTTCAAGACGGGAGGTAATTTTAAAATAACATTTATTTATAAAAATTATATTATCTAAATTTATCCAAAAATAATTACGTTCAAATTTTGTTTGAGGGTCACTGGTATTTCATAAAATCTAAGTTCATTGCGAACCGTTCAATTCTGTTCATTGCAGAAAAATCAATTAAATCGACAGTAGTGTGATTTTCGTGAGATTATATGAATGTCTTGTGAAATGTATGATTAAAAATACATAAAATATATCAAAATTTGCGTGAAATACATGCGTGAAAATAGTTTTAGTGATATAATATAGTGTGTGCCTGGAACTTAATGTTTGTTTCCAGGTGAAAATATATACGAAATTTCTATGATTGTACACACAAGGAGCCAAGCATGGATCATGGAGAAGATAGGTTAGCATTTTATTTAAGTACGTAGATAGTTATTATAATATGTTAAAGTAGAGAGAAAACCCGCAGCTTTACTGCCTCAATAGCTTTTAATGGCAAAGTAAAGTGATGCTATGAATTCAGTTTAGATACTTAAACAGCTGATAAATATGGCAAGCCGTTTTAGTATTTAATGTTATACATTGGCTTCATACTAATTTTAATAATGTACTTGACGTAACAAAAAATCTGACGTGGCCATCACACAACCTTCCGCCATATCTAGACTTTAAACAGAAATGTATACGTACAATCCGGTGCCCATTTAAAATATACGAATAAAAATCTAAAATATTCAAACACAGAAATTAGTATCACCTGAATCAAAAGATTCATTCACACGAAAACTCTTCTGTGTTGAAGCAATCCTCCGTTCAGTTACTACATTTAATAGCTTACTTATGACTTATATAGCGCTAGTATGCCAACTTGTCAACCGTCTCATCTGTCAATATTTTTTATGCAGAAACAAAAATCAACCGAACATGGATTACAAGATTTCAACTTTTTATTTGATAAATTTATTTCTTAAATTTTACTGCAGTTCTTTAATGCTATCAGATAAAGACAAGTTTTTTATAACGTAAATTGCAAATACCTTTTCCTCTTATTCTTATTACAAATTAATACTATATTTATCCAAATTTATACAAATTTTTTACACTTAATCTTTTAAATCTTCAAAAAATATCACATCCGGTGAAGATATTTGTACCAAAATCTAATGAGCTTTTCCTATTCGTATACAATTGTAAAATACCAAATATCAAAATTTTTGGGTAATTCGTATTTGAGTTATGTGACTAACACCCCTTGACCACATACATACCCACACACATACCCACACACACACACACACACACACACATACATACAGACATCATCGGGAAACTATCAAAAATGAATTGTAAGGACCCTAATTCGTGCTCATCCACTAAAAATTCACTACCCGATTTTTTGCATGATTCCAATACCATCCTTTACAGGTAAGCGGAAGGTAAAAATAAATGTGTTAAAAATATTCGCATCTTATAAAAATTGATGTATTTACAATTTGAATGAATTAAAATTTACACGTATAAAATTCTGAACGATTTAATATTTGATTGAATTAAATTTTATACGTAGGTATAAAATTCTGTACGATTTAAAATTTGTAAGTATTTAAAATGTGAATGAATTATAATTTACATGTATTACTAAATTCTGTACGATTTAAAATGTGAAGGTATTTAAAATTTACATGTACAAGCAAATTGCAATGCAATGTGTATCTCATAAGAAATAGAAAGAGATAGACATTACGTTAGTAGATGCCAAATTATTCATCTCTTTCTATTTTCTTTTCACATTCGCAATTTGGTTGTACATGTAAATTATAAATACGTTCACATTTTAACTCATTCAAAATGTAATATATACTTATAAATTATAATTCATTCGCATGTTAAATACTTACAAATTTTAAATCGTACAAAATGTTACACGTGTAAAATTAAATTCATTCAAATTTTAAATCGTTCAGAATTTTGTACGTGTAAATATGCCACAAAAGGGTATATTGCCATTTAAGATCTTAAAATTGAGAGTGGTGGGGGTGAGATGAGAGATTTAGAAAAACAAAAATATTAGCAAAATGTGTCCCCCTAGATGTTAAATCATATAGCGCAAACTGGGTATGCTTATATCCGTTCCCAAGTTATTAAGGGTGGCTCGTCTTAAGCGCGCCACCCTGTATTATTATTATACTGTGGTGAAGTGGTGATAGTGACAAAAGTGACACATCATTTATATCTTCTTCTACAGTTGACTAAATGACATTTGTAAGTACTTAACCTATATTTGTATAGTAAAGAGTAGGTATTGCGGGAGGTCTTGTGCTGGCCACATCAGATTTTTTTTTATCATGAAGCAACCCTGGAGCTGTATATTTTATCCAAACTTTGGATCGGATATTTTATCAGAACTTCGGATCGGATATTTATCCGAACTTCGGATCGGGTTATATATCCGACCTCCGGAACTTTGAACTGTATCCAACTCAAATTCGATCCTAGGAGGTCTTATTCGATCTGAATCCGATCCGAAAAAGTTCTTATCCGATCCGATCCAAATCCGACTTCTAATCGGATCGGATTCGGATATTTTTTTCCATCTCTACTTTACTGTATAATACAGTATGAATGGTTACCGTATGTATACTTCTTGTCGGTGGATGCTTGTAGGTGGAAATGCAGTAGAGGATGATATTGTTTAAAAAATCCCTTAAGGTCGCGCTCGAAACCGTTTTCAGATAGGTAGTCATTTTTATGCACTTTATCTGCATAAATTTCTGCAAATAGAAACAAGCAACAGGCATAAATAATATATCAATAGAATTATTAGAGTTTCCAGATTGCCTTATGCTAAATAAGAATACCTGAAAATAAACATAATAAGCAGTAGAAATGAAAGAAGAGGTAGCAAAAAATGAACAATTATTAGACATAATTTTTAGAATAGGGCAATTAAGAATTTATATGTTTTCATTGTGAAACATAATTTTCATTTTAGGTTACATCGTTTATCCAAAATTTATGCAGAAAGCATAATGCAGAATGAGCCACGTAAAAGTTTTAAATTGTCGCTGACGCGGCACTAATAGTTACAGAAAAAAACACCTTTTTTAAATTTTGACTATTATCGGGTTAGAAGCATTACCATTACAGACTTCATGTTACGGTTTTTTCATTTTTAAGCGCGCCCTTAAAGTGTTTGCTCAAGATTGTTGTTTGTTGGTGATTCTGTGCTGATCACCGAATTATTCAAGTAAAGTTTACGATCCTGGATCGTAAACTTTACTTAAAATATATTAATATTAGACGATAAATAGTTGTTTTTATGCAAATAAGACATTTAAAAATTTTATACTTTATAATACGGAGTATATTAATGTTCGTACCTACTTTTGTTCTTAGTTAATTAATTTTTTTTGGATTATTTTATAATATAATAAGTTACTGAGTACAATTTTGAATCTGATATCTGATAGTACAGTCGTATATGGATATCACTGTTTGACTTTGACCAATCCTCATGAACGTTTACATAATGCAGTGGTCTCCTTTGACTATAGAGTTAGTTTGTAAGGTATGTTTGAATTCGATCGGACCATTAGGGGTCGGATCAATTAAAGAGAATATTTAAAAATCGCTTTAGCGGCCGCAATTTTTGTTGTTTCGAACGAAAGCTCTGTATACACCATTTAAATAAAATAATAAAAATTGTTTCCATAAATCAATAAAATCGGGCTGGTAGTTGTGGCATTTTCATATCATAATAAATTTTTTGGTTACAAATTTGTTTTTCGGACAACGCCGGGTACCTACCTCAGCTAGTTAGTTAGTTTATTAAAAGTAGATGTTGTTTACACGTTTACAGCGAAGCTATATGTGCAATTTGATATAAACTATAGGTATAAAAAACGAAATTATTGGACATACTGTGATACTTCTTTTTCGTAGATTACCCAATTAATATAACAATTTTAAATTGTTTTAATAATTTTCATTTATGTAGGTATTAAGTAGCTAAGTACCTACCTATACAATATTTTCATTTCAATTTTTTTTATTTTTCTTAAAAATAGTTAATATATGAATGTGAATAAATTGATATATAGGTACTTAAAACCTTCTTTTAACTGGACCAATAATACATAATAATAATTCTGAATTATCACTGAAAAAAGTTTTTTTTTTACATACTTCATTCGGCGATGTATATATTATATTATGTACATACAAGAGACTCGAACTGCACAAAATAACAATTCGCGGTTCGGTGTTGTACCGGTTTTCATATTTTTTCCTGGATTGAACCGGTTACCGATTTTCAAAAAAGCGGTTCAAGTTGCCAAATTATTTTTAACGGTTCGGTTTGGTTTGCGGTTCGTTAAAATAGCTGCGGTTCTTTCCGGTTTTCGTTGCTGTTCCGGTTCGGTTCGAGTTCCTATTTTTACGTGGTAAATATAATATATTAACTAAGAAGGTATAAAGTTAAAATTATTCGTAAACTTCTTGTACAATTTTAAATTTTTTAATAATTTTGCTTATATTTAATGTTAATAATAAAGTTTTTAATAGGTTGTTTGTGGTACTACCATTATCCAGTATTTAGTAAACATGAAGCGGCTATGCTGCGGGCAACCCAGAGCAGTCTTTACTGTGGCAGTTGCGGTTCACCGCAAACCGACAAACCGTAAGCCACAAGTAAGCAGTGGCAGCATCCAGCCGCATCTAGCTAACATCCCCTCGTAACATGATGTGATGTAGGTGCTCTTTGTCTGCGCCCCTATTCCTTTCCAGTCACTAACATCCGCAACAGCTATCCGTTTGATGCTGACTTTATATTGTGATGCGAACAGGAAGGACATTTAAAAAGGGCTACGCAAGTAAATTTAATCAAATTTCAAGCTCTATTGACGTATTAGTAGAGATTTCCGGGATAATCCTACAAGTTTCTCTGAATATTTAAAAGATTACGAACAGATTTACTAGCGCAATTGCCACACTAAATCACACTGTCCTTAGTCTACCGCAGAACGGTTTCATTTTGAGGGGACGAATTTGTATAATTATCTCAGTAGACATTAATAATAAAATATTCTGATTTATTACGATGACGAGAATGTTGTTATCGCGCTGTGAACTTTGCCTTCGTCGTTTTTTACCAAAAAAATTATCTTATCTCTGGTAAAAACAGACAGAAAGCAAAAAAGGTGATAAAGTTTATTTATTGCTGTTTTCTTAAACTTAGCGTCGTAATTGACAACATCAATTGAGCTTCGTCCCATGTTGTTTTGTGGTTGTTGGTCGCTGCTAGGTGAGTAGTTGCACACAGCGACAGCGTTGCGCGTTCAACGTGGCGACGGATGACAAATCACCAATTTCATTCCTCAAGGGATTTGGGAGCGTGCAACATTCGGCCGCCAGCGGTGGCTCTATTCCCCGAGGACCGCACTTGCACTTGATATCCTGCTCTCGCCGCCTATGTGCTCCAGTCCCCCAACACGGTTATGTTCACTCGATGATCTTCGCGCTTCATTTTGCCGAATTCGCCTCTAATTGTTTCCGCACTCTCATTTTTCTCCTTTTTTCTTCTAATATCTTACACCCCACCATACATCACTAACGCCGTAACTACAAATTCAACTTACATTTCATTATGTGCGTATACCCGATCTTATCCAACATTTATCAAGGAAATGGAAATACTAGACACAATGCCTTTATGAATACTGCTTTTTGGAAGGATATAAGATTATATAGGATAATATAAAAATAAGAAAGATGCCTAACAAGAATAATACAATTATCTTAATTAGTAAGTAAGTAATTATATAACAAAATGTAACATTATAAAATAAAAACTATAACCAAATTTTATCATTCCAAAGTTAAAAATATTCGAAATACCTACAGAAAAGAGTGCCTAATGGGAAAATTTAATAGAGTCGTAAAAATGGCGTAAATTACATCAAACAAAATATTCGTAGATTTCAATTAATAATTAGTTCTGGTAATTTTCTTATTAAATGATGTAAAACTCGTAATATGAAGCAGCTATTGAAAAATACATGCGAATTACTATTGTATAGGTATAATTATGTATAATGCAAAACAAAGAGAATAGATACTCATTAGTTGCAAGCAACATATTTAATAGTTATTAATTACCAACCAAATAATACAAATTCATTTTGAAAATCGCACTACATCATTTATATGTTAAAAATTTTGCACACTGACAATCCATTTATTGTGACAGTGTTTACAAATGACCGTTTGGACAAGGAATTTCAACTATTTGCTTAATTAAATTTCGAGGAACAAAGGTTTGTGCCATGGCAAATAATAGGCCGTCGCTCGTTGCGTTGCAATGATGACGCGCAACGCGCAAACACAACGTTTTGTTCTGGTGTTGTACGTTACGCGTACTGCGTGTGCTATGAATTTCGCTCTTCGGTGTTGGTGGATTGTGTACATATTAGTTACGTTATTTATTTATTCTGAAAAGATTTTTAGTTGCATCAGGAGTAAGTGGTGAGCGGCAAAACGACAACCATTAGTCCAACAGATTGTGTGCTGAGAGCGTACACCGTATGAAATGAATATTTGAATGAATATGGGGCGCTAAACGCTAAACTGCGATGTAAAGTGCTAGGTGGGGTGGAGACGTATTTGTAACACGCATTTTCACGAACGCGTGTAGATATATTATGAATAATTAAGCCTCTTCGGTGTACAGTACGCAATATTCGCTCAGTTAGTGAATTGCCTTTGTCAAAATGACCAATGGAGGGTCCTTACCGTTGACAGCGTAGCATCTGCGCCCCTTAATGGACACGGTACAAATTAAATTTTACGTCTGTACCTCAAATTACGTGAATAATCTTTAGTATTTTTTATTAATATACTTTTAATGGAAATAACTATAAACTTGTAAATTGTTACATTTGTTTTAAGTTGTAAAAAAGATTAAATTTATAATAAGCAAAATTTAAATATGTGAAAATTACATAAATAATATATAATGAACTTCCCATATTACGTTATTGCATTATATTATTTAGCTATGACGGTGCGTTCATACCTAATTCGCACACTGTTTGCATGTCATTATGAATTTCATAATGGCACTTAATGTCATTATGAATTCAAAATGACACGCATTTTTGTGGAACATAAGTATAAAATATTTTTAATGATGCAGCTACATGTTTTTCGCACATTTCATGTGCAAAAATAAAATGTAAGATCACACAAGCAAAAGAACATTTTAGAAAACAAAATATATGTTTAGCGGATAATTGACTTACCTCAATAAACTATATGAAATAGATCATTTAATTTTATTTAATTCTTTATTTGATATTGTAATTTTTGTATTTAAATAATTTGTCTTTCTTTTTATCAAGTCATGGGAGGGGGTGTAATTACCCCCTTTACCCAGGGTTGTTATAACACACTTAAAAAAAAAACCACTTTTTAAAAGCCTGTTGTTTTAGAAATTATAGTTATAAATTACAATTAATTAGGTAGGGGAGACCGGGGCTATAGTGACATTTTTTAGAAATTGTATCCTAACGTTATATTGGGTAAGACGATTAAAATGAAGTTGTTAGGATTTAAAAAAATAGCTTGTTGGCTATACAATTGTTGTTTTTCAAAATTTGACAGGTGTCGCAACCAACCCCAGTCTTGGAATAGGTTTTTACAGCATACGGAGCAAAAAGTTACAGTAAGCGTTTTGAACATTTTAATCACGTATTTCTAGTTTTAATACGTGGAACCACTATAATTAATCAGTATTCATTTTGATTAACAATGAACATTTTTGTGGTGTGTTTGTCAGAATTTCTGATTTTTTTGTCTTACATTGTGATAGTGATCTTCTTTACTCTTGGCGCAGCTTTTGGATATGGTCTATAATTATTTTTGGAGTTAAAGTTTATTATTGTTAAGTAAGTCCTTATCCTGAATATAATAAAGAATTTCAAAAAATATCTCTAAACTTTTAACCGGGTCGATTTTAACTCGTAAAAACTTTTTGCCTCAGAACAAAATCAAATATTTGAGATGAAATAAATAAGAACGACGCTTTTTTAAAAATAAACAATGTTATTTCATAAACAAGGAATTATCTAAAACCTCTACGACATAAGACCAAAATTACGTAAAAGAATAAAATCCAACTATCAATGAAATATTTTTTCAACAACCTTCAAAAAGAATAAAAGTTTCAAACATGCTGTTTTTGGTCATCACGTACGCAGATGTACTCAGTGACTATACGTAAACGCAACTAGAGTACAGGAGGCGATAGCATAGACGTTGCCATGATCGTTTGTGTCTTTATAGCACATTTCTTAGTCTTTTGCATTATCTGTAACTGTAATGTGCCCTGTAACAACTTACTCCGTAACAAACCAGCCCCGGTCTCCCCTACATATATTTTTAATGAAACATATTTATTGACTTTTAACAGGAACATAATATAAAATGCAACATCGTTGACGATTTTAGATATACTATATAATTTAGGAAGAAATTATACAATCTACAGTATTGAAAATTGAATAAGTATAAACTTGTTGGGTTTGTTTCTGCTTTGAACGCAATATAAATTTTATAGTTGTTTTGAACGCAATAAACAACTGTCAAGTTAGTACCAATTAGAAATAAACTACCTACTATCCGAAAAAGTTCTCAATTAAAAAAAAATAAAAAACCCAATAATACCAACAACAAAACAACAACTAGGTTGGGTTCTATACTTATATATTATATAACACGGGTTTTTCTCAACACTGCCTTTTTCACCCCCTTGTATACGTATCTGGTGCCACATTGGGATGTTTGTTATATTTTACATCATGCCAATATTATGATATTAGTAAAAATGTGTTTCACTTAGTTTGCTTCTTCGGTAATTAGATAAATGTGAAAATGTCTAAAATTGATTACATAAAAGTGTTCAATTTCTTTAACTACTGAAAAAGTCAATGCCAAGTATTGATATTAAAAAATAATTTTGCTTCAATGTTAGGCACTCTCAAGTATTTTTAATTATTTTCAATGTTCTTGTGGCATAAAAACTGACTGGAGGGGTCGTTGGGTCGTAAGTCCAGGGCAGGCACAGCCTGGCTACGGTTCTGGATCTACATCTAAAACATCAAATTAAATTTCTAATTAAACAGCAATTTAGGCCGTCGTAGATAAAATATTGAATTATACACGTTTGATATAGCTAGTATAATGCAACTTGCGTGATAAAAACACTCGGCTAGTCGCCGCGTTTCATTACAGTGGTTATATCAAACATCATCAATATCTATCAAAAAGGTATAGTATGTACTATGTACCTATTTTATATTCAAATATTCACATATTTACTATTGGGTAATAGAAGTTAATAACGAGTAAAAATAAAAGTGGAAGTAAAATTGTATATACGGGGTGGATACAGTGGCGTACCCAGACATTAGCCTTGGGAAAGAATATGAAAATGTTTTATATAATAATTGAAACAAATTTTGCTTAATACGCGTAGGCGTAGAGATAAAAAAATAATAGCACGGGTTTCACGAATTTACGAATTTAAAAAAAATAATAGAAAAAAGTTTTTCTTGGAGCCTTAGGGCCGGGGGGGATAGGGTTGCCAGACGTCCCGATATGAGCGGAACAATCCCGATCTTCGAGTGTTAATTCCGCGTCTCGCTTTACCCTAAGCGGAACAGGAAAAATTCCGCTTTTTGTTTCTTTAACATTATTGTACTTATTTTGATTTTATTTTTAAATACACCGCTGTCTGGCTTTCTTGTTTGTAAAACTGACTTGTGAAAAAAAAATAGTTCAGCAACTGTTAATTTAAGTTGAATATAATTTACACGACCGTCAGAAAACAAATTTCAGTTGGTATTTCAAAAATTAATTATTATTTCTAAAATCTTATTTTTATATTTTATTTATATGTAGACAAGTACCTATACTTTCTTTGTTGGAACAAAAAATATATTTTTTATTAATATATATCAACAATTTCGTCATACGTAGGTATAATAAACAAACCTAGAAATATTATTTGTGTTTTTTTAATAACATTCTTTGTCCCGCTTTGATATTTTTGAAATATGGCAACCCTAGGGAGGATATATTCCTCTTATTTCCCCTCCCCGTAAGTACGCCACTGGGTAGATACTGTCCAGCTCTTGGAAAATAAGTTGGGCTGAAATTGATAACAATTATTTATCATATTCGATCTCTGGCAGACCAAGCCACAACCGTCGAGACCAATGATATGATCCCACATCATGCATATGTATATATGCATATACGCTTTAAATCAATTGTCGTAGCTGAAATGAGAAGCTTGAATGCAATTACCCTGAATTCTGGCTGTGGTTTGAACCGTCAGTGAGGGGAACATAAGTGCGATTTTTCGTTGAAGATGTCAATGAGGCACCCAGTGTTCCAGTACCCAGACACGACACATGTGCTACGACTACGAGCGTAATTTCATTAGATGGCATGAGTCCTGATTCAGAATTGCGGTCATGTCATCTGTTATCACCACATATAGACATACTATACCATGGTAAATATATCAATTACTTTATTAGTACCTACTTATTATACCTGCTGAGAACTTTCATAAATTAACCATATTTAATAACCACATTAATATATGTAAAAGTTGATTTTTGGTTAAGTTTAGTTTGGTTTGATTTATTTATTGAAATAACTACCTATGACAAAAGTAAACAACTATTCTGGTTCATTAAATTAAAGATAAGTAAAAATTCAGTAGGTACTTCACTGGTATTATCAACTTACAGAATTCATTGAATACGTTTGTATCGGACGAATATTTTACATTTAACTTAAATTGTCCAATTCTGTTTTTATTCCAGAAATATTTCCCCTAAATCGTCAAATGCTAAACAGTTTGAAATGTTTGACTTTTCATGAACTAGAAAAATAAATCATTATGTAGATTGTAGATAATGTATTAATAAACATATCTATACAACAAGGTGTGTTAAACAAAATTTTCCTTATCACAACGAAAATGTTATATGATTTCTGTTTAGTATTTGTGTTATTTCAAAAAATGCTAGTTTTGTTCCGATATGAGTTAGGTACTGATCACAAAATTTTATTATCTTTTGTATTTCTGTTTTATACTTAAAATGTTAATTATACACTACATATAGGTACATAGTTCAGTCAATTTATATCAAAAATGCCTAGAAGGTTTTAGAGACGTTTTTCTTTCTTCCTGTATGATTTTTTGGAGTGCTGAACAAAAATTTCAAGTTAGCGCCACCTTGTAACTTCCCTGCTTGAAGTTATAAACGAAAACCATTAAAATAGGGTTTTCTTGTATTTGGTAGAGAGTTAAACTTTTTTTAAAGTTATTACAAAAAATTAAACTACAGAAATTTTCCTTCACTTTTCAAGTAAAATAGTTTTCAAGAAAATCGTGAAAATACTCATATACCTATACGACACGAGCAATTTCTAGTCATTTTGAGTTAAACCGTAATTTTTGCTGTCATTTTTGAATGAATGAAGATCTTCTGGACTTTAATTTCTTAGAAATTATTTGTTATGTAGGGGAGACCGGAGTTGATTGTGACATTTTTTAGAAAATTTATCCTAATAATAGAGATCCCTCCGTAATTTGAGTGGTATGATACAACTTTAGAAAGATACCCATATAAAATGAACCTCTGATCATCGCCGAACAAGATGCTCAGGCTGCCATGAATATGAAGTCGGCCATTATCAATAACAAAGGGCCGTACGTTTATTGTATTAGTAACGAATTGGTATCATATTACTTGAAAAATCTGAGTATTCCTTAGGGTTTTGACAACTTGTGGCTTATTTTTTTAAAGTTATATTTTAGTGTATTTTTCTATTTCGGTATTAACTTTACATTTACTTTCTCTTGCCGACTCAAGTTAAAAGAAATCATTCTATGCCCGTTATAAAAAATACCGACCCTTAATAAAAAATTCCGATCTCATATGTCCAAAACCGAACTTTACAAAATTCCCAGAACTGCAAATTTCTACCCTCTGGACGTTTTTATTTTCCTCATGACCATTCCGCCAAAATAACCAGCCCCTTAACTTCATCTCTTACTCGATAGCTCATACCTTCTTCCCTGAAGATCACTCACTGATTCTATTCCAAGTTCCAAGTCATCAAGTTCACATTCACTGATTCTATTCCAAGTCGTCAAGTTCACACTCAATGTTTCTATTGCATGTCGCCAAATTCAGATTCACTGTTTCTAGTCTAAGTCATCAAGTTCTATTATGTACCATGATTCTAACGAATTCGTCAAGCTGAATATGTATATTTCTATTCCATTTATCTGATTGTAAATTTCATGTTTAGTGTAAGAATAAAACCAGAAACAGACTACCACAATTTTAAATAAATTAATTTTGTTAAGTGTATTATTGTTTTACTCAGCCATCCTTACCGGCTCACAAAGTACACAACAGTGGTAGACAAATAAGTATAAAACTCCAGCCCATATATGACCTACTTTATAAAGGTTTATGATGGAATTTTATGGTTTGTCGAATGTACATGGTTTCTTGAGTTTAATTGTAACCTTAATTCCATAAATTAAATCCTTCAATTAATATTTGCCTTTTTAATATTGTAAAACATATAATTAATTAAATAATTATTTAAACGATTTAATTTCGAATTTAACCAGAAATATACATTAACGTAAAACCTGATACCATATTTCATTATTTATTTACAGACATTAATTCATATTTGACACTATACAGAAAATTATTGTGGTGATATGAGAAATAAAAATTTTATTGAGAATTGAAATTACTTACGAGTTCAGAATAATTATTTTCATAATTCTTCGTGGTGTTCGATAAAAGGCTGAGTATTACAATTTTGTTTTCAGTATTTTGAACTTTATTCATCATTCATCATACAATTTGAATTTAGTCCTTAAAATTTCAAACCAATAACTCAAAATTTTTGAACGGGGCAGATTTTAACGAGTAACAACCTGCCCCGTTTATATGTACCTTTCTGCCCCAATATCAAAATGAAACATTTGAGATGAAATAAATAAGAACTACGCAACTATTTTAAAATAAACAATGCGATTTCATAAAGACGGAACTTAAAGTATTAACAAAAATATCATAAATCTTGGAAAAGAAGAATTTATACTTTAATGATTGCTTCAAAACCATGATTTTTTTTCAAGATTCAGAATCTTGAAGCTTTTTCTTTTCTAGGATTCAGAATCTTAGTAGAATCTTCAAAGAAACCTCGTGCGAACAGGACTTTATGAATTCATTCGAAATTGGATTTTTTAAATTTGCTTGTAAGTACGAAAATGTATTTATCTAATATTAGCAGTACGCAGTAGGTTCCAACTCGCCTATTTTTCTTATATTTTTATTTTTAGTCCTAAATTTGTTCATCTAAATGAAAATGTATTCTTACATTAATACTTTTTTATATCAATGTGTAAAATTTAAATTTAAACGTCATTTAGATTTTAACCTTGATAACTTTGAATATTTAGCTGTAACTTACTAGTAGTAATATTTATTCATTTCATTGTGTTATATTCAGTAATTTAAATAAAAAATACTCTTGATACAAATGTATCTGAATATGAAGTGCAGTTATAAATATTCATAATATGTTCGTATTTATTTCGAACTATTATGATATGGGCGTAATTTTCTAGAGATCTAAAAAAAATTACAAAACAATAGGAAGGTTATTGTGTACAAACGAACAAACCACAGCAATTTTAGTGATCCGACAACCAAACCAGGGTACCTATTCTAATTCATAGCGACAGTCGCTAGCGAAGTTCAGTTGATAACTTCGTGACGTCATTCCGTTTGTAACTATATCAAGGGTTAGGTATATTTGGCCTCCCCTCCAGTTGATAACGACTGATAGAGATTTTACATTTACTGTGAAATTTGGCACGAAAAACTGCTAAACCACCCATTTTACCTATCACATATCATAAACGTATTATTTGTTTTAAAATAAGCCATTTTTTGATTCTCAAAGTAAATTATTTTTTCAAGAAAAATGTCAATTTCTTATTTCTACAATTTGTAATTAGAATTAGGTATTTAATAAACTAATCAAAAATATTGAATACATTTAATGAACCCATAATTTATTGGTATTTTATGTTTATACAAATTAACGTACATAAATTGACTTTTAGCTTTCTGTAACAATAATATTTACAAAAAATAACATAAAAGTACAATACTAAAACAGAATTATTGACTCTTCTGTATTAATAAAATTAACATACATATTTATAAAATAAATATTTTAACCTCACAACGAACAAAAATCAACGCAACGCGCAAGTCTACCGTATCGAGGGTTGATAAGTCGTAGCGACAGTCGCTTGGCTACTACGTCACACATGGTGGAGGGTTATCAAGACAACCCAAGTTATCAACGTTGATAAGTGAAATAGAATAGGCCTCCTGCACCGTTATGAAATATTTTGGCAAACCCATAACCGGATCCGAACCGATGATTGTGAACCGGTTCGGAACGGTTCAATGCATTAATTAAAATTTAACGATCTTTCTTTAAAATTCTATTAATTTTTATAGTATATGAAAAATGTTACATGTCTATAGTTAAGTCAAATTTCATTAGTAGATATGTTTAGAAATTTATATTTCTTTTCAAAACTCTACATATAACGAATATTTTTAATTAATTGATTATTGCTATTTAATAAATTTTTAAACCGAAACCGGAATTATGTTTATTTCTTGATTCATTAGGTATATTTAATGTTTTCTATTGTTATTTATTGTTGTACTTGCTTTAGAACTAAAATAATTTATATTTTAATAATTTTTTGTATAAACGCAAATGTTTATACATCTATGAAAAGAGGAAAAAAACCTATTTAAATATGTGAAAATCCAATATAGTGTCCATTTAAAATAAGAAAGTGCTATCAATATCTTAGAAACAACCCTCTTGATATTTGTTCTGACATCATTTTTAAGTTTCCCACTTAAAAATCATATGTAATTTTTATATGAAACACTTTTTTTGTCTTTTATAATAATGGCTCATTTTCATTGTGGTGTTACAAGCGTGGAACGAAAAACTGAACCAATGGGATTATTGGATTTGTGTAAGACATCGGAAGCGTGGTGTCGCAGAGGTTCAAATATTTCAACTTTTAGCACTGCTCGCACCTTGGTTAGCACCGTCCACTTGGGTTCTGATATGAACCAAGTGGCAGATGACAGAAGACAGTTCGTATTTCTGGTTGTTGTTCCATGTACCCTATGGGTTTTGACAAAAAAATAATGTTTTGTTTGTTTAAATTTGATATTGTATTGCAAAAGATCTTAATTTTAAATTAAGTAAAACATTTTTATAAATTCATTATTTTTATTCTTTTAACAATCAACCAATACAATTGTCAAGTTAGTGTCAAATACCAAAATCTCACACTAAACTTACCAGCCTCTGACGCAGCAATAAAATAAGTAATTTAACATTTTTTTAAATCGCGATTTTCACCTTTTTGAATAACTTTTAAACTGTTCGGAATTTCAAATGTTTCTCGACGGAATTTAATAAGCACTAAATACTACACAACATTCCCCAACCGACATCGTAGCTCCTATAGTTCTCGAGGGTTACATTTTCGGATGTTGCATTTTCGGTCGAAATATTTTCGGAATTTGCTACATTCGGTTTTTGCACTTTCGGTCAATGCATTTTCGGGTTGTGCAGCCTTTCTCGTCTCCGAGATTCCAATAGTGACCCAATCAGTTTAGGATATCCTGTATACACTATACAGTTCCTGGCCAAAGTATTAGACTCACTTATAATATTTCAGTTTTATCGTTTTACATATTTGCAGAAATAGGTTTTTATGACAGCACATAATCTACTATCTATCTACTAATTCATATTGTAGGTATACATTATCACAGTAAGCTAAATTAATTTACATAACATGAATTTTCTAACTTACCTGTTTAAAAAGAAATTATTTTTCCGGCTTTTCCTAATAGATTCTTTAGGTAAGTAGGTAGCTGGTAACATCTTAACTGAAGCAAACATGGGAGCGGGTGAAGTGGTCACATCCTACATTAAAATATCTTCACGTGCAGTCACAATAATTAGGTTTATATATTATTCAAAAATATGGAAGTATAGCAAAAAGAGAAAACACTAAAACCAAATGAAACGTATAAAAACTAAACACAAACAACACAATATAATATAGACTAACCCACGACATTACGTCTGGTCTTCTGTAGTATACCAACACTGTACAGGAATAACGTGACCAGAACTTCTAGTATTTTTGCACTAAACGTAAAATATCACACTGAAAAAATTACTTTCACACTATTATTGTGAAAATATTACACTATTTCTTAGTGTACTTTTACCACATGCGTAGTGTAAAATGTAGTGTTGTTTTAACGAGTTTTTAGCGTAAAAATTAACACTAAATTTTTAACCAAAGGCATAAGTTCAATTTACACGCATACATTTTTTAGAGTGTATATATTTTTAATACATATTTTACAGAATAACTTATCAAATTAGGAAAGGATATACTACAAAGAACAACCAATTTACCATTTCTAATCACAGACGGATCAATTCCCGGAGCTATATCTAACAAACTATTTTGTTGTCACCGATAATACAACACCGATCCCATGCGTGAAGCAATGTAATGCAGCAAAAGCGATCATAACCTTATTTCAATCCTATTACGTATTTCAATTGTTATACATATTTCTATCGTATATACTACATAATATATAATGTATATTGTAGGTACCTAACCTAATGTATACTTAATCTGGATGTAATAAAAAATTTATAGTATATTTTGCATTAAATATTACTTTTTATTTTACCCTATTTTGACACTATTTAGTAACACTAATATTTTACAATAAATATTTTACACTATTATTAACACTCTCAACGTGTATCTTTTAACCGTTTGTGATTTCGTTAAATTACCTACACTAAAATTAACCATTCTTGAAAAAGTAAAAGTTAACACTAAATATTCTGTCCTCGATGGTACACTATTTTTGGTTAGTTTAGTGTTAAATTTAACACTATATTTTTTAGAGTGCATATATTGCATATTGCATTTAAAAATAAAAGGTTTATATCGCTTCCGGTTTAACCGGAAGTTATATAAAAAATTGATTGATATAATTTTGCACTGAGCAATTAATGTCCTGTACGAAAATTTGTGGATAAATATTAAGCGAGATAAATGGGCGTGTCCACTTTTTCAGATACACTGTATAGAATTGAACTGTCTGCTGTCTGTGATTTTCGATTTTCGGGTATATCTTAATATAAGTAGGTATCGAATGAGAGGGTTTTATTTTGTACGGCATGAATTTTATAACGGATTAATTTATTTATTAATTTTTATTTGAAATATTTTACTTTTTAATCTCTATGAAAAAAATCAATGCACCAATGTATAATCAAAGTTTGACTAATTAAAACATGTACTCTTTAAACTATCTTTATTGTTTCAAATTGAAAAATACCTAGTTTAGATTGAGAAAATCTATTGCTTTGATAAAACACATTTTTAAATCACTCTGACGTTTTAAACTATCATTATGTGCTCAAACATTTATAAAAACATAATGAAACTACATATTTTAGACTTGAAAAGTCGAATTTTAAACGTGTGACTTGCTGAACAATAACCTAATGTGTTATAAACTTATAAAATTCATGTTGTACTATATTCTATACCTACTTATATTAACTAGCTATACTCGAAATTTCGTTCACGCGAACATACAAATTTACACAGTTTATTAAATAGAAAATATAAATTGAATATGTAATAAATCGAAAATCACATACAGACAGTTCAATTTCATATACCAAGTGTCTACTTGAGATCTGTTATATAGGAAAAACAATGTTATTTTTTGAATTTTGCTATAGTGTTAGTTACCAATTCATTCTTAAATGTAAAACCACGCTCGATCATAGTGCTTTGTTAGTTCTTGAGAAAGAAATAGGCATTTATAGTGCCATGGGACTAGAGATGTTAACATTTTATTTTGTTAAGTTAATAATTTTGTATAATTATTAGAAATGTAATTAAATACTTACAGAAAGGAAAGTATTTAAAAAATCACTTGCTTCATGGTACCTACTCTAAAATAATCGAAAATAATGAAAAATATTGCTATTTTCTTTTGAGTCTTTCTCAATAGCTAACAGTGCCGGATTTACGTATAAGCTAGACAAGCTGCAGCTTAGGGCCTCATATTATAAGGGGCCTCCGGGCCTCATATTATTAGGAGGTCGGAGAAAATAAATTAATAATTATTGAAATTATACATTTCGTTAATATTCACATATTGATACAAATGTTATAATAAAATTTTGATACATTTATTTGCAACATCGTGTTAAATTTTAAATAATTTATTATTTTACCAGGAAATTTCTACAATGTAACTTAATACTTTTACGTAATAATTGCTTATTAAAGACTAAAGAGAATTAAAAATTAGAATCGAAAAACATAATGCATCAAACTAATCTCTCTTCCTTCGATGTTTATCATTTGAAGTTGAAGATGTTGTTTCTGATTTTGCACTAAATAAATCGCGAAAGAAAATGTTCTAAATATCTAAATCATGTTTAATTTTTATTTTTGTTTTATACTTATACTGTGTAGCTTAAACTTTTTTATTGTTGTATTTTACTTCTTAACTACTTTATGGTAACTTAGTTTTTAGCAAAAACTAAATAATTTTATTTTGTGACAATAATTAATCAAAACATAAAAGTTTTTAAATTTTAATGTTGTCAAATATAAGTTAATACCTACTGATTAAAAAAATTTAAAAATAACAAAGAAATATTATAACAAATTTTATAAATATTGACTTTTATTTTACTACGAACTCCTATAAAAAATATTTTATTTTTTACGTAAATAATGAGAAGCAATGAAAAGTAAAAAAGGGGCCTCAAACATTTTATAGCTTAGGGCCTCAACAAGTCTAAATCCGGTCTTGATAGCTTAACAAAGCAATATGATCAAGCGTAGTCTTATAATGTGTAGTAATTTTGAACAAATTATCTACTTACAACTTTCATCTCAAATCAATAAGCACAGTTGCTTGTTGGTTGTCTAGGTGGCACATTATCTTTAAGTTATGTTTTGCACCTTTTAACGGATGTATGAATTTAATAAATTTAACATTTTCCCCATTTATATAATCGAAATCAAATAGAAAGGCTAGTATTAACTTGCTTTACAGCACACAACTAGCACAAAACGGTCGACTGTTAATATAGTCGAAATTATCAAACGGGTGGGATTTTTTATTAACAGCACAAAACAGCACATAATAAGCACATTTAAATAAAAAAATTAAAAATATGAATTGATGACTTAATGCAAACCAGCAGAGGCTGTATTGTTCTTCTTAGCAAAGATTTTAAATTGAAATGGAATGTGATCTAAATGGTTAGTTGCTTAAATATACATATTATGAAGTTGTACGATATTACATGTAGATTATACGTACCTACTATTAAAAACAAGAAAGTTTCTTAAAAATATTTATATTTATTTTATTTGATGATAAACAGAGAACAAACCAATGCAGGATCGTTTAAAAAGTAAACAACACTGTGGTTGCCACTCTTTATTTAAATTTATTTGGTCGTTTCGACCTCAACGTGATCATCATCAGCGTTCACACATTTTTTTTTCTTAAGTACGAAATATATAGGTTTGAAAAATTCATTACCATATAAAATCAAAATAAAAGATAACTACCTACCTACTTTATTCGTCGGCAGCTGAAAGCTGAAACATAAATAAAATACAATAGAATTCAACCATGTAGTAAGAATTTGATTGTTAGTGGAAACAAGAACGAAATCACGGTTAAAAAACGAATCGGTGTTCCGGTGGTGAGCAGTGGGTGTTGTGTGGCAGGTGTCTTCTGCTCCATGATTAACCACTGACGTCATATTTTAATAACGATTTCCATTCAGGACGCATTGTCAAATCACAATGGACAATACTGCAAGGGTGGCGTCGAATACAACTGTTAACGACAACGCACTGAAAATTGCAAAAAAAAGTATTTGTTTTACTGCACCGTATTCCGCATTTAGTAATCACATAAAGTAATAATTACTTTTTATCAACTTGATGTCTGACGTCATTTCATTTAATTATTAGATTCTTGTTTCAATTATCAAGAATTTCCTCATGTATATTAAGAAATCGTATAAAAATAAAATTGGTTGATATAATAACGTAAAAAATTATTGATGTTAGTAATATGATTGAATCACTTTTATTCATATCTTATGAAAACATTACAATCTTGCTTTAGAAATTAGAAACCGCAGTAGTAATATCCGATTAGCTTGCTAAGCAGTTCTAAATAACAAAAAATAATAATAAAACCTACTACCGAATAGTTATTACCCTTAATTTTTGCGAATTTTAATAAGAATATTTTTGCAGGAAACTTTAATAGGTTATATAATTTGATATAATACTGATTTATAGAAAAAATAGTTATTTATATATCTGGGCTGTAAAGAAGGATTTTTATTACGAACGTGGAAGTGCCACTGGTTTGAGAGTTCATTACCTGTTTAATTATTATATGTATGCTATTAATGAAATAAAATTATATGTACTATCTACATATAGTCACTTTCGTAATAATTAATAAATAAACAGTTAAATGGACTTTCAAATCATAGTGGAATCACTACCCTTGAATCCTTATTTTTGCAAATTTTGAAAAAAATATTTTTTTCTATAATCAGTAAATCAAAATATATACTATCTAACCTATTAAAGTTTCAAGCAGAGGTATAAAAACATTCTGTATAAGTATAGGTACCTATATACCTTAGTAATTGAGATGCAATTGCAAAAAAATAATTATTATGGAATATTGGAAGTAAAATTTGCGTTTAATTTTGTTGCAGCAATAGCAATATACATCACTTTTAAAGTAATTATGGTTATCTTATATTGACAATAGAAACATAGTTAGGTAAAAAATATTACCTATTTAATTTAATCGATCTATGCGATAACCAGAGACGTAGGAACCGCTATATCCGCCGTATCAATGATACAAGGCCTCCAAGATAAAGGGGCTCCTCCAGTCAACCTCAATAAGAACATATTTATTTATTATTATAATGTAAATTTTAAATATCTAAATGAATGAAAAAAAAATTGACTGCGGAGCACAATTTCTTTCCTTATAAATAAAAAATAATACACATATTCATCCGGGAAAATTTTGGATTGCTCACTCTAAAATTCAAGTTGCCAACTCTAAAATTTTGACCCGGCTACAGGCTTATGTTAACTGGTACATCACCAGGTTTACACGCAAAACAGTTTTGAAATGTCACATTGAAGGGCCATGTTTTTGTTTACTGTCAAAATTGTAATTTTGAAATTCATTCTACAAGATGAATATTATTTGTTCTTCATCATAAACAAATAACGTGAATTACAGTTTAGATTATTTAAAACATTAAGATGCTGAAATAAAATTTAACGAAGAAGAAAATCCTGCATTGATTATTTAAGATTTTAAATCCGATTTTTGTTTTAAATACTCATATGCAAATGGATTAGATTATTGAGCATATAGATCCTATTAAAGTGGTTACAAATTTTTTGAAAAATATGAAATGGAAAATAGGGGGGAAAAGAGGGGGAGGGGGTCTCTATTATAATTTTGGATACAGAGCCCACCCAGCAATAGCTACGCCACTGACGTTAACAGTGATTTACTGATAATTTTTTTTTTGTGTAGTTCATTAAAGTAGTCATATAAAATAGAAATTGTTTGCTAATTTTACCAACTTCGTTGCTCTTATAGTTCTCGAGTTAGCAATGGTGCGCCACTTAAAATGAACACCCTGTATATATATATATATATATATATATATATATATATATATATATATATATATATATATATATGTATATATATATATATAGATTTGGAAGTAGTTGTATATTGACCGTATGTAGTATTGATGAAGAAAAATTCTTGGGAATTCGGTCAGGCCAAAATATGCAAACCGCAAAACTTAGTTTTTTGACATATTTTATTTCAAAAACCAATATTTCGGATCATAGTTTGATCCTTCCTCAGGGTTCTACAAGAAAAACAAACATTTAAAATTTTTTGAAAATAGTAACTCTATAACATGTAAAACTGTAGTATGAAAAAATAGAAATTACTTACAGAAAAGTAATGTCACAATAATAAAAAACATATACATAAATACAGTATGGTACGTATACTCTCGTTAAATTTGATACACATAACAGGTGTTAAAATCTTTCAGGATCTGTGAAAAACAATTAAAGCAAAAGTCAACTGTTGTCCAATAAATATGGCTGCCACTGATGAACATTTGGCAGTCTACTTTAAATATAAATAATATACGCACATTATGCACAAAGGTACAATTTATTATACCACGTAAGTACACATTTTGTTAAATTGTGCATAGTTCGATGTAAAATGAAGAACTAAATTATTTGTTATATTAATTGTTTAATCTGTTGACGCTATGACGCTATGGCCTTCATTTAGACTTTAGAAAATTTGGTTTGATATATGAGTCGACTGATATAATATAATTAGAAGAAGCTTTGAATCAACCCTTATCTATTTGAATAGTGGCGAAGGGCTGCAAAAACCGTATTAGTTACCCTTTGTAAGTGGATATTACACTGTACAATACTCTGTTAAGCTCCATAATCTTACTAATGGAATGGTAAACCACCGTATTTCTATTTATTTCTGCAGGAAAACATTGAAAACGTAAAATCTTCAGATTTTCTTGTATCGAAATTATATTTTGTTTTATCTATTTTTAATTTGTTTATTATCAAATATATTTACTCGTTAACTAAGTTTAGATTGTGCTGCGTGAAACAGACTTTGGGTTATCTGTATCAAACCACCCCTGAATTCAAAAGTGAGAACAATACACTGAGGGTGCATACCCTGTTGCAAATCACCACTAGTCCAGATAACATCGTCATACATCCAATATCATTTTAGCTACCTATTTTTGTTGATTCCAGTGTTTTTGTGAAGCTAGAATAATTAGATAACACACATTCACGGGGATATTGTAAATAATAAAGACAATGTTGTCAACTTGCACCTGCCGACGATCTGAAAGGAAGTGGCTAACAGTTTTTATTGTTATTGTTTTTTTTGTGCTATTATGTTTTGTTTGGGTTGCAGGCGGTTTTTATTTGGGTAAAGGCGTATTAGCTCGCACATACCGATAAAGTTTAAAATAAAACAATAGGCAACTCAATGATATTTTAAAAAATTTGATTCTTTAATTTAAACAGTGTTAATAATATAATATACCTAATTGGGAATTGGATAGTTGTGCATTTTTCAATTTTTGTTTTTCTGAAATCATGCATTAATTAATTGATTAATTTTAATAAATGTTTCACGTTTGAAAAGTGTATTATTTATAAGACACAATTTTAAAAATATGATATTTCAATATACAGTCCTTTAACTGAAGTGTACAGACTAACAAAAAAATAAAATTTGTTGTGTTTTAAAAACTACTTATGCGACTAATTGTGTGAGTAAGTAATATTTTTTAACAATAATTAATTTTAACTTTTTAAAAATAAGGTGATATCAATATAAATTAGTTAATAATATTTTTGTATTAAAATTATTAAAATCAAATTGATAAATATGTGGTTTCGTGTTCATTCGTTCCGTGATTTTTCGTGCCAAATGCTTGGTGATTTTGTGCCACTTTCCCTTGCCTGGCAAGGGTTTTTCTGGCGACATTCATTTTCGTCTCGAGGCGTTTCGGACTAAGTACCTACTTATCTAATAGTACATTTTCGTTCCAAGAACCTTTTAAAGGATTAAGACTACCTGTATCCACAGCTGGGTACCGAAGCAAGCCGCTAGTAAGTAATATATTTATCAAAGTCACAGAATTACAACAAACTCGCTAAGCTTTTAAAACTAGAACTGACCCTAACATCCCGAACACGCCGCTGCGCGCAGCTTGTGGGATTGCCACATCGGGGGGCAACTGAAAGGGGTATACTCTGCCCGTAAAAAATATATTTAAAAATAATTCATTATGTTTTACGAGTAAATATATTTCATCATTTAATTGATTGTACAGCTTTTATTTATAAGTGAATTTGTTTTTTAATAGAAGATATTTATGTTCAAAAAATAACAATAAATTGTCAAAATTCAAATTAACATATTTCGATTTAAAAGCAAAATTTTAAAATTCTGCATAGACCATTTTGTAGATTGTACTTTTATCTTCAGCAATATCTTTAGATTATTATATTTAACAAAACAATAAACGCCGTGAAGTGGCGCGCGAAATCCAGTTTCGCCAATTTAAATTGTCATCATCAGATATACAGAATTTAAGCGGCAAACCGTAGTCAAGTAAATACTCTAATCACAGTAGTGTACTTATTGTTGTTTAGTGAAATGGAAAAAAATTTGAATTATAATAAATTTTACCTCCGTAGGCTCCCGTAATTAAATTCTCTATGCCCGATGATGACAATTTAAATTGTCGAAACTTGTAGCAAGTTAAATAAAGAGAGTAAAGATTAAGACGGATTTTTCCTTTACTTATTCCTTCTTGAACAATAATAATTTTCTCATCTTCGCTGAATTTTCAACTGTATCAATATGTATACATTAAAAATATATTGGCTTGAGCACCCTGTTGTAGGTACGTACAATATACCTACAGGTATTCTTAATCCTCTAAATCGTTCTTGGGACGAAAACGCACTATAAGGCACTTGGTGCGACAAGCCACAATACGAAACCGAATGCCACTGCTATAATCCTTTCCCAGCGGAGTTACCAAGTTTGTGTTATTTCGTTCCATATCCGTGTGAGTTGGTTTAATGTGGCAAAAAATAACAAAAACATGTTAGAAGCAAGAATGCTGTTAAAAAATTTACAGTTCAATTAAATTAGCCGAGAAAAATGTCGCTAGCAGCATGCTATTGACATGTTAGTCACAAATGCCAGTATCATAGTGTTAGCAGCAAAAAAAAACTAACTTGTTATTAACAAAATACATATATATTAAACATGTTATTGATGATAACATGTTAATTAGGCACGTTCAATGAAGAACTGCTGGCTATGGCTGCTGTTTCTGTCGCAATTTTGGGTGCTGCTCATTATAGTCTCTACATGTCTCTAACCATTACCATTAAAACACCTTCCCAATTTCCTTCCACGCATTTCCCGTTTTTATTAATTTGTCCTTACAACTAAAAACCGGATGATTTTCATAAACATTAATTCTTGCGATAATCTTTAATACACTACCTATCGCATTATCCTTCGGACGGTTTGATATCAACTTCCTTTGATCTAGACAGCAACAATGTTATCAACAAGTTACAATAAAATATAACAAATGCTACTTGTAATTATCACTGACATGTTATAACTACATATTAAGAGTGACATATTACTGACATATCTTGATGCGTCTCTGAACATGTCAATCCTAGAATGTTTTCAACATTGTTGGTAACAAACTTTGTTACGGTCAAATTTACAATTTTTTGTCAGATACATTTCTAATAACTATGTTGTTAATAATGTTACCTCCGATGTGTAGACTGCTTAAGGGTTGAGCGATACCACATATACCTACCTATTGCGATGTTTTGGGTTGGGTGCATTGAAGACTAAGGAATATTTTATAACTTATTCATCATCCTGTCGGGCCACATGAAAGGACTGGCGTGAAGGAAAACAAAGACCGATAAGAAAATAACGATTTTGCGAAGACTGTGCCAATGTATTACTATATAAAAAAAACATGACACTATAAAATATATTTAAACACGCTATAAGTTTTATTAATCTTAAAAATATGCATTCACTAAAACTAACAAAGCGATATGAAACGATACTAATATTCTGACATGCTGAGCCTGATAGAGATAAGGTCACACAGTAGAATTATAATTATGTCATTAATTTACCTTTCTTCTCATCTGGTATTTCCTCAGAATTTTTATTTGTTTTAACAAAAAAATCTTTTAGAATCAGTTGACAATTGGTCGTTTAATAGGTCGAGACATTTTTTGTAATTTACCTAGTTCACAGTTCAGTTTGTTGTGATGAGGATAAAAAAAAACTATTGTAATAATTTTAATTTAAGTAGATTATTTTCTTTAAAACTTAACTTTAAAAAAAGTTAATTAGCCCCACGCCACTGGTGGAAATAGTGTGTAGAGCAGTGAGCGGGCACGGTGCGCATGGCACGGCAATGTTAAATAGAGCACGGCTTTGGACTACGTGGTATGAGTTTCTATTGTGCTCCGATACTGCATGCATGGGGATTGGGTTTCCTAAACAAAATACTCTACTGATAACGTGGTCGACGGATGGTGGATAGCAGGATAGCGGACGGTGGACGGTAGCGGCCACAACGAAAACCTCAACTCGTCGACTCACCCCTGTATGCGTGTACATTCGAACTACCCGCTATCCGACCACCCGAGCCCCTTTCACTTTGTGTTGTCTTGCATCTCCTTTTTTAGTCCTGGTTTATCATTTATCTATCGATGTTGCGCTTGTTTTGTTTCTGTAGTTTCATGTTTCACCACCTCTCTCATTGCATATTATCCTGCCAGTCGCACGTGTACATACAATACAACCAAATGACGATTAAATACTGATTCCACCTTTATTCATATCAATTCGGGGGATAAACTAACAACTACTGATTCTTTTCATAAATGCGGTCTGTAAAATACACTTCCTTTATCAACGACATATAATTTTTAAACTACTATTTAAAATTGGTTAAAATCGGATACATTATGTAAAATCACTAAAATCTTTAAATAGCTCTAGATGTCTAGATCATGATTATTCACACCAAATTTTCAGATTAAATATAAAATAGATATTAAGTCAATTATTTACAGACGTTACAAAATATACCAGGTGTCTTCTTGAAATCTTATACCTACTATAGGAAAAACAATATTATTTTTTAAATATTGCTGTAGTTACGTAGGTACCTACTTATTCCCACCATTTTTATTACCTTTTTTCGGTTTTTCGCCTATAACTCATTTTTGGAAAGAACATTAAATTTCCTTCAAATTCCACTGGTCAAACGTATTTTGACCCAATAAGGTAGGTACCGAGAGACAGGCGTTCAAAATTAGGAAATGTTTCTCAAAATGACATTTTCACCCACACATTGACATTTAGCAGGATATTGCAAGTTCTTGGCTCATAACGACTGGACTATTAGTATAATCTATGAAATAAAGATATTCCTGACGCAAAAATTGGTGAAATAGATCATGTCTGTGGTAATGAATGAATTTTAATGAACTTACACAACTTTTAAATATAAAACAAAAAAACACGGGTAGGTACACACTCACACTTCATACAGACAATAAATAAAATCGTCTGGTTTACATTCTGATTAAAAATTTTGATTGTTGTGTAGATACTAGGTACTTAAGTATAATAAATGATACTACGCTAAAATCATTTGATTTGTTTTCATGAGCAATTTATTTCTTTTACTAAACAAAAGAAAATTAGGTATTTCACACTATGCTATTTGAAAATAATTGTTGTCTGTTGTACCCACATAAATGTATTGCAATGATTTATGACAAAGTAACTATTAAGAGACAATTAAACTAAGTAAATACTTACTTGCTTATCCAGAAATAATTATTTTGTGTAGATAAACACCTGTTAGTAAAGCATGTAATGGGGGCGAAACAAATGGTAGCTAAGCGCCACTTATTTGTTAATCACCACTCATACTCACTAATACGCATCCACCGGCCAGACTGTGATGGTATGGTTAGCACGAGTGGAGTGGCACGCTTCCAAACAGACCTTGATAACCATTAATACGCTGCACTCTAGACTAATCTATTTAAGGTGGTAAGGCACTTAGTCCCTGTCGTTTTTATAACCCGCCTGACAAAAAACAGAACACCAGCTTATCGCTGTTATTGTCGCTGTAGTCCCTTAATGGGTGCGCCCATGGTTCACTTCAAACATATAGTACAAACAACGATTATATACCTACGGGTGTTAAATTAAAACATTATTGAGAATAGACTATTAAAAAACGAACACGGACAAAAAATCGTAGAATTTTTAAGCATGTTCGTAATTTTTGAGTTCTCGAAAACGCTTTGGTAAGAAATACGGTAATGGTGTTTTTTAGTTAATCTGGGTCAATTCAGTCAAATCTACCTGGATAATTTACCTCGCCCTTTTATACAACAAAGGGTTATGAAAGTAATATATTTTTCTTTTTCGAATGTTGAGAGGGTAAAACTACTTCTTGTTATAAATTATACCGGTGGTGGTCCATGTAACGTGACAAATCGAAATAACTTTTAAAATACGCATCTAACAGAAAATTGCAAAAGCAAAACTTTCATAGTACAAAGGGGGACATACGATTATATTAAGGTACCTAATCAAAAAATTTGATTTTCGAAACTTAAGGTTTGATATTAAATGAGTAACACAAAATTTTGCACAAGTTCTAAATGAAACTGAAATTTATTAATAATTCATTACAAAAAATTTATCCTAGATACCTACATACTAATATTTATTATACGTAATGTTTTAATCTGTAAGTATTTTTTTCTTGCCAAACGTCTAATATAGTGTTGTTACGTGCCAGTTTACCTGCCAAAAAACCTTAACTTACCTTAGCACAATTAAATAACTGTGGCCATTTCAAAATTTTCAGTGGACAAGCTGGCAAGTCAAACTATATCCTTATTGGTTTACCTACAGTATAAGTATAATAATAATAATAATAATATCGGTCTTTACATCCCAAAGAACGTAATCGTTTGACTTATAAATGTTATAAAATAGATGCTTCTCTTCAAGATTACAAATTCTTAAGAACAACAGTCAAGAAGAACTTTAATATTCAATAAAAAATTATGTTTAATAGGTTGAGAACAACAACATTATAGTTCCCACTAAAATAATATGGTAATTTCTTATTGCAAATTCAATTCATAATGAAATCATTTATATCTTTTCACTAAATAATATAATTGGTTTTGATGTTCTAACTCAATAATTAGATATTTCATATGCAATTAACGCTGATGAACACAAACGAAATCTTAAGGACCAGACAATAATATCGTCCTAAGTAATAAAAGGTTCAGAGACAGCGCTTATTGGTCATTTGTTCATAAATAAAATTGCGGAATATGTTCAGTATTCCATCGATGATCTTAAAATAGTTAAATCTATTAACTCAGCTGATGATTGTCAGAAATTACAAAGTGATTTGATGGTTAATTACTGTGATCACAAAGATAAAAATTATCATTTAATTTTCAAAAATGTAAAGTTTTCATACTCCATGAAAAAAAAACTTCAAAAATATAATTAAGAATGGATTTGTTTTAGTAGGCATCAATCAAATTAAGAATCTTTGTGTTATATATACCTCATATTTGACACTAAAATATGAGCAGCATGTTCACAGTACTACTAAACAATTATACAAAAATATGGGAATTGTTATACGAAAACCTCAAAATATTTCACCAAAATTGAAACGATTAAGAAATTGTACTTACTGCTATGGGCTAATGTAAGATCAAATCTTGAATTGATATTGAATACAATTTTGCAATCCATATCACAGTAAATATTTTGTTGAAGAAAATTTGGTCGATACTATCTTGAGAAAACTGTCCTTAAATATACGAATTAAAAAAAAAAGTTCCATGATCGGTAAGTGATATATACACGTAGTTGTGAATCACCTGTATATCATCGAAAATATGGAAGATATTATAGATACAATTATTGATATTGTGATATAACATTTCATCATCGAAATATCGAAAATATCAATTTAATATGTGTATCAAAATATTTCGAATATCGAAATAACACATTTTAGGGAAGACTGGGGGCTAAATGGACTTGGGGCTAAGTGGACAATTCAGTTTTTAATTTTCCTGCTTGAAGAAAGTAGCTCATATTAGTCTCGAAACATGCCTATTAGTGTTCTTCGGTATTTAAAAAAGTATTGGACTTGTAGTTTAGTTTTCATAGCCAGTCATAGTACAAATGTGTTTTGAGTTGTCGAAAGTAAATATTTTTAAATAACTTATCGCATAACATCATTTGTTGGTGCAATATACCGGGTGTATATTGAAAAGTGAAATATAGGCGTTTAACATGGTAAATCAGTTTTTCCGTTCGCATTGCTTCCCTAATTATTTTAGACAAAAATGTTTCAAATAAATGTTTTTGAGCATAAAATTCTACATCCGGATCAGTAAACAAAATTTATTTTGGTTGCTTTATAACTGCAGAAATCAAATTTGAAAATACACGGAATAACGAATTAATAGTAACAGCCATGGAATTAAAAACAGGAGATGAACAAATGCGTAACGTTTACCTATATATATATATATATATATATATATATATATATATATATATATATATATATGCATGTATTATTATTTGTAAAAAATGTTTGCTACGTATTATAACACAAAATTCCCATATTTGCATTTCAAATGCACAACATGAAAAATATTATTTATTAGGGAGAAAACGAATTATGTCGGACAAAATTAATACAAAATAAATACAAATTAATTTAATTCCAAACCTAGTCCCATTAGACCCAAGGAATGGAACTATTGGGACATGTGCCACATTTTTTTAAATAAATAAATAAAAATGTGTACAATGTTGTTACATCCGTCCAACTACTATATCATAAATTTAAAATATTGTATATATCTAATGAAATATAAAAACAGTTAAATTTTATTATGTTATTCCAAAAATAGTTCAAATAGCCCCCAGTCTCCCCTACTCTACTATATCGACAATATAGATATCGTTATATCGATATTTATACCGATTTATACGATATTATTTATCGATACTGAAAATTTAATTGGTCATTAGGATTATATCATAATTAATAATTGAATAATAATAATAATAATAATCTATTTAATTTTGGATAGAAATAATAATTAATACACATTTTTTAGTCATTTTCAGGCTGATTCATACCTAACACATAGTACACTATTATTTATGAATTTTATTTCAAATGATACCTTATATTTATATTAAATTGTTGTTGTTAAAAGTAAAATTAATTTTTAAAAGAAATAATTAAATGTTGTACTGTACTTTCGGATATAGATAAGTATTATCTTTTTGGCCACATTTTTTACAGGCAGCATATTTACCCTATAATTTAATTTTTTATAATAATATTCCTAATATTTTAGACCATAAAATATAAAACTATAAGATAATAGTTATGGTATTTTATACTAATCTTGAATGTGTTGAATTCCCTTATGTATAGTAAAATTATAATGTAAATGTTCAATAATTATATTATACTTTATTTATTAAGAACACAGTAATTTGAATACTGGTTTTACATTTTGACATGAAGTTCGACTAACAGCACATTTACGAGAATTTGTTTATGTTAGGTATGTGAATTTGTTTTACGATTGGGCAATAATAGAGTAGCTGTATTCTTAAAAAAATTAAGTATATAGTAATTTAGTAACTTAATCTCATAAATAACCAAACAAACCAAATAAGCAAAAATAATATTTCTTTTCCAAATATAGAAGAAAGTTTTGAGTACGGCCCTGGCGTCGGTGTTCAACGATCGGTGACCGATGAATGGATAGCGACGAGTGGTCAGCGACGCGCACGACGCCACCATAACTGAACGCGTCTATATAGCGAGTCTACAAACCAGAAGCACGCCCTAGCACCAGCACCCACGTATTCTTCCCCTCCACCGCTTCCACCATGGACTTGGGACTTCGAACACTGAATTATGGCTCAAACTTGTCAACTATACCACAACTTTCAATCTAAAACGAATTTAGAGTTACCTGCTTTGAATTTCGTATAATTGAGCAGGGGCGGCCGTGATACAATACAACTGTGCTATCGGATATTATGCGATCTTTCCTACAGCAATTTTAAATATGTACGTACCGGAACCGTGTTAGCAATCAAAATAAAAAATGTTAGTAATAAAATAATGTAGTTATCATAGATTATCACATATGTCACATATAAATTGGCAGAATTAAAATTTCGGACATAATAAAAATTCAGTATACTTGAAAATAATTTAATTTAAAAAAACAATGAATTAAAGTTAACTGTACTCGTTATAAATATTATAAATTATGTTTGTTTAATAATATTATAAAACATTACACTTTCCTTATCATTTTGTTTTGTTAAAAAATTAATTCGTCTAATATTTTACTTCCCGGATCTATGTAATAGGAGTAAGTAATTATTGTAATCGTGATTAGACAGTTCGACGAGATTTTGTTGAATTTTCACGATTTGTACCCTACTGAACCCAAAAATCATGGTTTTAAAAAAAGTCGGTCTGTGTGTGTCCGTGGGCCTAACTGGATGTTGGATAACTTAAAAACGCGTTGGAATTTTTGACCGAAATTTTATATTTAAGATCTTGTGCGCCAGAAACAGCCTTCAAGTTCATTAATGAGCTTTATTAAACCAGTGGTACCAACTTTTTAAATTCCACTTTTTATTTTTATTAAAATCAAATTAAAGTTCTCGGGAAAATAATGAGGTCTTGCAAAAAGAATTTACATGCTTATTTTATTTGTTAATACGAATTTTGAACCTTCGTAGTTTTATTTAATATAACAGTTTGTTTAAAGTAGAGTTTATTTTTATTATAAAAACGTATTTAAAGTACAATGCATTCAAAACGGTGCCAAAATCGTGACGTTAACGGATACAAGCCAATGAGAAACAAGGGCATCATAGATCTGCATGGCAGTATGGATCTGATACCATGTCATATATTAGAAAGTATATAATTATGTAGAAAAATTAAGGAACATACGCAAAAATACTATAATATAATTAATATAACAATAATTTAATTAATCTTGTTTGTAACATATTTTATTTTATATAAATATTTTCATTTTCTCTTCAGAAACAATCCACACTTTCAACATCTATGATTCAAATTTTGCTTGTAGCAAGGTGGCGCTTTTGTCACTAAAACAAGGTCTGCTTGTAGTTTTGAAAATAGCATTATACATAAACATAAACGAAATAACAATTAAATGGGAAAGCGTTAGAGTTACTTACCTGAGTTTTGAAATGCTTATTTGAAAGTCATCGGCTAACCTTTGATATTGATCGTCTAGACATGTTTCTTTAAGATAATATTCTGCCCAATTGTTTTGAAATACATCCAATTTTCAGAATCGCTAGGTAGCTAAAAAATAAATGTATGATTATTATTTAATAACTAAGTTTTAAATTGTTATTATAATATTTATACTTACTTACATAAAAGTGATCTTCACAAAAATATGCTAGTCGTAACGAAAATTTGTCAATATTAATCTGGGAAAACCATTGTTTCCTTCTTTCTTCATTCTTCGGTACAGATATAAATATTTTTTTACTATTTTCACTTGTATTTATACAAGTTGGCACGAAACAAGTTTTTAGACGTTTTAAACTCATATTTTACACAACTGTGACACCAAATAATAACAATAACCTAATTTTCTATCAAACTTTTGACGTTTAAAATGACAACAAGCTCCCCGATATGTACTGTTATTTCATTGGTTTGTTCAAGGCGTTCAAGGTTTTGTATCCGTTGACGTCAGTGGACAAGGGGAGAAGTGGTGCTTTTCAGCCGTGTTTTGAAGAATATCACTTTTAATAATTATTTTCTCCTTTTATAAATAAATTTGAGAAAAAAGAAAAAATACGGGGTAAATATTTTTTAGTATTCTTTCGATTGCAACAATAAAAAAAAAATCGTGCAAGACCTCATTCTAGTAGAAGCATAAAAATGTAGGTCTGTGGGTATGTGAGTTTATAGGTTATATTGTTGGATAACATAAAATCGCAATGTATTTTGGACAAAAATTTTATATTTAAGATATTTAAGCCAAAAACTGACTTAAAATTCGTTAATGAGCTTTATTCGACCATTTGTACGAACTGTATAATTAAACTTTTTTTATTAAAATACTATCGAGTGTGGTATCAAATTAAAGCTCTCGGGAAAAGAATTCTAGTAGAAGAATAAAAATATGATTTATACGATCGTCAATTGTTTAAAAATAAATAAATTATGATGTATAATAAATTATTATGTACAAAGTGTACCTATTCTCAAATTAAAGCTCTCTGGGATAGAATTATTCTAGTTGAATAATCAAAAACAAAATATAAACGATGGTCAATTGTTTTTCCATGTTATTCAAATTATGCCGAAGTTGGTATCAACTTAAATCTTTCGGGAAAAATTATGATTTTAGGTAGGTATTTAAATTTTGCTAAATGAAGTATAAAATTAAAGCCTTTACGAAAATATATTATTATAGCTTATAGCCGGGGAAGAACTGTGGTGGCCACAGCAGATTTTTTAATGTAACATGATTCTATCATTATTTAAATACCTAATATAATAATAGCATTTTATTATTTTGGCCAATAATTATTATTTGACTATTTTATACTAGACCTAATTAATTTTAAATAACTTAAGTATATACTATTTATTTTGTACTTAATGTTAAAAATTGGTTTTATACGTTCATTTTCAGTAGATAAAGTATTACTTTAACATCGAGGGTAGATAAAATAAAATTTGAGTAGATAAAGTAAAATTTGAGTAGATAAAGTAAAATTTGAGTAGATAAAGTAAAATTTGAGTAGATAAAGTAAAATTTGAGTAGATAAAATAAAATTTAAGTAAAATAAGAATATTTTTACACAAATTAACATTAAGTACAAAATAAAATAATATATTGTACACGACGATAAAGAGTCTTTATCGACACGTGAAAGATAGCCCACTCGTTCCTTCGTCACTCGTGAACTAACATCTTTCACTTTTCGATAAATGATCTCTTTATCGTCTTGTATAATAAATTACTATTACAAAGTAAATAGCGTGTTATACATATAATATACGAGTAGGCAAGGATTTGTAGTTTTTTATTGATATAAGAGCAAAATAGGTAAACCTACCTATACTAAATACTTCAACTAAATATTGTAGATAATTATGAATTCTACAGATAAGTCGCCAACCATATTTTATTTTACACCTTTTGTAACAAGTAGGTACAAATTAAATCTTCCATTACAATATTTCTGCGTTCACATTAATTAATTATTTTTAAAAAACTATAAGAAGATCATTATCGTTTATTAAGCAAATGCTCAGGCATATAATATAATTATATAAATACTATTTTGATGATTGTGCAAAATTATACCTTTTGTATTGATTGTAATAAATTTTGTATATTATATGTGTAATATCATGTTTTCACAATTTATTAGTACCTACTATCGTTTTATAATTTGTACTATACTATCGGAGTAATAAGTATAGTCACTCGGATGTAAAGTTGAATAACTTGTTTAAAAATAATCCAAAAAATTTAAATAAAACTTTATACTAAAGTATGCACATGTCTACGTTATTGTATAGAATTTCAAATTTTTTAATGTATATGTGTAGAAATAACAAAAATTTATAGCAAAAATGAGCTATGATTTTAACACATTGTTAGAAACTGTTAATTTTAATGACGTCTACTGTCAATATACATCACGCAAAAAAATTCTAATTTTGGTATAGTATAGTTATAAACTTAGTTAACTTATTTGCTACTGTAAATTTGTTTAAATGTTTATATTTTGTTTATAATAATAAAATAAGTGAACATGTAATATCTTTGTTATTGGTAATCTTATAAGATTCAAATTCAGGTTACCGATGTCTTATATAATTATAAAAAAGAATTGTTAATCATTTGTGTATTATTTGCATATTGGCTTGAGCCGGCCCTGTATAGAATAGAATAGAATAGCGTTTATTGATTCGTAGATCGTATGTAAAAATATTTATTATTGGCTCGTATTTATTTAAACTTTTTTATAAAATTTTACAATGTGACTTTGCATATTATAAAATATGGTAAAATGCTTTAAAAATTATTTTTATTCGAAATGAAGTAACCTAGTTTATTTACTCATAGTTTCTGCAAGGAAGAATATTGAAATATTGGGAGCTATCATTTTCAAACTGTATAAAAAAGTTATATATTTCTAGTTTATTTGTGCTGACATTTTCAAAAAAGTAACTCGATAAAGTCACGGGTGCGTAATTTAATACGGTCTTTACAGAAACGTATTTTATCCTTTTCGCATATGAAATTGCATTTGAAAAAATTCGCGTACATGCTACATCGTGCTCTGAATATAACATTAGCTGTCGCATGCATAACATGCAGCATGCGGCAGTGCGACTCTATTCAAGTGCATCACATATGGAATAAAGGAACTTTTCGGCATGCTGAAAATGCTCAAGCAGCTTTCAACCACATTACATATTTTCAAATTTTGTTTCCCCTTGCAATCCAATTTTTACTACGTACACTATAAAGTTGAATTACATACTATTGCTTTAAGCAAATTTACATAGTGTTTAAACTATTTCGTATTATAGATTGAAAGTTTTCACAACTCGTATAAATAAATATTAAATAAGTTATGTAATTACATTTTATAGTTATGTTAATATTTTGTGTGCTTTTCCTTCTATACGTGTTAACTTTTCATTTTTTATTTACTTCATATCAAAATTTGAATATTTATAATAATGCAAGGTACCTAACCTACTCAATAAGAATTCACATTCACATAAGCATAAGCGTAAGCAGAGAATTTTTTAAAACGAACATAACAAATACGTAAAGTTGAACTGGATCTAACTTTACGTTTTTCTTACGTAGGTACGTACCCGTAGATAATATTTATGAACTTTTGATATCACATGGGTCAAAACTTTTATTGTAATTTAACATTTAAAAAATGTTCTTTTACGTAATTCTTATATTTACGATCATTGTGAATTTGGACTAAGGGTCTCGTCCTGGGTGTACGGCGTCCAAGACAGCATTATCAAGGGTAGTTTATTACACGGCGTAAAGTTGCAGTATCACGAAGGCGTTGAGTAATTCTTATAAATATGTGATGAGTAGGATGTTGTCTCTGGGGATAACGTTCTGCATAAATTCTCTAAGCCTGGTAACGAATTTTGCCCCGATTCTCCATAAACTAATAACATATCAACTACTATTAAACGTGTCATTTGTTATTTAAATTTACACTTTACTTTCAATATCACCAAGAACGAAAACAAAAGTAGGATGAATTTTTTTGAATTGAAGTACCTAATACAAAAAATGTTCATCGAACTCAATGCCTCAAATGAAATTCGATGTTTAATTCGTTTAAAAATTATAGTTGATTAAAATCAGAAAATACAAAGAAACATGAAATTTATTTATTTGCAATGTTTAAAATTAAGCTACACCAGGGCCCTCGAAATTTCAAAATTAATATTGTTCATAGAAAAATGTCTAAGAAATAAAATGCTGAAAACTGGGAGTTGATATATTAATCCGTAACAAAATAACAGCTATTTTTTGTGAAGGTGCAAACATATGACTTGTGTTAAAAGTATTTTTTTGTTGAATTTCCACTAATTATCTGATTAGAGCGTCAATTTTTAATCTAAGGAGGTTTTGTTATTTAAAATTATCTACATTTAAAAATCATCTAAATCGGAGTAATTTTGATCTGCTCCGAGATAACGCACTTTTTGATCAACGCGCCTCCATAGTATGTATATAATATTATTAATACTGTAGGTACACGAAACAACTTTTATCATTTTATTTTTATATTGAAAAGATCATTTTTTTAGTGCTCACTAAAATCAAAATTCGTAACTATTTGTTTAGTCTTAATACATATTTTATTTGAAATAGTTCAGTGTAAAAAAATTTATTAATTAGTCTATACAGGGTGTTTCTATACCTCTGCACGAAACTTCAATGACATATATATTTTGATATACTGATTATAGAACAAAAAGAATTTTTTAGAAATTCGCAAATATAAGGGTAGTGTACTCGTTGCAAACATTTTTAGTGCCACTGGTTTGATGCTACATTTAATTATTTAAAATTATGTTACTAATGAAATAAAATAAACAAAACTAATTAAATTAAAGGTATTATGTAATTTTCAGTAACAAGTGAATGTTTTGATTGTTAGGGTAGGTAGGTCAAGGAAAAAACATAGTTTAGGATATCTTTTTTTTATTTCATCAAAATAAACTACAACAACTCATTGTTATAAAAATTGTTCAAAATTATTTCCTCCTGCAGCTATACAAAATGCAGCACGTTGTCTCAAACACACACTACACGCCCGATGCAATGAATTTTGTTGCCTTATTATTTTCGCACAAAAATAATTCTTCGACTGTTTCTGGTTCATTTTGATTGTCATACACTAGAGATTTTAAATGTCCCCATAAATAAAAATCCAATGGATTAAGATCTGGTGACCTAGGAGGCCATGGTACAGGTCCACCGCGACCTATCCATCTACCTTCAAACACTTCATTTAAATGTTGCCGAACATTTCTTGTAAAATGCGGTGGTGCACCGTCATGCATGAACCAAGCTTGTTGACGCACATTTAAAGGAACATCTTCCAATAATTCCGGTAAATTATTTTGAAGAAAATGTAAATAATTATTTCCGTTCATTCTGTTTGGTAGTATGTAGGGTCCAATTAATGTACCATTTACTATTCCTGCCCAAACATTTAAAGAAAATCTATGTAGAAAACTACTTCTCACAACAATATGCGGATTTTCTTGAGACCAACAATGAGCGTTATGAATATTGTGAATTCCATCTCTTGTAAAAATTGCTTCATCACTAAATATTTTTATTTTTGACGTAAAATTAGCATTTACAGCATGTTGTTCTAACAACCACTCACAAAATTTCTCTCTGAGAGGATGATCTCGTGGAATTACTGCATGAACTCTTTGGAAATGAAAGGGATGAAAATTATAATCTTTAAGAATTCTCCAAACTGAACAATGAGACACTTCACCCATAACACGAGATATTCTTCGCGTACTGACTGTAGGTTCAGCGACCACAATTTCCACAACTTCATTTTCAACATCGTTTCGTAATCTTTGGCGACCGCCACCTCGTCCCACATTTCTGTGTAAAGTTCCCTCATCACGAAGACGTTGTGTGATCCTCACAAACATTTGGTGATGTGGATGACGTCTCTGAGGATAACGCTGTGCATAGATTCGCGCTGCTAATTCGGAATTTTGTGCCGCTTCTCCATACAATAACAGCATATCCACTAATTCACTATTGCTATACATTTTTTCAAATTTTTCCCACAACACCTTACCCTTTTAATACTGTATACGAAATCAGACTAGGAACACAAATAGAAAAGTAAATTTTGTTTAAAAATCATTACGTAATAAGACCAGGTACCTACATAATAAGTAATTAATAAATGATTATTTGTAGGCAGTTCATACTTTTATTTCATTAATAACATAATTATAAATAATGTAATGTACTATTAATCCAGTGGCACCAAAAATTGTTCGCAACGAGTACACTACCCTTATTTTTGCGAATTTCGAAAAAATTATTTTTGTTCTATAATCAGTAGGTATATCAAATTATATATGTCATTAAAGTTTCGTGCAGAGGTATAGAAACACCCTGTATACCTGTATACCATTATGTTTACTGAATATTAATACCTAGGTAGGCTCTAGGAAATTTTATTTGAAAATTGAAAGAAATCCGCATTTAAAGTTTTTTACTTTATGCATGTTTCACAAATTTTGATTTATTTTTTTCTTGTAAGAATACGTCAAATGTTCTATATAACATAAAAGGGTAAGCGATATTGAAAGAAATATCGAAAATAACGATATTGCAAAAAATATCGATATTGGTAACTTACCTACCTATTCAATTAATACCAAATTGTCGATGTGTCGAATTATCGATATATAATATCGAGTCATCGGTCAAAATATTGGATTATTCTATCATTTACTGCCTATACATAAAATTGTGTATTAGTTGTGCACAGTGTATCAATAAAAATTGTTTCAGAAATATTTGATACCTACATCGCAACATCGTGTTATCGAGTAGGTATTCGATGTATGATGTATCGAATGATCGAATATTGAATACCTACCTAGTATTATTGAATACCTATTCAATTTATGGAATTAGCGAATCATCGGTCTATCGAATCAAATTATCGATATTTTTAAAATTTAATTATTCGGTATATCAATATAGAGTAACAGGCGTTTAACATGAGAAATCAGTTTTATCTGTCAGTAATATTAATATTAACTTTTATTAAAATTAAAATAATTTATTCTTGTTTCGTTGTAAGTGAATATTATAATTAATTAGAAAATTTAAATATTAACTATTGTGTATTAATGACATTGTATAAGTTTTAATAAGTTGTATATGTTTAAATATTTAAATTAAATGTTTAAAGATATACTGGTATACCTACCTTCAATAGATTTCGCCGGAAACCAAAGCAACACTCATTTTAAAGTTGACAAGCTGTTCAAATAAATGTTCAGTAGATATTTACCAATAAAATTATGCAAATCACTATTTTATCCAAGATTCTTGAAAAAATGCGTCACTTGCAACATATTCAACAATTAAATTATCATAAATTTTTGATTTCAATGTAAAAGAATTTTGCGTCATGCATATATTCATAGCCATGGGACTCAGAAATACGCATACGATTTAGTTTAAGTGTTAACTCGTATATACTTACGACTTCTGTTTTATGCCTGAGTCTGATGGCAACATAAATGCAGTTGTGTGCTCTACTGTCAATCTCTACATTGCGTACAGCGCAAGTTTTTTCTATTCTGGGAGAATCACTTCAAATTTTTCATGTAGAAATATGTACATATGGTAAGACAGAAGTCCTTACCCAAGTGACCGGAGGAATACGTAAATATGTTAATGCAACCAACGTTCCGCGTTAGGGGACAAGGGAGATCCGTTCACCAGATCTTATCACTATATAGCTTTTATTTTAAATGACACAAAATCAGAAATACTTAATTTATTCTTACATTAAATAATGATCTATAAAAATTTCTTCAGGTTTCGGAGATATTTAATTTTAAATTATTTAAATTAATCTGATATAGGTTGCCGTGAAATTTCCACGGGGAATTTTTTTGTTTCCCGGATATACCTAACCTGAAAATTTCTTAATTTTAATTAAAATCATATTTAAAATTTATAAAATTAGGTATTTTTTTGGAAACTTCCCAGGTTCCCAAATAATATCCCGGGAAATTTTCCGAATTATTCGTCCCCGGGAATTGCCTTATCTTGCACGTTGTGATGTCAATAAAATCAGTAAAATTAAAATCATAAAATATTTGTGTCTCGTATTCAAAAGAATCCTAAATATTTAAGTGTTTTTAATTTTTATCATTAGTTCAGGGGGTTGCAGTTAATTAGTATGCTATCTAGTTAGTTTATAGACCAGGAAGTTTACATTTTTGAATTAACTATTTAGATATAAATAATCTATTTATAAAGCTGAATTTTTTGTCTGTCTTTGTATTTCTACATCTACATAAACGGCTTGTCTGAACTTCTTATTGAAGTCAGATTTTAAGGTATACTTGAATTCGATTGGCCCATTAGGGGTGAGAAGTTTTTAAAAATCACTGTAGCAGACGCAATATTTATTCTTTCCCAACGAAACTCGGTACCATTGAAATAATATAACGAAGATTGGTATTTTTTTAATCGGGTCATAAATATTGATTTAATTTGATTGTACTATTAGAATTGAAAGTTGAACATTAAGATTTACACCGTTATTTGTTCGATCCTCTTGAAATTTTGCACGCAGACTTATTTTGTATATAGAGTCAGTTTTTAAGGTATTAAATTCGATCGGATCAATCGGGGTGCGAGTTAAAAAACTATAGAATCTAGACCGTTTGTCCGATCCTAATGAAGTTTTTCATATATGCATTTCTCTGTTGACCAAAGCCAAATGCAAATAAGGTAGTATGTTTTAATTCGATAGGACCATAGGAGCGAGGGTTTAAAAAAACCGGGTACCTCAGTATATACATAATACAAACCTGAACCATGCAGAATTTTTTATGTAGCAGGAAGAATAGGTAAGTATGATATAAATTAATATGAATGTCAGTTTCGACATTTTTAATTGTTACTAAGAATCTTTTTCATCTTGAGAGCAGTGCAAATATCCGCTGAACACTTATTTTTCCCACTCGCAGAAGAAATATAAAAAGAGTGGATATCAATCTCGTCTCTGTCCAGGATAAGGTAATCCTCTGTTTTCTGAGAAATGTTCGTTCTGTATACTTAAATTTGCAAGACTATTTATCAAAAATCACAAATTAAATGAGCCTATACTTTACCGAAATAAACTATATGAAATGACTTCTTGTAAATCAATAATATTCTATTACCTATTTTATTATTACTTTATTTGAGAAGGAAGAAATAATGAGTATATACGTATAGATATTATTTGTATTTTTCCATAATGTCGACGTTTCGGTCCAGTTTGAGACCTTCAAGACAACTAAAATTACAATAAAAACAACGTCTCAATATCTTGTTGAGTAAATAGACAATAATTACTATACAATTACTCAAATATACAAAAACATCGCAATAATATAGTCAATAAATAGTATAAAATATTAAACTACAAAATATTGTTTGTTATTGTTCGGGCGAGGATTTGGAGGACGGAAAACGTTCTGGCAATATTTTTTATAAACAAGAAATATTGTTTATTTTCACCTGTACAAATAATAGAACTTCTCATGCTTGGAGATTCCTGATCCGACCACATGACTGCCAGAATGGACATTCCTTCTTTAGCAAGTATGCAAGTCCCCAACCTTTCAATTTCACTACTCTTAAAATGTCCACACTGATTTGACGGCCAGCGCCAGCTCTTGGTCTAGGTACTGTGATTGGTGCAGCTTGTGAACGTACAGTTTTAGTAAATTATAACTTCTTTAATCATATCTCCGATCCAGATTCTAGAATGATGAACGAAAGTATATTTATATGTTATAGAAAATTCGATTGCTCAGATTTCAGACATGACGGAAAACATTAATGTAGGTATTTGAAGATATAAAAGACTTGATGTATTTATAGTATAGTATATGCAACTTGTCGTCAAGAAATCATAAATAAATATTGTAATTAACTATTTAATCAATTTAATGTAGGTATTTGATGATATAAAAGACTTAATGTATTATAGTATAGTATATGCAACTTGTCGTCAAGAAATCATAAATAAATATTGTAATTAACTAATTATCACGAAATTAACGTTCAATAAATGTTCTGTTTCGGTTAAATAACACTCTTAAAAATTAATCAACAAATTTACATCATCTTCATTGAGAGTATTACGAACGAATTCAATAAAAGTTATTAGCTACTAGCTAGCCTCTTTTGATCTTAGTGAGTTGTCTCCAGTTAACTGTATTATACGTACTGAATTTAACGTACTGAATTTACGTACATACTGATTTAACGTAGTGAATTTAACGTACTGAATTTTACGTACATACTGAATTTTACGTACATACTGAATTTAACGTACTAAATCTAACATACTGCATTTAAGATACTAAATTCTACATACATACTGAATTTAACGTACTGAATCCAACGTACTGAATTTAACGTACTAAATTATACGTACTGAATTTTACGTACATACTGAATTTAACGTACCTACTTAATTTTACGTACATACTGAATTTAACGTACTGAATTTACCGTACTAAATTTAAAGTACTGAATTTTACGTACATACTGAATTTAACGTACTGAATTTTATGTACCTGCTGAATTGAACATACTGAATTTTACGTACTGAATTTTACGTACTGAATTTATCGTACTGAATTCAACGTAATACTGAATTTTACGCACTGGTCCATTTTGTCTTTGGGACAAAAAAACTATACTTCTAGACCTATTATATCTTACAACCCCAGTAATACCCAATTTTTTTAGTATCTGCTAACATCTGGTAGACATAATCAAAAACGGAAATACTTCCATAATTCTTATAACACATTATAGACAAAATGAAGGATGTAGATTGTGTTAGGGTTTTCTTCGCAATTTTGATGTTTTTCATTTTGACATTAAGGCCGAATTACTTTTTTTTTATCATGCTAGATTTCTAGTTCAATTTCCGTCCAAGATTCGTTTCATACTTATTTGCAAACTATTCATATTCAATCGGTAATCTGCGATTTGTTCCAAAACCAAAACTTTTAAAGGTTGGTCAAACTGACTGCACACTGAACTGAGCAGGCGTAGACAAATCTCAAATAGAAAAATAGAGCCAGCTGTGTATTTCTATATTAGAATTTTACTATCTCTCCGTAAGGACGTCAACGGAACGGTCGTATAAAAATATCAAGAATTTTTATAAAAAGGTGCTCAGAGGCACCAATGAAATATAACAAATAAAATTTACCTTTTATAAAATAAAAATGCACATCTTCAGGCTGGCCGGGACCTCTTAATAGTCCGGGTCCTGCTTCTGCTCACACTGTGCACACCTATAAATACGCCTCTGTCTCAGTCTATTTGTAGTGTTCAAGCAGTAGTCCAGTAGTCAGGTTATTCTAGCACTTAAGATTAGTTCGCATTAGGCTCGTAATTAAGTCGAATACCGAGTAATTTAGTAACTAAATCGACTAGAACTGACCAAAAAGTGTCCACATTAAGCCAGTCCTGTACTAGGGTACTGGTGAAAAAATGAAAAGGCTGCAGCCTTTCTATACCATACAAGGTGTTTCTATGCCTCTGTTCAAAACTAGTGTTTAGTGTCTCTTGTTTGAAAGTTCATTTAACTGTGTATTTATTAATTACTACATAACAAGTGACTAATTGTAGATAGTCTTATAGTATTTATAATTTTATTTTATAAATAACATAATAAATAAACAGTTAAACGGACGTTCAAACAAATGGAACTAATATTTTCACAGCCTTATTTTTGCGAATTTTGAAAAAAAAATTGTATCTATAATCAGTATATCAAATTATACTCGTATTATAATCTATTAAAGTTTCGTGCAGAGATATAGAAACACCCTGTATAATAGTAAACAGTGCATCGTGGGGACTACTCGTCCTAAAAATAGAAATAAATGGATTGACTCGACTAAATCACTTGACATACTAGTGCGAACTAGCCATTAAAATCATCTTTAATCAAACGAATAGAAAATTGGTATATATACAGTGGTGTTCACTTGTAACGCACCCGTTTATAGCGAACTCTCGGCTATAACAAACCCTCCTAGAATCAATCAAAAATTACGTCTATAACGAACTTTCAGATTTAAAATTCGGGGAATCCCCGATAATAATATTATGTGTGTAAAAATGGGTAAAAAATTTCTGAAGCGTAAGGCATTTTTAGTTAAAGAGAAGTTCGAAATCATAAAAAAATCAAAATGTTACTAGGCAAAGAGAGATCTGTCATCAAATGAGGTTATTTAATTCTATCAACAAATATGTAGCTATGTATATGATCAATGTCTCGTATGATTTTATTAATAAATAAAATAGAACTCGGAAATAGCGAACCATGTTAAATGCAAAATAGGGGTTCGTTATATCCGGACTTCACTGTATGTATTAAAGGACCTTCTTGGTTGGTACAGTAAAAACTGTCAGAACTATGAGGAACCGCCGCCATCTGGAAAAATATGTCTTTTTGCAGAATATCTCGTAAACTATCGAGTTTATCGATATAAAAGTTAATCAAAATTAAAGCTTATTAATGTCTGACAAAAGTTTCACAAGCCAAAAAAATGAAGTCTTCTACCAGAAATATGGCTCTGAACATATTATATCGAGTTAGCTAAATAAATGATTGTGTCGAGTTTCACGACCTTTCCGTTCAAGTTTATGAACGATATCACTCGAGGAAATCTTTAGAATTAAAACAGTAACAAAACAGAACCGCGTAATTTTATCAGACATCAAATGTGGTTGTTTAATACAAGCACAAGCAGCAAGACGGACAAGTAAAGTAGCGACAACTCGACAAGCAAGATCATACGATAATATGCGTGTGACGCGCTGAGCTTGTAGGTATATGTGTGGTGGAGTAAATGATACAGAGAGAGAGCGACAAAGAACTGAGAAGGGGCTGGGGTGGTTTTCTCCATTCAATCAGGAGCTGTCCCCAAGGGATTGATGGAATTAAGTGACCTCTTCTGAACCTGCCTTAATTAGAACCGAAACGGAAGACACAAAGACAGCCAAAAAGAAAAAGGAAATATTTCCTTCACATATATAACATAGTTGCTGAAAGTGAACAGAAAGTAGTGACCAGATAGCAAATGGTGTACTATATACCTTCCATCCTTTATTTTTGTCAGTATCCTCAAAAGTAATACCACAAGAGGTAATTTTCTATTGTGTTTATATATTCATATTCATCTTTATTGGCCATATTATACCGTGTATCTACTTGAAATCTGTTAGGAAAAACAATGCTATTTTTTAAATTTCAGACGAAAGACGTAAATACAAAAATTTATTCAAAATTAAAATTACATAATTTGAGACTTGTCGTTCATATTGCTCCAGAAAAACGCAATAAGAAAATAGGCATTTAGTATTATTTCAGACTACTACTAAGTACTATTACTAGGGTTGTATCCATGCAGGCCCGTAGCCAGGATTTTGTCTCGGGGGGGGCTTCGAAATTTTAAGAAATGGAGGGGAGGGGTTTGATTATAATGTTTCTTTATCAGGCCTGTATCCAGAACTTTTTTTTTGAGGAGGGGCTCTTAAAAAAAATTTAACGAAAGGTTAGAACAAAAAAATATATAATTTAGTATTTTTAGTACAAATAATTTCACATTTTGCCTTAATTCAAATAAATATGAATACATTTCAACAAAATGGCTGATTTTTAATAAATTTTCAGACATTTAGATACACATGGATGAATTTTAACGAAATTGATTAGAATTTCGGGGGGGGGGGCCTTCAGCCCCTCAAGCCCCCCCACCTGGCTACGTGCCTGTATCCATGTATATAATATACAATACATGAATACAGTCAATATTAAATGAGGTTTATATTAATCATTCTAACGTGCAGCTGGACACAAAATGTACAGCGGAAATTTTAAATTTGTGCATGATCTTCAATTTTTATGATTCAAATTCATCTTAAAAATGTACTATTTATGAATAGTGATTCTGAAATGCGTAAATTTGCTTAATTTTTATTTAGTTATGCACCTAATATTCATCTATAAAAATTAAATGTGAAGGTATATCATATTGACCATTTATTGCGCTATTCTTTTATTTTTATAAAGAAATTAAAATGAAGTGTTCATTATAATGAAAAAAGGTTTAGAATAAGCCATGTATGTAGGTATATCTGACGTGTTGAGAAAGGCTGACCTATTTTTGTGAATATGAACTAATTCTGTATGATTGCAATTCGAAATACTTAAACCTTATAGTTTTCCTTTGTAATCTAAATAAGGGACGATTTACAAATTATTGTTGCGTATAAATTTTAACAAACAAAATTTATAAAAATTTGAATTAAATAATTTACTTATAATATCTATTTTATTATTTATTTGAAAGGATAATATTACAAAATAAACTCTAATGAAGTAGGTATTTTAATTCACATAGTATATAATAATTGACGAGAAATCATTGAATTATCATATATGGTAAAAAGTAATGTTTTTGAATCATCCGTAGAAATTTTGTGTCGATTTAATAAAGAATATTACTTATTTAATTTCAAGAAAACCAAAATCTAAGTTACGGAGTGTGAAAGTGTCAGTCCATTAAACAAAATAAAGTACCTTAGTTATTATTTTACGTTTATTTGTATATTTGCTGACGTATTTATTTAATGAGCAATATGTATATGAAAATTTCATTTTAATAATTATTTATTTATTAACCCCGTCTACTCTCTCTCTCTCTATCTCTTTAACCTAATCACAAAACTAAAAAACTAAGGATATACTATAAACTTGAAATAAACGCACTAATATACAAACAACAAGATATTATCTATATCTACTTATGTCAAGAAAAGCGTATACCTACTAGATATTTCTTACTATATGAGACAAATATAAAAATGAGGTTCAAGTATAGTTTTAATTATTATATAATCAAGGGACAAATATTGAATTTCCAGAGTAGTACCTTAATGAAGAAAAAGTTGAAAGAAATGGATACTTGTGTAATTGTTTTAATTATGGTAAGACGGGCAAATTACAATTCATATCTACAGGACATACGCTGCCGCGGCGCCTGTTCAACTTCTTTACGAGCATTTTATGCAAATGGTGCGGCTGGTCGTCGGCGATAAAGTATTAGGAACGAACACTGTCATGTTGCTAAGTAATTATACGACTTCCGTTGTTGACGCTATCTAATTAATATGGGTATTTATCTTACAAATTAAGACGCCTCGCTTGACTTCAGTAAATACTGCTGAATTCAATGATTAATTACTTAAGGTATGATTATGGCGACGAGCGTGGCAAACCACGAAGTACGAGACTACCGTACTGCTGCTACCCTCACACTCTTACACCCTCACCCTCCACATCTTCTATCTCTGTGTCCTCATCCTCATCGTTACCACTACCACTCCTTCCGTGTTCCGTAAAACCATCGCCTCCACCACCTGGCGACGTGATAAAACACTCAGCCATGGATTTTATGTCTTAACAGTTGGGGGTCCTTTTCTCAACCGAACATGCTTTTTATGTATCCTTATTCACGTCTTGCCACATTATCAGTTTCAGTTTCTTTTTCTCTTCCTTTATTTTTTTATAAATTGGATCATTGAAGATAATTACAAAATACGTGTAGTATCTACCTACTATAAGAAATATTACTATAAGTTATAATTTTTAATTTAAGTCTAAAAATTATCCACATGATAAACGTTTTATTATCATACGTATACTCTATTCTTTATTAATAATAATGTAATCATTATATTTCTATTGAATGTCAACTATATTTTCTGATAATGACCATTCAACAGTATTAACTTCCAATAGCAGAGAGTGGTAGAAATTTTTATAGTGGGATTCAACTACGCGGACTCAACGGTATTATTGGCAATGGCCTACTTGCATAATTTTTTTTATTAAATATTTTTGAAGAATATATATACAAATTTGAGATCCGTTTTATTTTCACAAATTTTTTATCAGCAAGCCCAAAAATAATTAACGAAAATAATTTTACTATGCGAAAATAATGAAAAATAAAAGTCGGATATTAGATATTTTAGTAAACTGAAATTAAAAACTAAGTTTGACAGAGTTAATTCTGTACAGGGCCGAAATGTGTATTTTACAAGCAAATCTTACCGAAACTATTAGATAGTATCTACCTATATTGCAATACCAATAAAATTATACACTATAACTATATGTAGTATGTTTGTTTATGAAAATATCATGTAAATAACATAGATTTATTATAAAGATAGTGGCACCAGTCCAACTAAGATTCACTTTTTAAAAGTATAGTAACAAAACAAACAAGAAAATTCAGTAAAATATTAACAAAAAATATCTAGTGTATCATCTAGTTTAGTTGGGTTCTTTTGGTATTAAGGTGCACTTGCCATGTTCGTCTTCTGCCGATAGTAATTCCTACGTATTTGAGGTTTGTCCAACTTGTGACACCGGTAGAGCAGTGCGATTTTGATTTTCCGTAATCGATTATCGATTATGAGAAATAATCGATTATCGAATATTGATAATCGATCAATGTTCGATAATCGATTTTTTGATTATCGATAATCGATTATTTTGATTATCGATAATCGATTATTTTGAGTATTGATAATCGATTTTTTGACTGTCGATAATCAATTTTTAATTCGATAGGTAATAGATTTTTGATAATCAATTTGCGGGTGTGAATGATTCCAAGTGAGAAGAATGAAAGAAATTGTATGAAAAGGATTAGTTTTTGTTTCAAGGGGTACGTGCCAGGCCAACCCTGTTTATGGAATTGACTAGTTATGTGTGTACAGAAAAAATCTGAAAAAATCGATTATTATTACAATTGGTTTTAGAAATATCGGTTTATCGGTAGTACCTTTATACTCACTGGTAGTACCTAGTTAACCAAATTATCATAGCAAATAATCGATAATTGAATAAACTATAGGTAATCGAAACTCAAAGATTCGATAATCGAAAAATCGATCAACAATGAATCGATAATTGAAGAATCGATAATCAAAGAATCGATAATCGAAAAATCGATAATCGAAAAATCGACAATCGAAAAATCGACAATCGAAAAATCGACATTCGAGAAATCGATAATCGAAGTATTGATAAATCGATTATTTAAAATTGAGAATCGTTTGATCAATTATCGATTAAATTTTGATTAATCGATTATTTGTCCCAGCCCTAGACAGCGGGTTGTTTAGATGTAGGTATTGTTGTTTTCACTAATTCTCCAGTTTTTTAGCCACTTGGAGTTTGTAGGATGAGTATCATGTTTTGTGTCTGTTGCTAATATCGCTGTATGTAGGTACACACAGCATCTAACCACTTTTTGATAACATTAATACGCAAAATTAATAAAGTAAAGCTCTTTAATTTTATATTTATTTTACATATGCAAAAGACAAATTTAAAAAAAAACGCCTCACAAAAATGACAGTTACCGTTACCTATATTTAAATATTTTCTAAACCACGCATGATGACGTCATATACCAAAACTATTAGGTGAATGCTATGTTTTTAATACAGAAATATAAATCTTAATCGACAAAAATTTAAATATATTTATATCTAAAGGTGGATTTATGCAGCCCAAATTAAAATTAAGATTAAAACTAACATTAAAACTAAGAAGTTAAATATACACAAGTGTACGAACTGATTTACGCATTCAACTAACATTAAACTAACATTAAAACTAAACTAGAAAGATGACCAACTTCCAACTTTCTTAATTTAATGTTAGTTGGTTTCACTACTGCGCAACCGCTACAAACGTCACTTGTAGAATTCTTATTTTTCGAGCGTTTTTTTATATGTTTGTTTGGTTAGTTTGCTTGCTTGTTAGCGATTGTTATTGTTTAATATCAATTATTAATTATATTGACAGAAAAACACAACTCTTACGAATGAAAACAAATAGGTTAACCTACTAATCACATATGTCAAACTAAGAATGCTTCAATTTCGCAGGCGTAATGTAAGTCTGCATAAATGCCTCCTCTTAATTTTAATGTTAATGTTAGTGCAAGTGCTAATGTTAATTTTAATGTTAGTTTTAGTTTGGCTGCATAAATCCACCTTTATAGAAAATTACTAGTATACACATAGTGTAAAGCGTTATCTTAATATTTACGTTTGACATTTGCATTACTAAAAAATGACTTCTGGAATTCAGGATATACGCCACTAAACGCATTACTTTTAAATCACGCCTAGAATGTTTAGCAATAAGACGGAAATGAATTCTAGTGTTTTTTGCGAGATCCGTACGACGGAAGACGGTGACATGGAGGGCTGTAGAGTGTGGGTGTATCTTGGAGAACCCCCGGAAACGCACTGAACCCAGACAAGTCTGCTTCACTTCCTTACACTCGCGAGACGTTCGTCCGCGGGGTTCGGCACAGAGTTCCCACGATACACTACCGCTCCATGTTGCACGTTGCACGTCGTCTTCCGCGACGACCGACAAATTTTGTGGTTTTAACACGTGTGCGATGTGCTACATGCTACATCTAATGAAATAATACCTACTCCTAAGATGTCAATGATCTACTTGCTACTTGATCCATCCTGTAATTTATACCATTATTCCTTAAATCACATATTATTTTCAAGTTCAGTACATACGTGAGTACACTGTGTAATAAAACTTAAAAAACTAAGAAATTCACTTTCCTTATAAGTAAATGACAATTTCTTTTTGGAGGAAAAACTAAATAAACAAAATTACTAATTCATTACAAAATATAACATATGTAAGTCATAATTATTTATAATAATTGCAATAACTTTTATATTTCTTCAGCTTCAGTTAGTACGCAACATTTTTAATCTGCATAAAACATTTAAAATTTGAAAAGCAAATTAGTATCGTTAATCGTTTATATTTTTCATTTTAAATATCACCTAACTTGGGAAAGCAAAGATTGGAAAATTATAAACAAATATTTTATATTTTACAATCGGTATATTTATTTTACACAAAATGTCAAAATTGAAACACTATGTGTATACTTGATAAGTACCTTCGGTCAAACGAGAATTATAGAAACGACTTTTTTACAGGCTACATAATTTTTTATTTGAAACTTGAAATATTGTTTCATAATCTTAATATTATAGCTTAGTTTACAGTCGATATATCCCTCTTTTTATAGGAAAGGTAAAATAAACCACTGCTAGAAGTTTTAAGAAAATTTGAACTCTTTTATATAGAACTATATAATATTTCACAAATAGAAATTTTAAAAAATTGAGAAAATAAATCACATTGTCCGGATAACGTATATCTGTGCCTCAGAGGTAAACTGTATTAAGTGACATTCTGGCGAAAAATGAGATATAAGTAAATTGAACTTGGCTTTGTTGTTGAGTATTATGTCATTTATAGCTTATTTTTAAAATTAGCATCCTTTATATACTATATTACTATCCAATTTTATTTTGGCGTTTTTAAAGTAATGTGACTTACCTATTGAAGCAAACTGTTTAAGTCTACTTGATACTTGATATTTTTACAAAATGTTTTTTGTTTTTATTTAAATTTGAAATATATTTCTGTGTTAAGTCACAAATTGTATTAATTTATCAATGGCAAAACGTATATAGTCCAAAAAATAGTATAAGTGTAAAAAAATATCATCCCAACTTTACGAAGGTATGACTAACTAACTTCCAAAAAATTCATTTAAAAGCCGTATCTTTTAAAATGTGAAAATAAAATAAAAAATGTGTACTTTGAAAATGTAAATGCGTTTTTCTCGAAATATTATAGGTACTTTCTGGGCTTAACATAGGTACTTTACCCCTGAAGCACATCAGATATATACTTAAACCAGGTATGCAAAGTTTTTAAAAAATTAACAATTAAATAAAATTGTATAAAAATTACTTATTTTTTAAAAAATCAAAACTTGAATATTTTTAATTTATAACTTATAATAAAATTTTTAGTGAAAATTGCACGTTCATTACACACAAAACTGTATAGCATGTACTTACCTATCGTGAAATTTAAAAAACGACCATATACGAAATTATAACAGATATTTTATACCTATACAACGAAAATAAACTATATGATACACCCGTTCAACCCATTCGTTAAAGTAATTAATGTGTTATAGATTTCAATTTTTTGTTTCACCTTTCACCTATAAATATAGGCATTTGTTCGCCTTTCTATCTTTGATGATTTTTTCCTGTCATTTACTTTTTTGTGATAGATTGCATTTATTGTATTAATAATTGAGAAATACGACTGTTAAAGTAATTTATCCACATAAATTTAAGGAGTAGGTACCTATATAATATAACAAAAAAGTGACCATGTAATCGACTCTGGTTATATGTAAGGTTGTAAAATTACTTGAAAAATAAAAATAACCGACGTTTCGGTTTATGGTTATGTAAGAAAAAGAATATAATTATGTTGTATGACTGATTTTTCAAGTAATATTTTCAACCTTATAATATAAAACCTGGTGTTTCAAAAATCCGCGTTAATTGGTTTGATGGTACTTTAGTAATATGTATATAGTCAGGTAGATAAGCTCATATTTATTAGGTTTTTGGCTACCAGCATGACACTTGCCAAGCTTTGACTAAATACGTTTTGATTTAAAATTTTGCCCAGACCATTTCAAGATTTTTCTATTTTGAGAAAATAGTAAATTTTAATATAATTTTTATATATTGTATTTTATCAGATGTACTTTTTGAACAGGTCTAAGTATTGACTTGGAATTTATGATATTCGATATATTATATTTATATTATAAACTGTCGCATAGTTCTCTCTTACAAAATCTTTAAATTGCAGTCAAACGTCAAACCCTGGTAGGCACAGATTAGGCACAAATTAATGATATATGTTTCATAATTTGTGCCTATAGTCATTTTGCCAACTTCACGCACCTGTGCGATTTCCATACTTTTTTCTAGAATAAAAATATACGCCCGGCTATTTTCTATTCAAGATTCATACTAGATTTGTCTACGCATATGCCGCAGTTCAATTTGGAGTCAATTTGACCAACCTTTAAAAAAATTTGATATTTTGTTTTGATTTGTTCACGTTGACGTGTTATTCAAGTTGTGTTTTTTCCATTATAAAATCTAATCTCCAAATCTTAAGTTGTCACTTCTTGTAAGAATAAGTAAGAATATTATTTATTATTTTAAATGTCGCCTAACTTGGACCATTTCGGAAAAAATCGAAGAATTCCGATTGTATACGAATAGTTTGGAAATAAAGTTTGAAACTTCAACAAATCTCGGATGGAAATCAAACGAGAAATCTAGCATGAATCTAGACGAAAAAAGTATAATGTAAAACAGGCTTAACAGATTGAATGTTGAAGACCAGATGTCGATATCGTGATTCATTCAAAATAAAAGATGTTTTTGTTTGAAATGACAAAATTATGGTTTTATTTAAAATTACTAGAATTTACTCATATAGGTCATATATGTTTTTACAAGTTTCTCGAAAACTCTACCACTTACATAACAAATAGATATATCCTTTTATAGCAAATTGTAAGATCTACAATTTAATATAGGTAACAATTTTTATCGTAATATTGATCATTTACGAGATTTTGAAACCAGGTGTTCAATGGGTTATATTGGTAGCCAGAAACCTATAATATTCATACTAAAAATGGAGCTTATCTACCTAACTTATATAGTTTTGTTAATTTTTATATTTTAAAATTTTAATTTTATATGTTTAGTGAAACAAATAAAATTTAATTTTTCACTATTTAATAGCGTACCTACCTTCTCAGCAATCAACAAATCTACTCTCGTTGTTATTTTTATTTTCAATGATGTGATTGACACGTGGAATGAATGAATGTGTTTAGGGGTTTGTGTTGAGATATAGCGTAATTTTAAATATGTATGTAATTTAGGACACTCTGTCAAGGCTACTTCGTAAATTAACTATAGCATAGGTATATATTTTGCTTACAGATTATATATTTTGCACGTAAATATTACCATTGCGATATTTAAATGTGCGAGTAAAGGTAAATTGGATAAATTAATCAAATAAAAATAGATATTATATCAATTAGTTTAAATTAAAAATTTCGTAATATTTTGTACGCAGCATTGTGTGTTTAAAGTTGGTGTAGAGCGGCCGTATACACTTTGATTTTGTGAACGTTAGTTATGACGTCGATGTGAGAGGTTACAGGAGTTCATACTTCCTTTTCCGGACAAGTTGCAAGATGGCAAGATGCTAGCTATACGGCCTAGGGCAACACGCACTTAACGTCTGAGAATCCCAGTTATGTTTATACACCCTCTTTAAGTTGCATAGTGCACTCCCTCAAAAGCATTTATACAAACACGTGTGAATTTATAACAAAGGCGGATATCTAACGCCTACCAAAAAAGTGTCAATTTGTCTAGTCTAAATCTCGACCAGTGGTTTTTGCCGAAAAAACTAGTAAAATGCAAATGGTCGCAATGTGTTTTTTCACAATCAGATGTTCTCTAATCTAAATCTTCTACTACAAAGTGTCGTTGGTAAAATCCCTCTGCGCTTATTCTACTGTACCTCTCGAGTTCGTCCCCGTCCTCAACCTTAACGCTCTATAGCATCCCATTTGTTTGTTGGGCGATAAGGAGCCTGAAATCTGCATATCTGATCACATTTTGAACACGACTTCGGTTAGCTAGATCATTTGTTTCACAAGGAAAATACGCTGGCCGTAAACCTAAATCCAGCTGCATTAGTAGAGTTAACAATGAATGGTCGAATAGTGCACGGTGAACGCTCGCATGTGCACAAAGCATAAAAGGCACATACTTTTTATATTTTATAAGAGAAGTGAATTTATGAAAACAATTAGAAAATTGCGGTAACGGGGGACACGGTAGAACGATTGTAGTTCAGGTGGTGTTTACCTCTTTGATTTACCTATGTTTTCACCCCCTTGTCAGTCATGGAAGAGTGCTCAGCTTTTGTGCTGTTTCCGTTTAGTCTCTGGTTTAAATTAACTGCCGGTGTGCAATCATCGTGACGAACTCTTGTTTAGAAAATTGCCGCTTACCGACCAGATTTTCACGCTATACTCTTTGGTTTACCCTGCAATCTGCATTCTCCCACTCTGCACCTGTACCCTAACTGACATTGTCACGGTATTATCCAAATCGGTTCCGATATTTGTTTGGCTCGTAAATTATAGAAATGACGTGATATTTTGATGCAGGAGAATTCGCAACACAGCTATTTTCAAGCAACTTGTGCTGTTGCAGATACATTTCGATCAGATAACAGTAAATCGATTGGAAATTATAAATGGCTTTATTTTCAATGAATTGTGAAAAAATATAATTTTCACGTGTACCTCGAGTTCGTATCGGGCGTTACTTCTCTCTCACTGTTTACAGATGTTATCTCGTGTACATTCGTTGATGTGTGTGGTGTGGTGTTATGCGGCATTCATCAAATAAGCTATAATAAAACATTATCGTTTTCGTCCTTACATCCCCTCTGACTCTGACTTTAACACAGCAGTAGACTAACATACCAGGAAATAATATACGTCGGAAAAAACACGATATAGATAGAAGTTTTGTCTAACATCTTAATTTAACCATATTCTGTTAAAAATACAGAAGAAATAAATTATAAAATTGAGTATTGTAAAATGCAATCCAACATATAGTTCAAAAATACAAATATTTGTATTGTATATGTCTTGTACTGTCGACTGAATTGTATTACACAGAATTTTACATTATAAGATACTGCGGTCAGTCTAGTTCCTTTCTGTAGTATATTATACTTTTATGCCTGGGGTGCATATTACAACCTAGCGCTTATTTTATGATATTGGATAATATTCAATACTAAGCATTATATAAATAACCCAGAATAAACAGTTAAGGCTGAAGTCATATTCTTTTTAAAATGAATCATATATGATGTAATTGTTATACCATTCTGAAACACTGGGTTCAGACTATAGTACTGAGGGTGAAAGTAATGACAAGTGTTAAGATGAGCGAAGAGAGCAGAGGCAGTGTAATGAGTCGGTGCGCTAATTGATTCACATTCAGCGGTCACCGTATATCCTGAGGGAGTAGCACTAGACGGATGGCCCTCGTGGGTCGTTTGCCTCCTACCACCCTGCTAGTCCGGATCGGAGTTGTCGCCTTTGTTTGCGTAGAAGCAGAATATTACAGCACCCAACGATTCATCTTCAGTAATTATGCGCGTAAACATTGGTCCGGTTTACGGTGCATACTGCTTTGATCCTGAGTCCGTGTATCCAATTAGCGTATCACCTGTGTCGAGCGTGGTGCGTGGCGGTGTGGCTTTATACCTCCTACTCGTACTGCCTACCTTGTAACATTCTAGCACTGTGTTACGTGTTAGGTTGCTTGACGACTCACATTGAGTGAGGGTGTCGTTTACTGGGTGCTGACTGCTGGATACAGCAATGATGGCCCTTGTAAAGAGATTGTCTATTGTGCAAGCTTCAAATTGAATTCGAGACGCTTTGAAAGCAGGCATCACTGACGTGCGTTTACCACTCAAGCATGTATCTGGGAACATTAGCGCAAGCAATCCATCCGTCGATTGCGCGAGCAAACGGTCGTGTTCACAGTCTGGTTAATGCTACATAGAAATTCAGAAGTACATTTCGAATGGCTAAAACGAGTCGAGTCTGTATTGTGACAAAAGCAGCCTTAAATCGATTCGTTGAATGCCGCGGTGGCGTCGTGGTAACCGGAGCATTCACGGATGTTCCCGTAAATCTGCTTATTTCCGAGAAAGTCGTGCGACGTCGCATTTCATTGGACTAACGCGATATTTTCAACGGACAAATCACTGACGCTTCCGGCACCATTCTGCACTTTAATTAACTACAATTCTACTCAGGCTGTAAATTGAACATTGACGTTTCAAGTAGAGTTGTAATGAATGTTCAGAGTAGTGTGATGGTAACAAAGTAAGTTGTATATTACAAAGATAAAGTGAAATACTTATAAAAAAAAATAGACTTGAAGTTACTAACGTTGAACATTGAACGTTAAGCGCCAAGCTCTAAACGTGATTCGCAGAATGGAGAGGGCGGTGGCGGATGCAGGCGATATCAGTCATTTCTAATATTTTATCTGCTGTCAACCGGAGCATAAAACACTGCAGATAAAGTGGTGCTCTGTTCCTGAGGGACCAGTGACCGAGCGTCGGCCCAATCTCCACCGCTCTACCCTCCCACTGACATCATCGGCATCGGATGGCGCTAGCTTTACCAGTTGCCAGTCACATCTTTAGATGTTTCTCATTTCACATTTTATATTACCCAAACTGCACACCTGTGCTCTATTGCTTAACACTTAATTATTATTACTTGTATACATATTTAATTCATGAAACTTTTAATGATTAACCATAAGATATAGTTGTACAAGTCTAGATATTATTGTGGTAGAATTGCGGAATTAATGGGTGGTTGTGTGTTGTATGCGCGCGCTAGAGCATCCAACTTCTGAGCGATTCATCAAACAACGGCAACGAACGAGCTATCTGTATTGAAAAGACTAGCGTAAGCGCCAGCGTGCAACTATATCGTCGTTCGGTGGTTGGCGGCTGTCACATCGCCCACAGCATAACTGGTCCATCACAGTACATATTAAGATCAAACGAGCTTTGCCATTGAAAGCCGAGCTTTTCAAATCAACTCCCATTGAAAGCTTCGTTGCATTCAAAAACATGTTTAACCATCTGTCTAATTAACTCGTGGTTCAGAATTGCAAACATAATATAGCTACCACTACCCGCTATCAATACCACTAGCCAACGCATATGTGATTAACAATGCCGTTGTACAGGTATCATCTCACAAGTCAAACTTGTTGAGGCACAAGGACTAGAATGATTCGCGTTTGCATTTGTTGTATAAGTTTAGTATATCATTTAATAGGCAGAGTGTCCCTAGAGAGAAAGGGTCGGACAATGGTCAATTCAGAAGAAATTACCTAAACCATAGATCTGTAATAACAACTAATAAGAATAATTAAACAAATTTTGATAAATTATGGGGTCTACGCACATAAAAAATAAAACAACTAAGTCTGATCTAAGAGGGATGTAGTGACGCACTGGGTGATCAGAAGGGTGACACCAAAATAATTGCCTATACGTCTATTTACGCTGATTTTTTTGTTTGCTATTAATATTTTATTTTATTGCATTTCCAGTAATTAAGGATTGCACTGATAATTAGTTTTTGTGAAATATATATACCTACCTCACTTTATTAAGAATCGATTTAAAATGAAAGAACAAGAATAGAGAAAAAAAGTGATTTTATTGGAATGTTGCAAAATATGTCATAGGTATTTATTGTCTATTTCAAAATATTAAATGAATATACATAGTAGCTACTCAAATTGTCTGAACATTCAACGTCGGCGGCGTCCGGCGTACTTTTCTTTTTACTAACTGAAAATATTTCACCTTTCAACAAAATCCTATGCAAGGTGGTAATATTATCCCAAGTGCGATGACACTGAAAATAACCTTCGAAGTATGTATACGTACCTATATACAATAAGTTCAGTTTCTAATCATTCTAAGCTACGCATCTACCTATCACAGCAATCAAGTGAGTTGGAAAGTGTCGTAACTACCAGATGCCACCATCTATTAGTGGCAATTAGTAATCTAAAGTGTTGTGACAACTTGAGCACGTTCGTGAGCCGTAACAAATTATTGAAAAACTACCCCAAACTCTCTCTACCCTTGCGTAGAACGAACGGCGCACGACGGTCACCTGACGCGGAGAACCGCATGCAACGAACTTAATCCACTGATTACATTATGATTGCATGATTGTCGTATACAAATGGGGGCGCTTAAAGTCTTAATACGGTACGTAACGGACATAAATTCCCTATGACAGTATTAAATCCATATGAACTGATTTATTGATATGCACATGAAGTACTGTCAAATAAATCAAATTTCGCGTATATGTTATAAACTCTGCGCTCATTTGTCTACTTTAATACTATGGGCTGAGTGTCACTTTCGAAATTTTTTATATCATTTAATATAATCGTAACTCTGTGACCAAACTGTTACAGAAGTTTTTTATTATATAAAATAAATAAAACCTTAACACTCTACTTCGTCACGTTACGTTATCGTTAGTTTTTAACCCTCAGTTCACCGCGGGTGATTCGGGATTTCTGTTAATAAGCATTTCGTCATAAATAAACAGAGACTCAAATTATATCTTAATCAATAAATACATTTTTTCTGAGATTTTAACCCAACAAATCAAATCATATTTCTAACCATCAAACAATATTCAGTATTCTTATTAAAGTTTATTTAAAAATTGAGTTTTTCGTAATATATAATAGACTGTGGAATAGTTTAAGCAAGCTAATACCCGTGCACCGTGATTCTCTAAACGTGTAATGCCTATTTGTTTTTCGATTTATGATAAAATATTCATTAAAAAATTGCAAAAATAGGTTATGTTTATTTAGGCATAGGCATAATAAAAAAAAATTAGAAAAAAAATTGAAAAAGTGGCATTAGAGCAGCAAGTGATAAGGCAGTAGACGGAATTTGGATAATTTAACTCATCTGTATTTAAACGTTTAGGTTGTATTTTTAACCTTCATCAGTGCTGAAAATTATTTGATTACAGGAATAAAACAATATGTTACAATTATATTATAAACACATTAAAATACTATAAATATACTGGTAGATTATTACTTGTTATTAAAATTTTTGTTTTTAGTTTAGTTTTATGGGTACCTAACCTATCACGAAGATACATTTTAGTTTTTTTTTCAATCATTTGACGTCCTGTACTAAAAAATTCATTTATAAAATTAATTAGAAACATTTTCAATTCACATAATTTTAAAATTGTAGTGTGTAAAACAATCATAAAGATTCAAGACTAAAAACTTTAATTAGTGATGCAACGGATAGTGAATTGGCCGAATACCGGATATCGGATATTTATATCATTATATGAAAGTTTATTGTATTATAATTTTTTTATTTACCTTTAATTGAATCCTGGTCATGGGCGAGATTCAAATAAGACAGCACTTCGGAAAAAATTACCAGTATGACGACTTTTTTTTGTGAACCTAGAAAATAGTGTTCTAAACAACGCGTATGAAAAGTCATCGATCCGAGTATAGGTAGGTACTACAATCTCTGTAGTTTCTGGTATTTCTTTGTCTAATTTGACTGGACTACAAGCCCTTGTTATCGCTTGTTACAACCACTAGTCGGTGCCCGATAACTTTGTGATTGACAAGTTAATTGTATCCCGTTGTATCCCAACTTGGAATAATGACAAGAGTAGATACTGATCCAAGTAAAGACATGAAAATTTCACACCGGACCCAGATTCAGAGCCAAGCACTTTACCACTGTGCTTTCTCGCCATTCGTAACTTTTTATAAAATGTTTATATTTTAATGGTAACCATGGGATTTAATTACTCTTAATGACAGAATAAATTATTCCAACCAACGTTTCGACCTTATTGAGGTCTTCAACAGCAACAGATTAGCTATATAATAAAAACACATAACAATCAAAATAAGGTTAACATCCAACACATTAAAATACAAAGGTATTACTTAGTAGTCAAAACATAAAAAAGCGATGAAACATATACACTCTAGACAGATAATAATTATACAGTCATCAAATAATAAATTAATGTAAGCATAGTCATAAGATATAATAGTGTACTAAACTTAATACATGTTAAAATAAAAATAAACTTGACAACATTATTCACATAAAATACACGAAAATAACCTTAAAAGTAAGAATTTTTTCAATACTGGACATGAAGTAGGTATCTACTTAAATGAATAAAATCATGTTAATTTAAGTGTATGGTAATCTACAAAAAAATTAAAACATACAAAAAAGATCAATTTCCCTATAACTTTTGTTTAAGTTTGAAATTCAAATTGAATGAAAATTTAGGATATGCATTGTAGTTGTATCAAATTATGAAAAAATGATTATAAACTTTGGAGTTTATGTTCATGTACTTATTTTGTATGATTTTAATGTTGTCAACTTTTTTAATACTTTGAAATGTTTTCTTCGATATTTTGTACATTTAAATTTTATTTATAATTATAACAATGTTATTGTTCAATATTTTCAGATTTATAAATCTCTAAAACCTATAAATTTGCAGCAGAATTTCACTTTCCAACATACCTTATCGTAGGAACGATCACCAAATTATAAAAATAAGATTATGTATCCCACATTGCACTTTTCACTTGTACTATACCTGTGCAACTATAATATACTGTATTCTATTATTTGCATGTAAAAATTTTGAGCATTCACTTCAGTAACAGTACAGTTGGCGGTGATATGGTGTCGAATCTGTTTCCTAATAACATCACGCTAGACGTCGTGGGGTGGTAAAGCTTTTAGACTAACCGTTTGTCACGTCTAAGTCTAGTCTTATGTGTCACTTGTAAGTCCATTTTGTAAATGAAATCAGACAAAACAAAAAAACCGTTGTTCAATCAAGAAGACGGCAGACGGCTAAAACCGGCAACTTGTGTGTCAAGTATCATAATATGTGCGTTGGGTGCTGAGATCAACTAAGTTCACACAAAAACTTTCAGTTTTATTGCCTTTTATCGGGATTAAAATAGACATGAGAACTGAAACAAAATAATAATTATTAATGAAATATGTATTAAAAGTAACAAAATTATATTTTTGTTAATTTGTAGTATTTGCAAATAAATCAAGAAGGTACCTAGTGGTATTTAATACATATATTTTGTTTCGTTGGGGAGTATAAGTATAAATTTTGTAGGGTAGCAACTATTAAAATGATATTAAAAGTGTAACTCCCTCTTTAAACAGCCAATTTTTTTATATATTTTATTTTTTTAATTATTTTGTGTAGCTTAATAAGTAGGTACGTACTGTAGTTTAATTTTTATCATGAATGAGAAAATAATAAGATTTTTAAAATTAAATCATATAAAATGACAAAAATTACTTTCTTTTCTGTAATTGGGAAACTAAATATTCTTTATTACATTTATCAAATTTTGAGTTATGTATTATAGAAAATATTAATTTTTATATCTACATAAAATATTTTCGTAAAATTGAGACAAAACGACAATTAAACAGCCGAGAAATTACTGAGACAAGAAAACTTAAATTTCTCGTCTCGAAACTTTGTCTGACGGCATCACTATAATGGTTATTATATGAAAATAAAATTATGTTGATAGCTTCTGCCAATTTTGCTAAAATTATATTGTGCAGATGTCGTATTGCGTGCAAGAAACAGGATTTGAGTACCTACCTATTCAGTATTAGTTTTATTAATTATTAAAAAAAATTGTAATCATGATCATATAAATTTCAAACCAAGCTAATTTTAACTAAAATTAAAATTATATAGATCAGATATCGAATCGAACATCGTATGTTACAGAAGTGTAGTAGGTACCTATACCTTATACAGGGTGTGTATTATAACTTCGAGTACATACGTTAAAGGTATATTATGTTGTTTGATATTCTGATTACAAATCAAGAAAATTTTTTTTTTAAAATCGAAAAATTAAGGGTAGTTTACCTGCAGCATTTTTTGTAGTACTGCACTGGATTCGTTTTCCTATTAAACACAATCAAGAGAAATAGGTAATCAAACATCTTAAATTACATAATACTATTAAAATAAACATACAAAATTTAATTATTTTTAATGAAACAATAATTACTTCACCCAGTGGCAGTGGCAATGAAAATTTTTTGACAGGGAAACATGAAAATTAATTTTGCGATTTAAAAAAAATATATTTTTGATTCGTAATCAGCATATCAAACTACATATACCCTTAACGTATGTACCTGAAGTTATGCAACACCCTGTATATACCTACTACATAAGATATGTGGCTTATTATTGGAAGTTATTTTTAAACTAAAAAAAGAAATGTCACATAGAAAATGGGGAGTTGCAGAGATATATTAGTTTGTTAGTGAGTGGTTACGAGTAATTTAGGGGAAAACCAATGGTTGAGGGTGGTTCAGTATGCAGTTTGCAATCACCAGGAAACCGCAGAACACAGAAAAGAGTGGTGAGCTGCATGCGGCGAGGGCGAGGGAGCACAGGCGTAAATGTTAGGGATGAGTGACAGCCAGTAATTTCGAGTTACTAGTAGGGTAGCCGGGTAGCGACGCCACGGCACGCTCGTCTAAACTACTGCACCATTCGGTACTTTTGACGTTTGTCGTTGCTTCTTCCTTCTTCGTACTTCCTTTATTTTACCCTCTCTATTATATGTATTTTTGTTAAAGAAGAATTGTTATTGATTAAAACTGAAAAATTAAATAAATATACCTATTGGCTTCATTTTACAATATTAAGTTGGTATCGTCTATTTTACATTAAATATTTTGTATGTCATTAAACTTAAAATATCGATAAAGTAAAAAAAAATATATTAATACAAAATTTGTTTTAAAAGTCGGGCTATAAATTTCCTAAGTTAGAGCAGTCTGACTACGTAATTTCCTATATAAATTTACCTATATTCAAATTTTTTACAGATATCTATATTAAATGTACCTATACTTAAGAGATATAATATTTGAGAATGCATGAAATGAGTAGCAAAATTATTAAGCACCAACCGAATATTTTAGAGTACCGACCCATAGGCCATAGGGGTACCTATATATTTTTTTTGGGCATGAATTCATTGAAGTAAGAGTTTAGTTATTAGAATAGATCTAAAATGAGTTTCACTAAAAACAAATTATAATAGTTGGGTTCTGTTCTGAAAATAATTGTGAGCAGTAAGTTAAATTAAATTAGTGGTAAATTGATCTGTTATACTCGATTTTTTACTGCATTTCCAATTTAAATTTGTTGTATCAATCCAATATCCTGCTCGCTTATTTATATATAAGTATTTGTTAAAAATTAATTACTTTTCTATGAAAATAAACTAAAGAAAGGAATAAATTTATTTGTAAAATATTTTAAATATCTTGTTTGTGAAAGATAAAATTTACTAGTTTCACAATATGGATATTTTATAGTACAGTTATCTTATTCCACATGTATGTTACCTAATCGGCACCATATTATAACATGTCTCCTCCACTGAATGAACATCAGAGTGACAGACAACCGAATTCTATGCATCTCAACATGATATGTCGAAAATAAGCAAAGTGAAATGTAGAATGTAGCACTGATACATTTCTGCACTTCATTCAGATTGAGTTCTATCATGATAGCATTGATAGTTACTTTCAAAACATCAATAATTGTATTTATTTCTAACAATTGTAAATCGTAATACTGTTCTTGATTTTCAAGGATGTTGCGTGTAGAATAGCAAAGCATGGAGCACATATAAAAAACTGAAATCCCATTTTTGAGCTATTACTTGAAGCAAATGGCGCGAAACGAATACAGTTAGAGTAAATGTACTGGTACGACGACGCGGGCGGCGTTCAATGCAATACATTTAGAATTGAGTCATTATTATTGTAAATTCCGCGCCATAAAAGCCTACTGGTAAAATGACAAAGAAACCATAGCAAAGCAAGTTTTTCCTTTTATGTTATTGGAATTGAAATACTTGAAAACTCCATTTGTAATTGTCATTCAGTACTCACCTACATCCAAATACTATAAGGGATATCATTGATATTAATTGATTTATTCATTAACAAAATTATATTTACAATATAATAAAAATGTTCACATGGCAATTTCGACATGGTGCTCTTGACGCGATGTCGTATATCCATTACTGCTTTGCCCATTCTGCGTTGACCACGTCCCGACGTCTTTTTCTTCTGTAACGCTAGTCATCGAAAGTAGAATTTGAATGGTTGGAGGTGTAAAGGTGATTAGCGATATGCACAGCAAAACAGAATTTTTGAGCTTGAGTGCACTTGGAGTTGGAATATCTTCTACAATATATAGCGGTCGTTAGGCAAAATTTCCTTTATCACGGAGGATCCTCGAAATTTCGATCGAAGCTTTAGGGTAATTTTGATATTGTTGGTACAGTAGGAATTATAAAAAACTAAATTAGCTTCCTTGTATTGACGTGGGAATTACAAACTACACTCGAGGAAAATAAAAACGCACCACTTGAAAATGCACCAAAAATGACAAAATTTCAAAGTGCGATATCTCGGCTGCATTTCGACGAAATTGAATGAATCTTCGAGTTCTGAAAACGTTGAAGTCTTATCTTTAATGTGATGATAGCCAATGTTAAAAAAATCTACTCACCCTCTCCCAACCCTCTAAGAAAAACGAATGTATCTGATGTCCAAAAAAGTCCAACTTTGGCAACTCATACGGACTGACAAAAAAATCGTGGACCTTATTGGCCAACAGGGTAATAAAGCGCCTTTTTCAGGTTTTTGGCCATAACTTCAAAGTGCGATATCTCGGCTGCATTTCGACGAAATTGAATGAATCTTCGAGTTCTGAAAACGTTGAAGTCTTATCTTTAATGTGATGATAGCCAATGTTAAAAAAATCTACTCACCCTCTCCCAACCCTCTAAGAACAACGAATGTATCTGATGTCCAAAAAAGTCCAACTTTGGCAACTCATACGGACTGACAAAAAAATCGTGGACCTTATTGGCCAACAGGGTAATAAAGCGCCTTTTTCAGGTTTTTGGTCATAACTTGGCGAATTTTGCAAGAAAATCAATAAATTTTGGATTTCCGAGAACGTTGAAGGTTTCTCTATTCGGCCCTGTAAATTAATCTGCCGCCAAACCCGATCCACCCCCTGCCAAAAAGGATCAGACTTTTTCCTTCAAGATCCGCAGAATTTCAAGGACCTACGATGATTTGGCGCGAAGTTATGAATTTTTGAAAAAAGTGCCTTTTTGAGGCATCTAAAAGTGACTTTAAAATTTTTATTTCTTTAAACACCTTTATTTTTTAGATGTTTTAAGAAATAAACGAATTTGGTGCGAAATCGGACAAATTATGGGCAAAAAGCACAAAAATACCAATTTTTTTCAAAAATTCATAACTTCGTGCCAAATTATCGCACGTACTTGAAATTTTGAGAAAATTGAAGGAAAAAGATTGAACTTTATTGTCCTGTTGGGCAATAAGGTCCACGATTTTTTTTACTCACGCTACAAGTTGCTACCATTTTTCAGTAAAAAACATGTTTTTTTATCCGGGGGTGGCAGGGGGTGGATCGGGTTTGGCGGCAGATTAATTTACAGGGCCGAATAGAGACACCTTCAACGTTCTCGGAAATCCAAAATTTATTGATTTTCTTGCAAAATTCGCCAAGTTATGGCCAAAAACCTGAAAAAGGCGCTTTTTTTTCAAAAATTCATAACTTCGCACCAAATCGTCGTAATTACTTGAAATTTTGCGGACCTTGCAGGAAAAGTCTGATCTTTATTACACTGTTGGCCAATAAGGTCCACGATTTTTTTGTCAGTCCGTATGAGTTGCCAAAGTTGGACTTTTTTGGACATCAGATACATACGTTTATCTTAGAGGGGCGGGAGAGGGTGGAGTTGATTTTTTTTAACATTGGCTATAATCACATTAAAGATAAGACTTCAACGTTTTCAGAACTCGAAGATTCATTCAATTTCGTCGAAATGCAGCCGAGATATCGCACTTTGAAATTTTGTCATTTTTGGTGCATTTTCAAGTGGTGCGTTTTTATTTTCCTCGAGTGTATAATCAAAAATGTTGCGGTTCGGGTGCGGATATAACAAACTAAAAGTAAACGGATTTTGGACCAGAAACGGGTCTTTCATACGGGGGTGTGGGTTTATGTAGTGTATTAAAATATATTTATTATTTATTTAAAAAATAAAACTTTATTCTACTTATTTTTATTTACTAAATGAGAAATATTTTACTTCCTGTAGGTAAATTATAATATAAAAATATGCGGGTGCGGGTCGGGTGCAGGTATTATGTACAAAATATAATATTATGCGGGTTGCGGGTTGGTGCGGGTTTAAGAAAAAATTATATGCGGGTCGGATGAGGGTATAAGAAAAAAATATACTCGGGTTGCGGGTCGATTCGGCTACGGGTCGGGTGGGGTTTAATTTTACCGGGTACGGTTCGACTCTAATATACAGGGCATATTAGCAATGTTTGAATGAACTGAGATCCAGTATCGATGACATGAAAAGTTGTAAAAATAGCAATGTCGTCAATAATAGTGATAATTATATATTACTAGCGTTGCTACGCCTCAAACTCGAATTTAAAGGAATCTCGTTATAAGAATTCTAAGTTATTACCATACAATACATGGTGACAATTCTAACTACGCCCATGATACCATACCAAATTTGAACACAATCTGTTACCGCCGTTTTGTTTAAATATGGCGCACTGATACTGTCATAAATTAGATCATAAGTTATAACCATTACAAATTTGAACCCAATCGATGCAGTACATTTTGAGTTAGCTAGCCACCATTTTGTTTCAAGATGGCGGACTAACATTTTAATATACCTACGTTTCAAGACAGATTACTGTACTAAACCAAAGAACGCGCTTCCCCGGCCTTTGATGTTTGAATAATATATCATGGTCCAAATAATATTCTTTTTAGTTTTTCTTTTCATGTTGTCGATGGTTATTAAGGCCTACTAAATTCGACCGTAGGCCTTATTATCCTCCTTTTTTTAAATCAACATTTGCCTGTTTTACAGTTTTATTTATATCTTTTTCAAAATGTTAGTCACTAAAGACATGTTTGACAAAAACGAGGTAGAGAGAAAAATTTAAAAGACCTCAACCCCCAAAGGTAGAAGTGGTAAAGAAAACCAGGCGAGTTTTTTTTATATCACGGTTGTAAAGAGGATAAGATGGCTAATATGAGGAAATGTTCTAAATGCGACAAGTAGGGATAACTCGATATTTGTTGATATTATGTCGATAATTATCGGAAAATTTCGATAATATAGAGTTATCGATACATCGGTGCCAAACTAAAAGTAATATTGACTGATGTTTATGCCGATATTTATCGATATATCGATATTTTCCCATCCCTAGCGACAAGTGGTATCATGAGGGGTGCGTCGGCTTGATCGGATGATACAGATAATCTTGAGTGTCCTGATGGCTATTAAATAAAGAAATTTGTTGTTAATTTTAAGACTTTAGCTTGAATAATGCATAATTATTAATTATTAATCTCAATTACCAAATATAAAAAGCTTATTTTGTTTATTTATGTATGTTAAATTCTTAGGCCTTATTATCCTACCATAGTATAATAAGGCCTACTGAAGAGGTTTTTTAAAATGTTTAATTTTCTTTTTGTTTACGGCAGAAGTTGCAATTTTTTATTTATATATGACAGCAATTGATATTTAGGATTAATTAACATTCAAATTTATTGATTCAAGTAGGTAAATAGTTTTCATTTTATTTCAAATCTCCCTTAGCTAGGCCTTATTACCCTCACCTACCTTACATAGTAGTTTAATTAAATGCCTGGTTATCTAATCTGTTTCTTATTTTATTCAATTAAGTGACAATCAGGGCCGGATCTAGGCATGGTGCAAGTGGTGCGCCGCACCAGGGCCTTAGAAAATAATGAAAACAATAAAATGTACTATCTATGTTGCTTATAATGAGCAATTTGTAATTATTATAAGTAATTTTGTATCTAATAAATTAAGATTCATCTGATTTCTCTCATCGTCACAGGTTACATATGAATCATCTCATGACATTCCAAAATTCCAAATTACAATAGTTGGCGAATTTTTAATTATCTTTTTTTTAGCAAAAAAAAATATTTTATTTGAAGAAAGAAGAGTTTGTCATACGAGTAAATTTGTTTGGTTTTATAGGTAAAATAAAAATAGATATATTATTTACATTTTATGTAGGTACCTACTGTGTTAAGATTTATATTAAATCGAGCTAATAAATCTCGTCAAATACTATTGTCTTTTTTTAATTTGGGGGGGGGGGGTATAAAAGAAATTCGCACCAGGGCACCACCTACCCTAGGACCGGTCCTGGTGACAATCACTGTACATTTTCGTCATAAGAAACAATTTTGATTTTTTTTGAAAATATAATATAGCCTATGTCACCCGGGGATAGTGTAGCTTCCCAACGGTGAAAGAATTTTTCAAATCGGTCCAGTAGTTTCGGAGCCTATTCAATTCAAACAAACAAACAAACAAATCTTTCCTCTTTATTATTTAAGAAGAAGAAGAAGAAGATTAAAGTTATAATAAAGTCAAAGAAATAACACATACTTTAATTTTAATTTCCTATCACTTTAACAATGTTATTATTTTTTTGAAAAAATGCGCACACATAACTAGTATTAAAAAATGACCACATGGCCAATGGCCAAGGGCGGATTCGGATGGACCTTGTTGGTAAATAAGCATTTTATTATGAATTAATTATCATTGTTGTAAAAATTGCTTTAAGAATGTAAAGGTAAGTACCTTAGAATGCACCACTTTATTTCGCTGGCTTAATAGATAAATAAACATCTTGACTGCATTCCTGGTCTATTTTTTTATATCATCCTTCCGCCAGTCAGCAAAAACATCTTTCCATCTAATTAATATAACAAAAATAAATTTAATTTAAATTGACCTATCATGCAATTTTTATATTGTTCGCAATATTAATAATTTTAACTGATTTATTCATTAACAAAATTATATTAACAATACAATAGAATGTTCAATGATAGTCAGTCGTTTTAAAAGAAGAATAATTTGTATAAAAGTAAAAATTATCAAAAAAATTTAAAATAACTTATTACAAAAGTGTGCTCATTTGTTGTTATTTAAAGTTTTAAATTTGTAAATGTATTTGTGTAAAAATAACAACAATTTATAACAAAAATGGGTTGTTTTTGATATTAATGTTAACATCTATCTAATATCAATCAACCAAAAATTTCATATTAAATTACATGTCGCCATATTTTCTTATACTCGTAAAATGTTTATATTTTCTTTGTTATACCTAATTATAAAAAAGTGGGTTACCGATGCCTAATATATATATATATATATATATATATATATATATATATATATATATATATATATATATATATATATATATATATATATATATATGTGTGTGTGTGTGTGTGACAGTCAAAAGTTGGCCAAAAATTTAAAGTAGACTCTTTAGAATTTGTCAAGCTTTCGATTTATTTATTCTAAAGAGTCTACTTTAAATTTTTGGCCAACTTTTGACTGTCACACCCACTACTCTTGCTTCCTTAACTAATTGCAATCGCGATTACCTTAAAATATATATATATATATATATATATATATATATATATATATATATATATATATATATATATATATATATATATATATATATATGTATATATACACTCGAGGAAAAAATTAGGGGAAAATTTTTTTGTTGACGAAAAATGTCAAATTTTCAAACCTTGATAACGCGGTTGCATTTGACCCAAAATCAATCATCCTTTGGGTTTTAAAAAGATCAAAGTCTCTCAAAAAACATACAATACATTGTTGCGACAACAATTAGAGAAAATAAGAGTTAATTTATGCATTTTAATATTCAAGATTCTTACTTTATTAATGCATACATTTGAATTTTGTTTGATATAACCGATTCTGAAGAGTGCCACAAGAAGTTTTTTTAACAACTTCGAACAATAAGTTTAAAAATATTTTAAAATTGACGAAATTGATTGATTTCACGATTTCACCGGTTTTCACTAATTAATAACCAGCAGACTATTAGGTATTTCAAGAAAATCGTCATGTGGCACCCTAGAGACAGTCTTTATAAACTTACATTTCAAATATGAGTTCATAGATTTCAAAAACAAAGTCACAATCTTGAATCTTGTAGCATCCTATTTTGCTCTGAATTTCATAGCAAGTGTATAGCCTTAAAGTTATATACCCAGTTTTTATTTTAAATGAAAAATAAAACGTAACTCTATTGAGCTACTGTCGTACATTTTTTAAAATTTTGCTACGAGCGATGAGGGGATTAAATGCAATTTTTAAATTGAATTAAATTTGCAAAAATAAGACAGGAGCTCAATCGAGACAGGTTTACTCTACTATTTAAAAAAATCATGAGTTTTGTTACTTGACGTGTGCGATGATAAAAAGGAATTTTGTAAAATCTAATAAGATTGTATTTTTCTCCCTTAATTCATATGCTTAGTTAATAAATAAAGTAAGGCGCATTTAAACAATAAAATCAAATGGAATTTTATGCCGAAGTGTAAAAATATCAAATTTTAATTCTTGTTAGGATTTTTAAACAATGTAATTTGAACGCTTTCGGTCAACGGTTTCCTCCTGAATCATTTCTATTCTCGGAAGTGGCGCCTTTAGTAGTCACTTACCTAGTTGTACTATGTATGTGGTTCTGTTTTGTCGATATTACAGGTTTTGGTCGGTCAATTTTTATTCGTAGTCGCAACTTCGAACACTGTTACCAACTAAAGTCAGGCACGTGTTTTAAAAAATATTATTAAAAAGTCACGTGACTGTATTTATTTAAATAATTAAAATTTAGAATATACATATTTTAATCAAAATAAGAGTTGCAGTTGCAGAATTAATAAATTATAACATTAAGGTTGCGCAGTACCATCATACTGAAGTAGGTAATTAAACAGTTAAGAAACTGCAGCCGCCTAGCATGTAAGTTGTAGTAATGTGTATTTGCTTAATAATTAATCAGGGGCGGATCCAGGAAATTTTTTTGGGGAGAGGATATTTTTATCAGAATGTATATCAACCCTTACATATATGCATCTGCATATATTGTATTATTGTGCATATTAGTATTTTTTTATAAATGTTTGCATTTCATACAAAAATAGATCAAAATATGGTATAATTTTTTTGCATATTTCAATATTTTTTACATATATTTATTAAAAATGCATATAACTGCATATTTTGTACCTTTTAACCAAAATTTCAATTTTTCACTCAAATTTGATACCGCACCTACAGTACTTTTTACTTCCCCGATCTATGTAATAGAGGGAAGTATTGTATTTTTATTATTTTGACAGTTCGAGATTTTGGTGAATCTTCACGTTTTAGACCCTACTGAACCCAAAAAACATAATTTTAAAAAAAGTCGGTCTGTCGGTCTGTAGGTCTGTAGGTCTGTTAGTCTGTCTGGATGTTGCATAACTTAAAAACGCGTTGGAATTTTGGACTGAAATTTTATATTTAAGATCTTGACCCAAATTCTGACTTCAAGTTCGTTAATGAGCTTTGTTCAACCAGTGGTACCAACTTTATAAACATAACTTTTTTTATTTTTATCAAAATACTATCGTGTGTGGTATCAAATTAAAGCTCTCGAGAAAAGAATTATAGTAGAAAAACAAAAATAACATATAAACTATCGTCATTTTTTTTAAAAATAAATTATTCAAATTATACCGAGTTTGGTGTCAATTTAAAGCGCTCGGGAAGATAAGTTTAGTAAAAATGTAAAAAATGATATTCATATGAATTTCAATTTTCTTAAAAAATTATTCAACTTTTTTTATTCGACCAGTGGTACCAACTTTATAAACATAACTTTTTTATTTTTATCAAAATACTATCGTGTGTGGTATCAAATTAAAGCTCTCGAGAAAAGAATTATAGTAGAAAAACAAAAATAACATATAAGCGATGGTCATTTTTTTTTTAAATAAATTATTCAAATTATACCGAGTTTGGTGTCAATTTAAAGCGCTCGGGAAGATAAGTTTAGTAAAAATGTAAAAAATGATATTTATGTGATTTTCAATTTTCTCAAAAAATTATTCAACTTTTTTTATTCGACCAGTGGTACCAACTTTATTAACATAACTTTTTTATTTTTATCAAAATACTATCGTGTGTGGTATCAAATTAAAGCTTTCGAGAAAATAATTATAGTAGAAAAATAAAAATAACATTTAACCGATCGTCAATTGTTTTTTTTATTATAAATTATTCAAATTATACCGAGTTTGGTGTCAATTTAAAGCGCTCGGGGAGATAAGTTTAGTAAAAATGACATTTATGTGATTTTCAATTGTTTCTCAAAAGATTATTCAATTTTTTTTATTCAACCAGTGGTACCAACTTTATAAACATAACTTATTTTATTTTTATTAAAATACTATTGGGAAAATAATTCTAGTAAGTACAAAAATAAAAATATTATACATCATTCAATTTATACCGAGTTTGGTGTCAATTTAAAGCTCTAGGGGAGATAAGTTTAGTTAAAATGTAAAAAATGACATTTATGCGATATTCAATTTTTTCTCAAACAATTATTCAAATTTCTTCAAGTGTATAATCAAAAGTTCTCTGAAGAAAAAATTTTGTCGGAGAATTAATAACAAAACATTTAAACGATGGTCAGTTGTTTTTACCTAACGCATTATATTCTATAAGGGGAGGTATTGTGAGGAGTTAAAATTTTCGAGGGTGAGTTTTTAGTAAATAAGTACGTTTTACAATCCATAGAATACGAATAAAGTATTTTCGAGATGATGTCTGTGCGCGGTTTTGTGTGTGTTACAATATTTTGTGGACGATAACTCAAATAATATCTAACATTTAACAACCAAATTTTACATTTAAGGTATTAATACAAATCTTAAGAATCCAGTTATTTTCTTGTAGCAATCCCCAAACCGGATGTAGTACTTTGCTTAAATATTTCGATAAATAATTAATGTATCACAATATTTTCTATTTCAAATGATGGATTATATTTAAAAATTTTATCTGTACATGATACTATTTAGAAAATAAATTATTGTTAATAATTCAGAGTATGAAACATAGAATTAAAGGCGTTACGAAAGTAAATTATTAAAACTTATAGTCGGGGAAGTACTGTGCTGGCCACAGCAGATTTTTACATTTATTTTACACAAGTCGTATTCCAGAAGTTAAAGGTTGTTTTGTTTATTTGATATGATATTCTTGTGCATTGTTTATTATTAAAAATCGGTAAAAATGAATAAAATTATGTTGCATATGCATGAATTTATTTGTAAAATATTGCATATTTGTTTAATTTTGTGCATTATATTAAGCATATTTTGGCCTGGTTTCAATGCATATTGCATGCATATTTAGATCATATTTGTCTGCATATAATCCGCACTCTACTAATTGGCAAAGTACAAATAATTTGCAATATTGTTTTAATTATAAGAAAGACTTCTTTGGTGCACAGGTAAAATATATTTAAATCTGAGTCAGGTACATTATGTTTATCTTTCCAAAATGGAATCCAAACTTATAGTTCTCTTGGGGGGGGGGGGGATTAATTACCTAATTACCCCCCCCCCCTTGTATCCGCGCCTGTAATTAATTACTGGTCCTTTTTGATTATTTTATAAACCAAATTTTGGTCAGTTTACTATATGTATGTATTGCCTTTTCCGCACTGTTTTTAATTACTATATAAAAAGTCTAGAAAATTATCAAAAATCGTAATTTATTAATAACTTTTTTGTCGATTGAAATATTTTTAACCGACTTCCAAAAATAAGGAAAGTTCTTAGTTTTACCTCTGGTATGTATGTTTCTTTGTAATATAGGTATATTTAATTTACGTTTACATCGTGACTGGAACGTTTTATATCCCATACGCACTATGAATATACATTCGTTGGATTTTAAAGTGACAATTATTTTGTTTTTAACGATTTTGATCTTTTGCTATTTCAAATTCTACATTTTTTCAAAATTTGTGAATTATATGTATTATTTTATTGTAATCAGGGCCGCCGCAAGCTGGTAGCGAGGTAGGCGCTGCCTATATAGGCGGCATTTGAGTAGGACGTCAAACGGGCAAACCGAAATATAGATATATGCAGACATGCAGAGCCAGAACAAGGACAAGAGTGAAGTAAATGAGGCACTTGCGTCAGGTGAACATTAAGAAACGGCGCTAAATTAATGAAAATAATAAATTGCAATGTTCGTCAAATATTACAATATTAGCAAACTAAAGATATGCGACGAACGCTCGTTTCCTTATGGTAATTCCTAACGCCATAAAAATTTCGTCTCGCTTCGCTCGACATTTTTGCCTTAATTTTTATTACCCCATCTTGACACTCCTCACTTACCTATAAAAAAAAATCACTGCCTCAGGTGAAAATACCTATAGTACCGGCTCTGGATAATATTATGTATCACTATATTTAAACATTCATATAAAAAGAAATAATGTTATTAATAAAAACGTTCTTATATAAAGCGTAAAATAATTATTTATATATCTAGACTGTAAAAAAGGATTTTTATTACTTACGAATGCGGAATATTATTTTTCGAGTCGCCAGACGAGAAAAATAAGCACGTGAGTAATAAAACATATTTTTACAGCCGAGATTATATTATATTTTTTATGAAATCGCAAAATTATTTTAAATTTGATCAAAAGCAAAATTTGAACATAAAACACTGATGCTGCACTACACAAACATGTGAGTAATCGTATACCATTATGGTTGGTTGTAAACGCGTTATTTTAGTATTAGTTTTCGTTATTTGAATCTGTATTTAGTATAATTAATATTTAAAAATAATTAAATTTATCTACGACTAATGTAACATTAACATTAAATGTGTGATGTTTGCTACATAATGCCATTATATAAATCCCGCAGGGAATAATAGTCAGTATTTCCTCCCCTGCACCAATCAGAAAATTAGTTTGCCTGAATCAATTTCTCCGTGTATATTATTTTTAATAATCATTGCAATGATGTAACTATGGTGATAGAGGATTGACATTTGGAAATGTCAAAATTTTTGCTTAATGGTATTTATTTTATTAAAATGTTGTAAGTAATCATTTAATCGTTGATAAAGTACAGTATACAACTCGCTATAATGGCTATTATTCCCTCAGATGATTAAAACCCTCTCGCTCGCTTTGCTCGCTTGTGTTATAAACTTCATCTTCAGGAATAATAGCATCCTATAGCGTCGTTGTATAATATACTATTAAATTTATCTCAAAGTAAAGTATTATTTGTTGTTAATAGGTAAATGATTAAAATATGTACCTATGCCTTATATGTATTAAAATCAATATTTGTTTAGGGCGTCAAAAGTTTCGCCTATTGGCAGCGTATAGGGTTGCAGCGGCCCTGATTGTAATAACCTGATTATGATTATGGTGTCATCGTATATGGTTTAAACGACATTATTTGTTTGTCTTTGTCTTTGCTTTCGCTAAAAACATTAATTAGCGGCCTTCACTTTTGTGTAAAATCTAAAGAGCGTTACTACTCTGAAAAAACATAGTACGTAGGTATTAGATTTATATTACTTATTACTTTTAATTCAAAATTTACAACACAAAGATTTTTATAAACCCCAGAGGAAGAGATATTATGAAAACAAAATCATCATATTCAATTTACATACCTTTATCAGTAATATGAAAATGTAAACATTCGAATACATAAAATCTAGCAAATTATTGACTCTAATAAAAATGCAGCGGCAGAGTATTGTTTTCGGTCGCGCGCTTATCCAAACCCTGTTGCGTGGACGTTATTCTAATATTAGCATACTGATATGAAAACCGTAATACTGCAATTAAAATGGAAATTTTTCAAAACAAAAATAACCAGTTTCTTTTATCAAAATTTTTCATCTCACAATCACAAGATTCTTAATTAGGTACTTAATTTTTAATTTAACCTCTTTTCAAATTTAAATAATAATGATGCCTTAATTGAAAATGTTTCTTAACAAAAAAAATCTGATTTTCATGGGAAATAATATTATTTCACCGGATGTTTGGGGGAGGAGGGTAGTCTCAACTTTTTGATTACTTATATACAATTACTATACAGGGTATGTTGTAATCTAATCCATTGATTTCTAGAAATCCATAGTTACCATACCAATACCTGGTGTGCTAGCAGTCCAAGCCACTGAATGGCCTCTGGTGATTTACATTATTGTTTATTTTAATTTTAAAGACAAATGTATATTATAATATATATATATATATACAGGATGTTCATTTTAAGTGACGCACCATTGCTATCTCGAGAAGTATAAGAGCTACGAAGTTGGTTAAATTAGCAAACAATTTCTATTTTATATGACTACTTTAATGAACGAAATAAAAAAATTTAGGCCAGTGGTTCTCAAACTACGGGGTGCATCATTCTTATTTCAAATGGGGACCTATTTTTTTTTATTCGCTTATTCGATTCAGTATTTTTTTCTGAATTCAACTAGATATTAGTTTCATACCCTGACATAACAGAAACATGAGAAAAACGCTATTGAAAATTATGATAATTTAATTAAAATCTGATTGTTACAAGAGTGCTATGCAAGAAAACAATTGAATATTTGTTTCATATTAATTGTTATTTGGTAATGAAAAAGATTCTTTGATTTTAATCAGAAGATCAGGACCGCTACTGAGTGTATGAGTTCAGGGTACTAAGCACTCAGTAGGGTGGCGGTAACTACGGACACGTGTTTCGACCTTATTTGGTCTGATCAGTGTAGTATACTAGAATATTTTTCACTAACAATTAATATAAAACAAAATATTCAATTTTTTTCTGCCATAACACTAACTAATAATCAGATTTTAATTAAATTATAATCATTTTCAATAGCGTTTTTCTTATGTTTTTGTTATGCAAGGGTATAAAACTAATATCTCGTTGAATTCAGAAAAAAATACTGAATCGAATAAGCAAATAAAAAAACAGGTCCCATATAAAATAAGAAAGTTGCACCCCGTAGTTTGAGAACCACTGGTCTAAAAAAAAAATTGTTTCGTTAATTAAAGTAGTCATATAATATAGAAATTGTTTGCTAATTTAACCAACTTCGTAGCTCTTATAATTCTCGAGATAGCAACTGTGCGCCACTTAAAATGAGCACCCTGTATATATATATATATATATATATATATATATATATATATATATATATATATATATATATATATATATATATATATATAAATTTAGAATTTGTTGTTAAAATCATGTGCTTACTTACTTAATTTTTATTACACATACATAGTGTTTCTATACCTCTGCACACAACTTAAATAGGTATATAATTTGATAAAGGTAATGATTACAGAAAAACAAAAGATTTTTCAAAATTCGCAAAAATAAGGGTAGTGAAAATATAAGTTCCATTGGTTTGAACGTCCATTTAACTGCTTGTTTATTATGTTATTTATAAAATAAAATTATAAATAGTATCAGACTATCTATAGGCTAGGCATATTAGTAAAAATATTGGGTCTCAGAGGAAAGTTTTGCTATAGTTTTGATTTTTTCACCGTTTATGTTTTTTGGGTCACTGAATTCAAATTTGAAGTTTGCGGACAAAAATTTTGCCCGGAACTTTGTTTTTTGGGCACTTTTTGATCAAATTTTGGCACTTTTTTCAGTTTTTGGCTTATATCTCAGAAAGGAAGCGTTTTTTCGACAAGTATATTCTATACAAAATTAAAGTGTACAAAATTTCCTACATTTGTCATATATAAGGTTTTTTTCCAAGACTAACCGTTTCGCCGCTAGAGCGCGCCCAAAAGAGGCCATATTTCCATATCTAGTGAAATTCACCGTTTACTGTTGTAACAATTTGGTCTAAAAGTGCTCAAAAACAAAGTTTTGGGCAAAATTTTTGCCCGCAAACTTCAAATTCGTGTTCAGAGACCCAAAAAACAATTTTTTTGCTAATATGCCTAGCCTATACCTGGAAGTAATTCCCTAAAAGATGATACTTTGCTTATATGTAGTACTAGTACCCAGTAACAACATATCAAAAATCAACATTCATGCATGTAGTGCTACGGCCGCCATCTTGTAAAATGGCGACCGATTTTCACTTCTTTTATTTTAGTATTTTTAAATTCTTCTGTGTTTAATCAACTCTAATTTCTAACCGGATAAAGATATTGACTTTCGGTTTGCGGCACTGGATTTCTCAGGCATTTTTATATAAGATACATTGTACTATTTTTGAAGGGCCTTTTATAAGCCGAAATTTAATGATTTTCTCCAAGAGAAAATTATAAAATTTTAGAATTCTTATTCTCTTGGAGAAAATGATTAAATTTCGGCTTATTAAAGGTCCTTCAAAAAAATACAGTACAATGTATCTTTCATAAAAATATCTGAGGAATCCAATGTCGAAAACCGGAAGTCGATATCTTAATCCGTTCAGAAATTAAAGTTGATTAAACACAAGAAAATTTTTAAATTTTTAAATTTTACAAGTTTCTCTAGGAGAAAATAATTAAATTTCAGATTATTAAAGGCCTCTAAAAAAATAGTACAATGTATCTTACATAAAATTGTCCACGGAAGCCAATGTTGCAAACCGGAAGTCGATATCTTTATCCGTTCAGAAAGTAGAGTTGATTAAACACAAAAAATATTTAAAATTCTGAAATTTTGCAATTTTCACTTGAAGGTAATAATTAAATTTTCGGTTATCAAAGGCCTCATAAAAAATTTAATATAATGTATCTAACGTAAAATTTACTAAGTAATCCAACGCCGCAAACCGGCAGTCAATATCTTTATCCGCTCAGAAAGTAGAGTTGATTAAACACAAAAAATATTTAAAATTCTGAAATTTTTTCAATTTTCACTTGAAGGTAATAACTAAATTTTGGGTTATCAAAGGCCTCATAAAAAATTTAATATAATGTATCTAACGTAAAATTTACTAAGGAATCCAACGCCGCAAACCGGAAGTCAATATCTTTATCCGCTCAGAAAGTAGAGTTGATTAAACACAAAAAATATTTAAAATTCTGAAATTTTGCAATTTTCACTTGAAGATAATAATTAAATTTTGGGTTATCAAAGGCCTTATAAAAAAATTTAATATAATGTATCTAACGTAAAATTTACTAAGGAATCCAACGCCGCAAACCGGCAGTCAATATCTTTATCCGCTCAGAAAGTAGAGTTGATTAAACACAAAAAATATTTAAAATTCTGAAATTTTTTCAATTTTCACTTGAAGGTAATAACTAAATTTTGGGTTATCAAAGGCCTCATAAAAAATTTAATATAATGTATCTAACGTAAACTTTACTAAGGAATCCAACCGGAAGTCAATATCTTTATCCGTTTAGAAATTAGACGTGATTAAACACACAAAAATTTTAAAATACTAAAATTTCTTTAATTTCACTAGATATGGAAATATGGCCCCTTTTGGGCGCGCTCAAGCGGCGAAACAGTTAGTCTTGAAAAAAAACCTTATATATGACAAATGTAGGAAATTTTGTCTACTTTAATTTTGTATAGAATGGTCTTGTCGAAAAAACGCTTCCTTTTTGAGATATAGGCCAAAAACTGAAAAAAGTGCAAAAATTTGGTCAAAAAGTGCAAAAAAAACAAAGTTCCGGGCAAAATTTTTGCCCGCAAACTTCAAATTCGTGTTCAGTGACCCAAAAAACATAAAGGGTGAGAAAATCAAAACTATAGCAAAACTTTCCTCTGAGAATCCTAATATGCCTTAGCCTACTATACAAATAGTCACTTTTTTGTAATATATAATAAATAAACATTTAAATGGACTTTCAAACCAATGGAACTTATATTTTCACTACCCTTATTTCAGTATCAGTTATCAAATTATATAACCTACTAAAGTTGCGTGCAGAGGTATAGAAACACTCTGTATATATAAAAATAAATAATTTATAAACAAAATTTATTTTGCATTTTGAATAATGGAGAAAAGTTATTTTCAAGAAAAATAGGGCACAGAAAACAAATCTTATAAGATCCATAATGTAAGTCATCAAAGGCTATGCAGTTTCTTGGCCCCTGCCGGGAGTCAGGTATCCATGGATTCCTAGAAGATAATGGATTAGGATTACCTAATAATCTTACGATGAAATTGAACTATTTTCTATCGGAAATTTCTTAATGACATAAATTTAGATACATGCAGCTATACAAATTGCATTAAAAAAGTTGCTGAAAACATAGTAGTCTGTGACAAAAATTCTCGATAATTTATGCAATTGACATTATCACACTAGCTCAAATATCAGTGTAAAAATCAAAAATGAAAATAAATTATAGAGAACGTGTATTTTATATGATTAGTACAAGTGATAAAGGTTTAAGCAACAATAAACAAATATAACTTAGTATATAACATGGTTCTTAAAGTAAAATGCAAAATTTATTGGTCTACAAGAAGAACAGAGTTTTTCAAAATAACAGTTTCCATCAGATAGGTATTTATACTTTTAATAACTATATATATATATATATATATATATATATATATTTGTCAAGCTTTCGATTTTATTTTAAATCTTCATCAGGACACTGTAACAATATTGATATTATAATACAAATTTTACACAATTTATAGTGTAACATCAGACTTACATAGTGTTGAGGTTAGTTTAAGACTAGCATCTTATGATTAGGACAAATTGTCGTCAACGTTTTTAAAATACACAATAATGTGAAAAATAAAGCAATATTTTATAATAGTTTAGATCAAACAGAATCATTTTGAGATATTTTGACACAAAAATGGTCGAACAGTAACAGCGTGGTTAGATGTTTGATCACTGAAAAATTGTTGTCAAGTAATGGCTACCAGTTTTTGCCGCGCTTTAACAAGAAAAACACTATTCTTGATATATAGACAAAAAAGAAAACGAAGTTGCAGAAACTGTCACTAGGTGGACAAGGAACAGTTTAGAATAAAATTTTGAAATTAAAACCGCCAAAAAGCAACTTTAACCACCTACATCATTTTGAACATTTTGAATTGATGTGTTATATGTGTGTTATTTTTTATTATTATCATTTGCCGTATACTTTTAGTTCAGCCGAACGCTCACTTGTGGCGTTGCTGTGCTAGGCGTATAAGTATACTTTCATCCAATCTATCGCCTACCGAGCGTCCTCAAACTGGCAACACCGAAACGTATGTTTTCAAATGTTATGTTCGAAGTGTTCGTGTTCTCTTGATATTGGAGGATAAAGTAAAATATCAAAGTACGTAGTTTTTGTTTCGACTACGTGGTTCTGCTTATGAAGAACTTATATACTTATAACAAACTTTTTTTCGTCACACGTGAACGCAAAGCACGCCATTACTCCCTGTTTAAACTAAAGGGAGCAAACCACGCTTTTGCTCCCTAGGAGGCAAAAACGTGTTTTTCTTCTTCTAAACTGGAAGTGTTGGCGTGCTTCGCGTGCGTTAAATAAAAAAAGATTTTTTTAATCGGGTCATAAATTATGTTCAAATTAGGGGAGAGAGATAAACATCAAGATCTACACCGTTTGCCCGATCCTCATGAAATTTTGCATGCAGATTTTTTTTACCAGACTTAGATTTTAAGTTATGTATTAATTTGATTGGACCATTAGGGGGTGGGCGGTGGGGGTTAATAATATAGAATCTCGACCATTTGTCCGATTCTCATGAAATTTTGCACGCAGGTCTCTTTTGACTGTAGTCAGATTATAAAGTATGTTTAAGTTCGATCATAACATCATAAGGGGTGCGGATTATAAATCTATAGAATCTAGACCATTTGTCCGAATCTCTAGAAATTTTGCAGGCTGGACTCTTTTTTTACTATAGTCACATTTTTAGGTATATTTGAAATTTATTGGGCTATTAGAGGTGGGGTAATCTCTATAGATCTAGACTGTTTGTCCGATTCTCATGAAATTAGGGAAAGGGGAGGGATTAAACTAAAAAAATCGCTTTAACAGTCGTAATTTTTGTTTTTTTTTGCAACGAAACTCGGTAATATGTAGCAATCAACTAAAGTAAGAAAGATAGTTTTTATTTATCGGGTTATAAATTATATTTAAATTGAGGTTTGAGGGTTAACATCTAGATCTAGACCGTTTGTCCAAACTTCACATAATTTTACAAGCAGATCTCTTTTGACAAGAGCCTGATTTTAAGGTATGTGCGGTGTGAATTTGTTCGGGTCCAAAGAGGTGGAAGCAATCACTCAAATGACCGTAATTGTTTTTTTGCAACAATACTAGGTATATACCATTGAAATAAAATAAGAAAGATTATTTTCCTGGTAGTTATATTATACATTCATGTACCTTATGCGCATTCGTAATATTCATATCCAAGCACAAGGGACATTCGAAATACTACCAGAAAAATTATCGACATAACTACGACTACGACTACTTATGGTATTATAAGTGAGAGTCTTTTTACTTCCTTGTACGGAGTAAGGAAGTATTGTAATCGCGAAAAATTTCGGTTCTCAGATTTTGACGGAAATATCCGTTTTGACCTTTTCTGAATCCATTATGACTAGTTTCGTCGTGACGTCTGTACATACGTACGTACGTACGGACGTATGTGTGTCGCATAACTCAAATACGGTTAGACGTAGAAAGTTGAAATTTTGTATTTAGGACTGTGATAGCATCTAGTTGTGCACCTCCTATTTTTTGTTTCAATCTATATACCGGAAGTAGTACTTTTTTCAAATATTTCGATAAATATTTAATTTAAGACAAATTTTTTAATTTTAAATGAAAGATTATGTTATTATTTCCTACAATCGGTATTTTATAAATATTTTTGTATCTGGTATCATTTAGGAATAATTAAAGTATATATTTATAATTTAGTATTTCAGTATCTTGATCGATTAACATTTGTTACTACGTAAAATTTAAATGATTATGACATGACAGTGACAATAGTAAAATATTTAATCCATGTTCGGTTGATTTTTGTTTCTGCGTAAAAAATATTGACAGGTGAGACGGGTGACAAGTAGGCATCCTAACGCCATATAAGTCATGAGTAAGATATTAAATGTAGTAATTGAACAGAGGATCAGAGGATGGCTTCAACACAGAAGAGTTTTCCTGTGAATGAATCTTTTGATTCAGGTGATGCAAATTTCTGTGTTTGAATATTTTAGATTTTTATTTGTATATTTTAAATGGGCACCGGATTGTACGTATACATTTCTGTTTAAAGTCTAGATATGGCGGAAGGTTGTGTGATGGCCACGTCAGATTTTTTAAATTGGGTCATACATATTGTTTTATTCGATCGGACTATTAAATAAATATTAATATTAAATATTAAATATCTAAATCTAGAAGGTTTGTCGCTCTTTATGAAATTTAAATAAAATTGTATTGCTTTGACAGCAAATAAAGAAGTAGTTAATTAATAAAATCTTATTTAGTAAATAGATAATAGATATTTATGTAACAAGTAAGGAAACGAAAGTTGTTACCTTACGTATGTGAAATTTGTACCACGAGGCGTGGCCGATTTCTGTAAACACATAAGTAAGGTAACTACCGCGATACCTTACTTGTTCATACAATATTTTTATACTTTCATTTAGAATAAATGGAATTTTTGGTTCAAATTATGAAATTTTGTCATTTAATGTCTTACAAATTATGACATAAAACAAAAACACCCAAATTAGGTTATCTACAAACCACATTTTTATTAAAAAATTTAAAAAATTTAAACAGCAGAAAATATGCCATTGCAAGTTAAAAACATTTTACATTGAATTTTTTTTACAATGTGGTCTATAATTTTTTAAATAAATGTAGTTTTGTATGTGTAGGTACATTTTATTTTTAAAAAATCTGACGTGGACACCACATGACTTCCTTGTACGCCTTGTTTGTTCATACTTTTCTTAATAACTAAAATGTAGAATAATATAAAAAATTCTTTTAACTTATTATACTAGTATACTCACAAATATATTTTAGTCATTTTATTTAAACTGCAGAAGAAGATATAAACGATATTTTACTATTGTCACTGCTACTGTCACTGTCATGTCATAATAATTTAAATTTTACGTAGTAACAAATGTTAATGGATCATGGACTACAAGATACCGAAATACTAAATTATAAGTATATACTTTAATTATTCTTAAATGATAGAAGATACAGAAAAATTTATAAAATACCGTTTGTAGATAATAATCACATAATCTTTCATTTAAAATAAAAAAAATTGCCTAAAATTAATTATTTATCAAATTTTTTTTTAAATTTACTACTTCCGGTTTGTAGATTGAAACCAAAAATAGGAGGTGCACAACTAGATGCTATTACAGTCCTAAATACAAAATTTCAACTTTCTACATCTAACCGTATTTGAGTTATGCGACACACATACGTCCGTACGTACGCACGTATGCACGTACGTACAGACGTCACGACGAAACTAGTCATAATGGATTCAGAAAAGGTCAAAACGGATATTTCCATCAAAATCTGAAAACCGAAATTTTTCGCGATTACAATACTTCCTTATTACTCCGTACAAGGAAGTAAAAAAGAGTAAAATAAAAACCATTGCATGAAGTAATTAAATTCATGTCCTAGCGCAAATTTGAGAAATAAATTGTCTATAACCAAACGAAAGTAAGAAAATAATATTTACCTATTTTTAAAAACCCAATAAACACTGCTTGATATAGGTACTGTAATGTCCTAATGTCATTTGATTAATTTTCTACTATTTTTCTGTATAATGAGTAGTAGATTTTAAATAGGTAAATTACAGTCCTGTCGAGCATTATTTTTCTTCCAAATAAAATGTCTGTGTCATATTTTTACCTTTAAAGCTTAATATTATTAAACATTTATTTTTTCCAAATTGCTACGTAACAAGACTTAGATAAGTAACAAACAAATTTATTCGGAAAAATAAATAGCTCATATGTAATTAACGTTACAAACATTGACATTAAAATATTTACTACTTTCGGTTTGTGCTTCCATACCAAAATAACTGGGTAAATCACTATTTCTTAACCAGAAATAATAAATTTTGAACAAAAATTATCTATAAAATGCATTACGTAGTATTATATTATATATTCTAATTTTAAACCTAATTAATAGTGTTGTCAACAAATTTGTGAATTTAGTAATTATTGAAATATAATTCATTTGTTGCTAATTTTCATTTAAATAATTAACTATCAGATCACAGACAATTTGACTGATTTTCACTATATTTTTATTATACTTAGTTATTTATAAGCATACAAATACAACTTAAAATATGGACTGAATAATCAATTAACGTACTATCTGAAAACAAAATGTAAGCGATTTATTCCACATATAACTTTGTCATATTTATTCAACTTGCCGATAATAACTCCGTCTTTTAATTTCAAATCTCCAATATAACGCGCGAAGTAACATGGTTCAGTCGCGGTAACACTGTCGGACGCTTGATAATCGATGAATTGTAATAATCCGTATATTCCGGACGCTTCAAAGATGATAGTTTGAAAGGACGCTTCAATGATTATGAATTGGGAATATACGACCGGACGCTCTACTACGGTTTTTTGAACGGACGCTCTGTTGATAGTGAGATATATATATATATATATATATATATATATATATATATATATATATATATATATATATATATATATATATAGAAGCAACAGTAGTGGGTGTGACAGTCAGTAAATTGGCCAAAAAATTAAAGTAGACTCTTTAAAATTTGTCAAGCTTTCGATTTTATTTTAAATCTTCATCAGGACACTGTAACAATATTGATATTATAATACAAATTTTACACAATTTATAGTGTAACATCAGACTTACATAGTGTTGAGGTTAGTTTAAGACTAGCATCTTATGATTAGGACAAATATATACATATATATATATATATATATATATATATATATATATATATATATATATATATATATATATATATATATATATATACTTAATAACTTGGAAACGGGTTGTGATAGGCATACCCGGTTTGCGCTATTATGTTTTAACTAGAGTTGCAACGAATATTAGGCAACTATACGGTATTCTGCCTGTTCGGCAGGTTTTTCATTGTTTGGCCGAACACCAAATATTAGTTTACTATTCGGCCGAATACCGAATAGTCTGACGTCATATATAACATGCAATACTTGAACTGCGATTGTTTTTAACGGTCTCTTGAAAGAGCGTTATTTAGATATTTCATTGACAAACAAACAAAATGTTTATTCTTAAATTATTATTACTAAAAAAAGACAAATAATGTCAAAAACTTTATTTTGTAATTTTTATAAAAATAAAAATGATAAACTGTTCGTTATTAAAATTTAAAAGCGGCAAATTATGGAGCAGAAAATTAAGTTTCTCTGCAATCTCGTCAATCCTTGTAAGTTTATCATTTTGCACCAAAATGGTGCAGAATATTCGGTTATTCGACAGACAGTCCTGCATAATATTCGTTGCATCTCTAGTTTTAACATCTAGGGGGCACATTTTCTAATATTTTTGTTTTTTTTAAATCACTCACTCTCACTCTCAATTTTTAAATCTTAAATGGCAATACCCTTTGGGGCATATCAAATTATGGATTTTGAAAATTGCTATACAGTCATGTCAATAAAATTGGTACTTGATTAAACCGTTTTAAAGTTAGCAACAATAGTTTATAACATTTTTATGTTTTATTATAAGTGCTATGAGGGCTATGGAAATGTGAAAAGTGCGAAAAAAAATAATAGTAACTGATAACTGGCATACACAAACTTTAGAACAAATTATTAGGTATCATTATTCTTTTTTTGTTTTCTTGTAATTTCCACGGCACTCCATGCATTTAATAAAACATTAAAATATTATAAACTATTGTTGCTAACATTAAAATGGTTTATTCAAATAATAATTTATTGACATGACTGTATTTTGCCATTTAAGATTTAAAAAATTGAGAGTGGTGGCTCTAGATGAGTTATTTAAAAAAAAAAATGAATGGATCGTTTTAAGCGCGCCTACCTGAATATTAATTATTAAAATTAGATAATAAAAAATACACGATAACGGTTTCTACAGCAAAAAAATAAAAGTTGTCTCACATTTAGCAAAAACAATTATAAGTTTCATATTATTTACTCCAGTTGACCCAATATGGAAACCTTTGAATGTCAAATTTTCTACCTACGACTCTAAATATGCTACATTCCAATTGAAATGTAATTGAATAGGTAAGAAGGTATTGGATATCTTGATTTTGTAAGATTTCAATATATGGCCTTAACGTCCAACGTGTAATCCCAAAATTAAAATCTTAAAACCCGTAGAAATAAAATACGAAGTTACTATACCTGCAATACATTTTCGTTACAATAGTTGCAGAGATATTACATAAAATTTTACGAAATTCCGAATAATAAAAGTCGGTAGTTATATCATATTATAGGTAATGATGTAGGTATATTAATATATCTAATTTCAAAAACATACATACATAAAAATAAACCTATATACAGGGTGTTTTAAAAAGCATAATACATACGCGTTTAAAATAAAAGTCGGTTTTTTGGCATACCAGAAAAAAAGTATGTATCTGCACATTTAGTTGTAGAAATTTAATCCTTAGAATATTTAATAGAAAAATGTTTTTAACATAATAAATTCGCAATGAGATTATTATTATTATTGGACTTCCATTAAGTGGGTAAGCAAAGTACTGACATTATTTTAAATAATAAAGTATTCGTATCTAAAAGTTAAATTTGAAAAAAAAAACTCGTTCGTCGGAAGATGGATAAGGATTGAAATAAGCTCTAATACTCCTAGTTATTGCAAACGTTTCGATCCTTATTGAATCATCTTCAGTGTGGTGCTGGAGTGGAAACTACAATACTAAAAAAAAAATTCGTCTTTTCTAAACATTTTTTGTGATTGTAGTTTCCACTCCAGCACCGCACTGAAATAATTAAATAATAATATAATTATTTTTAACATTGATTGTAAGTACCAAGTACAAGAAATATGCACGATGAAATAAATGAGCATATTTACGTCCATACCAAAATAAATCATAATTAGCAATGCATTTATATTACGAAATGGTAATTACAATTAAAATAGATGTGGAAATAAGAATCCAGATTCAGATGGTTAGATAGAAGCATTGATTATTTATTGTTTTAATTTGGAAGTAATATTATATCTTTTTGCAAAATAAATAATAATTAATAAAAGAAAAATAAATATAGTAGAGACACGGAATCAAACGCGAGGTGGGGATTCAAAAGAAATAGCCTATAAATGGCTATGACTATGATCTATGGTGTCAACAACCAATATTTTTTCATGTAAAATTTTTGTTTATAAGCTAATTGCAAAAACTAGTGTTTCACTTTATATATAATATTCATTTTATTAGGTAGTTTTAATAAAACTTACAAATTTTCTAAAAAATTTAATTTCACACAACGGTATAAGGCTTTTCATATTTTATTTATTTTATATTTGTAAATAAGATATTTTAATATTGTACAATAAAAATATTAATATATTAATATCAAAGTAAAAAAATATATATTACAAAACTAATTCATATAGAGACTTTAGAGAAGAAAAAACTTCCAATAAAGTTGAAAGTACATAAAATTCTGCACTAAAGTGAAAATTATGTTTCGTACAAATCTGAACATATCAATCAAATTTATCACATACTATTACTGATTTTCCATAACTATCACGTTGTTCCAATCAAGATTTATACAAAGCATATCACTTAATTTGTAATAGTTTTATACAGTGAATTTAAATGAAACGTGGAATATTTCATATCCATAGTTACGATGTTACGAATTCAACAGCATTGTATTAAAGCGCCCTTCTTATAATGAAACATGATGGAATAAATTTAACTGCATTGTTAAATTTAAAAATCATAAGAAAGTAACAACATACCAAACAAACAATAATTTAAATAAATTTCAAAAATATCTCCTTTCACGGCTAAATAATTACCCAATCGGTTATTTGGGCAGCTGTATAGTTCCAGAGACATTTTGAATTTAATTTTTTAATAGTTATACTTAACTAGGTATACATTGTGTTTAGGTATAGGTAGCATTAGTGTGACACTAATTATAAAATTCAACATTCCCTTTATTTTATCTTTAAAAAACCGCTCTAATGCATTCGTAACCATGGATATGAACATTGCCTCCTAAATACTACAGATCTGGTTCTGCGCGCGGATGACGTCACACACTGGGGCAGAGTCCGTACCAGCTAAGAAAAGGCCCGTTACGTTATCAGGGATGCGCGAAGTAGTGACGTCTAACCAATGTTATTTAGTTTCTGCTACTTCCTGCATAAATTTTCGCATATTATTTACTATTTCACAAGTCTGGCTATGAACAACCATTCTCTGTTCACCAAGTTTATTTTTGACATTGTGAAAGTGTTCGATTTTAGTTAAAGTAGTTATCTACGCCACTGAACTGGTCGTTTCGTTATGAGTTGCTATGGCAACGGCTTACTAGGACGAGTTTTGGTTTCTGGGTATATGACATCGCGGGCCTTTTCTTAGCAAGCTGGACCGGACACATTTTATTTACTCGTAACATAGATACTAGTATTTTAAAAATAATGAATAACAAAATATTCCTACAATTACTACAATTTACTAAGAACATAACATAACAAGATAATCCATAAATAATAAAAATTAATAAAACAATGTACCTATTCTTCCAGAAAATATAAAATCATTCAAAAATTATAACTTCAAACATAATACAGGATGATTGTCAACTTTCGGCATATATTTAAATGGCATATAGTGCAGAACTCACTTATTATGGAACTGAAATAATTTTTTTTAAATTCGCAATATAAATTTCCAGGATTTTTAATCACACAGTTTTGGGTCACTATTTTCAACTAGAATGTCATAAATATACCATTCTTGCCGTGTTACAATTCATTACATTTAATTTTATTCCATTCATAGTTTATCAGGTATTCAGTGGTTTCAAAAATGTGATTCTTGCGAAAACTGCCCTTAAAACGAATTTAAAAAAAAATATTTTACATAATTACCGAATTTAATACAATCGTTAAAAGTAAAAGTCGAAAAAATTTAACTTCGGTCAAATCACGAAAACGCGGTGATTTTTTTAATTTATTCGTAAATATATGCAGAAAGGAAACATTTATGTCATTATTCATAAACAAATTGCAAGATATAAACATACCTGTTAAATAATGTTTTATCTGCTACTTAAAATCTTAAAAATACAAGAATTACTGGTGGTTTGTCATTCGATTCACTATGTACGCAGTGAATTACTATGTGCGCCGTTCGCCCCAGTTCGTGACGCCACAGCGACAGTCAAGCGGGCTGGGCAAGGCCTGGCCTGTAGTATTTAGGCTAGGGACCGTTGATTTTATGTGCGTTGTAACGCACGTTAACGTACGTTCTGGGTAGTTGTCATATTAAGTTGTCACGTTAAGCTTTGGAACGTATGTTGATACAGTCGCTAAATAAAACGTACGTTGATGTGTGACCAGTCGTATTTAAAGTATAATATCTCTTCGTACGTCAAAACGTGCGCGTCAACGCAAGTAAAATCAACGCTCGTGTGTCCCGAGCCTTAGGAGGCAATGGATGTTAAAAATCCCACGGTATACAGGGTGTAAGTAACCAATCCGATTTTCGGACATTCTAATTACTTTGGAGAAAAGTGAGATACATAGCTTATACAGTAAAGAGGGGGATTTAATTGTATGGTGAGTCAAATAAAAATATAGGAGGAAGGCGGAAGGGAGAGTGAAAATTATATATTCTTTAAATGGAAATGAGTACTTTTATTTACAGAAATGGATAGCCCTAATTATTCCATTTTCAATGCAATGTAAAAAAAGTTGAAAAATATTAACATATTAAAAATAAATTCTTAACTCAAGTAAGCTGCGAAACAAAGCCACTATTGATTGATATCGCGTAATTACATTGTTGAATGTGCTAAATTTTATTGTTTTAGACAAAGTCAATTTTATTTCGAAGCCTACATGAGTTAAGATTCATCTTTAATATTAAATATATGTTAATATATTTCAATATTTTTACTTTATCTACTATTAATTTAAGATATAGGAAATGATATATCGTTGAAAGGGAATAATTAGAGCTATCCATTTCTGTAAAGAAAAGTACCCGTCCCCACTTAAAGAAAAAGAAAATATAATTTTCATCCTCCTACCCGCCATTCGCACCATATATTTTTATTATACTCCCTACATTTATGTCCCACCACTTGCCTATGTATCTCCTTTTTTTTCCTTTTTTTTGCAAAATTTACATTTTCATTAATAAAGACTTTCATTTATTTTGAGAATCATTACAAACAACTTTTGATTAACGTAATCTACTATTTTTATTATATTTTACCATGCTCGAGATTCTAATAGTAAGTACTATATTTTAACACACTAAATATATAAGTAAAAAAATAATTACAATTTAATATAAAACACTCACGTTTTTCGGTGGAAGTATGATACAAGTATGCATCACACATAAGGCACACAGTTATATTGTAATAATTATTATTGTTAATATTGAACAATAACCCTAATCACATATGAAAAGCAACAATTAAATATTTCAGTGCTACCACTAATCATAAGCGTGAAAATCTCGCAATATACAGGAAAAATATTTTGAAATTTAAACTAAAAGATGAAAATGGCTGTGTTCACAATTATGCACACATCTTATGGTCTGTTAGCTTAGAAGCACAATTTCGTTACTGTTACATCCAAGTAGTATGTATTCGTAAAATAAAATACTGTGTGTGAATTATATTTGAAAACATCTGTGTCCACCACAAACTCAGCAATTAATTTTCAGAAAAGTACTAGAATTAAGGACTTATTTTGTCTTGCTCTCTGATTTGTTCAGATACCGTACAAGTTTACACACTGAAATATTATTTAAATTATAAATTCAATACTCATTTATTAGCTAATGCTAATACATTTAAAATACTTTTAAAATAAAAAAAATTTCAGTATCTATTATAAGTCCCAATTCACAATGAGCATAAGCATAAGAACTACATAAGAAATGATATAAACATAAAGTTGAACTAATGGATTTTAATGGCCGTGTTCATAATGTCATTATGTATTTCTTACGTTTATGTCACTGTTATGTAGATACATAAGAAAAACGTAAAGTTGGGATCAGTTCAACTTTATGTCAAAATTACATACTTACTATTTTGTACAAAGCGCATGCGTCAAATGAACAATTTTCTGCATTTCTGCATTCACGACATGGCATCGTAAATCTGACAGATGATAACAAGAAGTATATATATATATATATATATATATATATATATATACAATACAGCCAACAAGAAAATAATATTGACCCTACTTGCTACCAACTTCACATCAAAAAATCACTTTATGTCCGCTTATGTTTATGATCATTGTGAACATACGTAATTTTTTTACGTTTTACGTTATGTAGTTCTTAATGCTCATTTTGAATTGGGACTAACTATAAAAACGATGTTTCCAAATTATATTTCCACCTTGAATGTTAACTAAATAAAACAATTTTTGAATGTAGAAAAAAATAATTTTTCAAAAATAAAATTAACTATCATGATGAATGCATATTACAAAAACTATGTTAAATTAAAAAAAACTCTTTTGAAATTTTGTAATATTTAAAAAATTGAAAGTATTTGAAAATTACTCTTATTCTTGTAAAAATGATAGCAATACAATACGGATGATTTATTATTGATCTTATAGTTGGGTAAAATTTTTACGTTTAATGCATAAAGTGGACACATAAATGACACTCAAACGCACTTAAAACATAAAATGCTAATAGATTTTACTATGTGTACTTGAACAAACATAAAATCGAACCTTTCTGATCCAAATCACTTTCGTAAATGTTAATTTGATATAATTTTTGTAGTTTTATAAATTTTTCCTGATCAGAAAATAATTAAAATATACTTGTTTGTATATGTATATATATTTTTCATTAAAATCTCTCTAAAAAATACTCTTAAAGGCAAATTTTTGTCACATATTCGGTCAGGTGGGATAGATATAACCCCAAGATACTTTTAAATCATATTGCGGAGCACACATGCATGATTTAAATGTGAAAATTTTTAATATACTTTATAACTTAATTCTCCGAAGGTACCTACTAAAGATCCTGAACCCAAATGTTCAGTCAAATCATAATAATTGCACTTTTAAATAGCGCGCGGTTATATTTACCCCCACCTGACCGACGCCGGGTTAAAAATGAATATCAGTTGATTACGATGGAGGCGCTGTAGGCTTAACATCAGTAATTGATTGAGTAGGAATTGATGTACCTTCAGCAGGCGGGGCAGCAGGCATTACCATCGTGTTAAAATTGTACACGGGATATGAAGGTGCATAACATCTGTCATTATTGAATCTTGTATATTCAGAATCTGAGGAATCCATAATTGACTTTGTTCCAAACTGGCATTCCTCGTAAGATGGTGGAGCTGAAATTATATGATGTATTACATTATAAAATACTAAACAAACAGGCTAAAAGTCTAAGAATATATATATATATATATATATATATATATATATATATATATATATATATATATATATATATATATACTCAAGCATGAACATAAAACTAAATAGGTACACTAGACTAAAGTAAAGCTAGATTCAGACCTACCGAACTTTTAAGTGTAAGAGGTTAATTTAACCAACCAGCACCCATAATTAAATTTTAGCACATATTTTCAGACCAATCCAATTATAAGTATAGTGCTTAATTTACCAACCAGTGCTCAGCGTTCGCTTCGATAAAATTCCAATTTCACTTATAAGTGTAATCTGAAAAAATCCCAAATTTCTATCTTTTCAATAAGTCCACTAAGTGAATTGTGCGATAGGTATATCATGTCATCTTTATCATCGAACTGCCATACAACAAATCGTGCATAATAAACAATTATGTATTTAAATAATTTATTTTTAAATTTTAATATTTTCATAAGTTTTCCAATAGGTGTTCATCCACTAATTTTGTAGGTCTATTATGATCCATCTGATTTATACTTATAATTTATTGTAGGTCTGAATGTAGCTTATAAGTTGAACATACTCTCACCGTATATTGAAAAATTTTAATTTGGAACACATTATAATTTGGTACTATTAGTTTTAAAATATTTTAAATTCTTACGTAATAAATATGGGTCTATTGGAGCTGTAGGAACTGAAACTGGAGGTAGTGATGGTCCTGGAATCCAACCTAGTAGAGGCTGACGAGCACTAGATTCTGCCTCAGAAATATATCTTGTATGTTCGGCGGGGCCAGATGTAATTGGCATCACATTATTTAATGGAATCGTCCCTATCATTATAGGAATATTACCTATCATATTCTTATGAAATCCATCTATTTCTACTATAACCTATAAGAAACAAATCAATTTAACTGAGAAATATATCTACTACTAAACAATGCAATGCATACGTTAATGAACACTTTTATAATCGTAAATCTAACACAAAATCTTACTTTCAATTCATATTCCAAATCAATAATCCGACAGTTCTGCAAATTCGATGGTGGGAGAGCAGGCACTGTGAAATCATTACTAAAAGTTTTAGAATCTTGAGCAGTTACTCTCTGACCAACAGAAAATTCGGAAACTGTAACTTCAACCTTTTTCGTTTTTGATCTTGGAGTTTGAGAATGATACGACACAATCTAAAAACAAAACATATATTAAAAAAAAAAAAAATTAATTTGTTTACTTATACTTTCAGTAAAATTTTCCAATAATGTATAATTACAGTACAGTAGAGCATCTTTTGTTACTAGACTTATATAATATTAGGTACTGAATTGAAATTATATATAAATATAAACTATTTAAAAAAGAAAAGGGTTAAATATTGTTTAATAATTAAATGAACAAGATTGATTATTAATATATTGGATTATAATAATATAAATTTGAAATGTATTTTTATTTTTTAGAATTTGATATACACCGCAAATTGTTAAAAGTGTAACAGTTCTTTCAAATAAAAATATAAGGTTATAAATTATTATTCCATGCATTATATAAAATTTTTAAAAATCTTAGAATACAATACCTTTTTTAACTTTAACTTAATTTCTTGGACATCAGTTCTAGATGTATTATCTATTTCAATAATGTATGGTATCACCTGTCCAGATACATAACCAGTACATGGCAACTTCAGAACACCAGTAATTGGTCCTTCACGACAACATAAACAACATAAATATTTCTCCATCGTTAGAGTAGCTGGTTCCTTAAAAATATTTTGTTTAGATTGTAGACTTTTCCATGATAGTGATAGTACAATAACTCTCTACCCGCGTTCGTTCATTTGTGTTACAATCTAAATGAGAGATTACAGTAAATGCTGCTTTAATACTCTGATCGAATTTCCATGGTCTATCTAGTGTTGCTTTTACTGTATAACGAATGTAACCTTTATCACCTTCAAAAGATGAAGGCAGGATATTTGGTAATATATTAGCAAAAGGGTACACATGATCACCACTTGGGAGTTCTATACTGTCACCTAAATTAAATATGTTCGTCAACTATTGATTTCTAAATACACTTGTATATCATACTGTTTGCTCCTCCCAGGACATAATATTTCATAGAAAAATATTCTTCGTCACCATTGTATGACACCGATCTAGTCCTTGATTTTCCATTTGAATCTTTATATGATTCAGATTCTGTCCAATGTACGTGCGCTTGGCCTTTAAATGAAATAGAAATACCTACAGCGAAAAGTTATTATTATTATGTATTTTAACAAATTTATAATTTTACTATTACCTCTTACTTTTTTCTTTGAATTAAAATTAAATTTAACTTTGCCAGATACAGATTGTCCAGGCAAATAGGTCGAATTGGGATCATCAAACGATATTTGACAATTTTCTAGACCCATTTTACTCTACACAATAAACTAAACTCTGTGAACTAAAGAACTAAACACAATACTAAACTTGAACTTGCACCCCTGAGTTAGAATTTTTAGTTTTTAACTTAAATGGGTGGGATCTACGTAAACATGAAATAAGGGGACATATTATGGACGGTTACGTTGACACAGCCAAGCCAGCAAAGGATCAAGGATGATGGAGCGGAGCCGCTTTCTGTCAAAAGGCGCTGCGTTTTGCGGCGAAAATAATGAACTATCAAATACGTTCTACTGACTTGTTTACAAGTTTATGTCATAACCAATATAATAATATTATAATTATTAAAATGTAATGTAGTGAATTAATTGTACAAAAAAGGATAAAAAATGAGCTAAGTACCAAGAATAATGCATAAATAGAATAGGAGCCTTTGAAACTGTGGTTTAGTTTATGTTTCTAAATGCAGAGGTCCAGGTCCAGAGTGACTATACAGACAGAGTAGAGACATTTGTATAGTGGCCGCTATTGGAGCAAATATGCGGATATATATAGTTAATAATAATTCAGACATGAGTTCTGAGTTCATGTGTCATCGCTTGAAAAATGAACGGAAAGTAGAGAATTATGAAACCTAGATATTTTTTGAGGAAGTTTTTATGAAATTTGTAACAAAGTAGATAGAAAACCGGTTTTAATTGTTCAACATTCATTCTGTCACCATTGTACACATTATTTTTTAAGTGTTCTTAAATTCTCATTAGTTTAATGTATCTACCTAGTTCTTAAGTGTAGAAAACAAATAAATAATTTATCATTTCTTTACTTTATATTTCATATTTATTTTAGTATGTAATTATCCCTATGTTTACTGATAAAAAAGACGCTCCAATACATTGCTGTCATTCTGTAACACTGTAACTATGGTAATGACATGCCCTATGTTTACTAATAAAAAAACTCCCGGTATATATATATATATATATATATATATATATAAACTACCTCCCACTCTTGTCAATAGGATACTCGCACCACCACGTGTACACAAAGCACATGTAGTCATGTAGATATCATTTCGTCCGTAGAAAGTTATGTGTGTGGTTTATAGCTGCTGTCATTTTTATATTATAATATCTTTATTTAAATATTACTTCTTGCATATTACGTGTAAATCAAAGTAAATATCTCAGTTGAATGATGTTTTTGTCAAAAATATTTGCAATTATGAACTTTTTCCAGTTACAATGGCATCAAGTGCTGATAATTTTGTTCAGGCTAAATCTGACAATTTACCGAAATTTTTTATAGTACTTTTTGTCACTTTGACGTTTGTTCAAACTCGAAAATAGTACAAATTTCAGTCGCTAGGGGCAGCGCTGAATTAGAGCGCTTTGACGTCACAGTCTGTTTTAAGTCACGTGGTTTATTTGAAAATATATGCATTTTTGAACATTCAATAATTCTTTATTTATAGATGCTAGTACGATTTTATTTTAACAAATATTGTTTAAATATGGATTATTACTTATATATACCATTATTTCGTGAATACAAAAATCTTACAACCACCCTAATTTTTAATCGATGACAAAACAGATGAGAGCGATGACGCATGAACGGAATGAACTATGTCATGAATACATTATACATAAAGCATGAAATAATAAGAGAAGAGATGACTGTTGATTTTGTATGTGAATAAATCAAATAGGGTGGAGACAGGGGGCCGCAGTGTATTTAGTGGCGAGTTGTCAGTTTAAAATTTACATAGATATTACCTGATTACCACCATTACGTCGATTATATTATATTTAATTTAATTTTGACATAATAATATACAATATTGTATAAAGAAACTTATTATAAAATACAAGTTAAATTTAATTTTCATTCATATGATTTTAACTTCTGACTATGGAGGCTCCCTCCTCCTCAAATTTAGTTGCTCGCGGACACTCGCGAAGTAAACAAATGTGACATGGAAAACAATCGAGTGCCATCTCCTGTCTTTATTTATACTTCGTGACATAACGTGATGTTCTTTATTTTGATTGGCCGATAGCGAAGTCCGCATGTTTGCTCCAATAGCGATCACTATCACGAATGTCTATACTCTGTGTATATAGTCACTCTGGACCTCTGCAGTTAGAAACATAAACTAAAGCACGGTTTCTACCACAGCGGACTACTCTATTCGTAATCAGTTCACACGTTGCTACTTTGAAGACACATTCGTGCTACTGTAGCAAGAAAAAATTTGAGTCGCTTGTCAAATAGCAGCGCTGCTAATTTGTAGCATCAAAGTATCAAGAACTACTCGTTGATAATTTCACATCGTTGATCGTTGTATGTGTAGATAGCGATTTTTTGCGGTTATTGTTTCGATTTGAATATTTTTTATTATTTGCGTCTTCAAAAACTTCTTCTTTTCATGCTACAGTAGCACGTATGCGTCTTCAAAGTAGCAACGTGTGAACAGTGAACAGTCGCTCGCCGTACGCAACAACAAGACGCAGAATACCAAACACGACTCCTGGAACTCCAATAGGAGCTTTTGAAATCGTGGTTAAGTTTATGTTTCTAACTGCAGAGGTCCAGAGTGACTATATAGACAAAGTAGAGACATTTGTGACAGTGGCCGCTATTGGAGCAAGCATGCGGACTTCGCCATCGTCCAATCAAAATAAAGAGCATCACTTTATGTATTGTATTATCCTGGGCCTGTATTCTATTTCACTTATCAACGTTGATAACTTGGGTTGTCTTGATAACCCCCCACCATGTGTGACGTAGTAGCCAAGCGACTGTCACTACGGACACGGACTTACCAACCCTCGCTACGGTAGACTTGTGCGTTGCGTTGATTTTTGTTCGTTGTGAGGTTAAAATATTTATTTTATAAATATGTATGTTAATTTTATTAATACAGAAGAGTCAACAATTCAGTTTTAGTATTGTACTTTTATGTTATTATTTTGTAAATATTTTTGTTACAGAAAGCTAAAAGTCAATTTATGTACGTTAATTTGTATATACATAAAATACCAATAAATTATGGGTTCATTATATGTATTCAATATTTTTGATTAGTTTATTAAATAATTCAAATTACAAATTGTAAAAATAAGAAATTGACATTTTTCCTGAAAAAATAATATACTTTGAAAATCAAAAAAATGCCTTATTTTAAAACAAATAATACGTTTATGATAAGTGATAGGTAAAATGGTGGTTTAGCAGTTTTTCTTGCCAAATTTCACAGTAAATGTAAAATCTCTATTGCCTGTGGCACACCGGCCGAGGAGCATCGAGGACCATCGAGTAACTCCTCGATGAAACGATAGAACGCACCCCGTCCTCGACGAAAAATAGGGGCGCCGCTATTTTCATCGAGTTGTTCCTCGATGAAACGAATGTATCTCATTTCAGACGTATCTTTGGATTTGATTTCGCGCAAAACTTTGATGTATTTGTCACCGATTAAATAGAAATCCATCGCGGACGGGTGCGTTCTTTCGTTTCATCGAGGAGTTACTCGATGGTCCTCGATGCTCCTCGACCGGTGTGCCACAGGCATATCAGTCGTTATCAACTGGAGGCCAAATATCCCTAACCCTTGATATAGTTACAAACGGAATGACGTCACGAAGTTATCAACTGAACTTCGCTAGCGACTGTCGCTCTGAATTATTAGAATAGATACCCTGTATTGTATTATCCTGTATAATCCAAGTTAACGTGCTCACCATTGGGATCTCGAGAACGGTAAGAGATACGAAGTTAGTTAAATTAGACAAAAGTTGCCTCTCTTGGGGGCCAATTTAGAAATGTTTTTGTTTTCCCACAAAAATGCATAGGTGAATAGATATACGCAAAAATGTAAATTTTTACAATTTCGTTTTTCACCTATAACTTTTTTATTTGAATTAGTACAAGTTTCTAATTTGCACTTCTACGCAGTTTTTAATGAGGAATTCTCAGCAGTCCTCAAATTTTTTTTCTCCTACAGATTTCGAGAAATTCAAACCCGTTTTAATAAAGATTTTGTCTCTCTTTTCAACGATATAAAACACAAGTAGGTATATTGAAATTAAAATAAAGACAGAAATTACATAGTTTATTTTTTAAATTGTTTTTATCAAAAAAGACAACGAATATCGATAAAATAATTATAATTATTATTATAACACATTGGATTCCTCGAAATTTAATTAGAATAATCCGCTAATTAAAAAAGAAATATAATTTTCACCCAAAGAAATGGAAAGTGAATAACATGTTTTTCGATTTTGGACCTAAATTTTGAACGGTCATATCTCGGAAACTAAAAGAGATTTTTAAGTGCGGTTTGCGCCATTTCTCGTAGTTTAGTTAGCATAATTTGATACTTTTTATAAAAATCAATATTCGTGGTTAAAAATAAGGATTCTGTTATGTCTGCCTTTATTTTAATTTCAATGTACTTGTGGTTTACATCGTTGAAAAGAGAGAAAAAATCTCTATTAAGACGGGTCATAGCCAACTATGAACTACATATGAAAATTTGAATTTGGTTTGAATTTCTCGAAATCCGTAAGAGATAAAATTTTTTGAGGACTGCTGTGAATTCCTTGTTAAAATCTGCCTATAGAACGTACAAATTAGAAACTTGTACTAATTCAAACAAAAAAGTTATAGGTGAAAAACGAAATTGGCAAAATTTACATTTTTGCGTATATCTAATCACCTATACACAGTGAACTCTATACGGATGTAACAGCGAAACCAACCAACGCCTATATTTTCTTTATTATTATAGTTACAAAAAAATGTTAAATAGCAAAGTTGTAGGAGACCAAGGGGGACATGTGATTAAAGAATAAAATAATTTTTTAAACCAGTAGTTCTCAAGTTAAAACACAAAGTTATATTTTTTCAAATGGGAATATACATATTTTTTAGGCCTATTCAATAGAGTATTTTTTTCTGAATTCAACCATGTATTCGTTTTATATCCTTACATAATAAAAATATTGAGAAAAATTCAGTTGAAATTAATAATTTCTAATTTTTAATATTAATGGATGAAAAACAAGTGATAAATTAAACCTGGACGTGGTTTCTTTGGATATCTCGTGGCATAAATATTGCAAGCTTGTATGGTATTTTTATTACACTCAACATAAATTACAAATAAATTAAACAAATCTTCATTTGTATAGATATCAGCCATACTGTCACAAAATAATCTTAAACACACAAAGAATAATAATTTACATCAATTAGTACAACAATTATTATTACTTGACAGCAGCTATATTTTGTTCTTTTGTTTTTCATTCATTCATCCATAGATTACTGCACATAAATATTAAAAGGTAAAAATTATTTAAATTTCAATTGATTTTTTTTTCAATATAAGGATATAAAACGAATACATGGTTGAATTCAGAAAAAAATACTCTACCAAATAGGCCTAAAAAATATGTAGGTATATTCCCATTTGAAAAAATATAACTTTGTGTTGTAACTTGAGAACCACTGGTTTAAAAAATTATTTTATTCTTTAATCAGATGTCCCCCTTAGTCTCCTACAACTTTGCTAATTAACATTTTTTTGTAATTATAATAATAAAGAAAATATAGGCGTTGGTTGGTTTCGCTGTTACACCCTGTATAGAGTTCACTGCCTATACATTTTTGTGGGAAAACAAAAACATTTCTAAATTGGCCCCCAAGAGGGGCAACTTTTGTCTAATTTAACCGACTTCGTATCTCTTACCGTTCTCGAGATCCCAATGGTGAGAACGTTAGTTGTATATTATACCTGTAGAGTTTCGTAAAAATTCATTTTCTCACCCTGGCTTAATTTCTTGTTTCTTCTTGTTTGGCCTAATATGAAAAGAGATATAAAAAATTGGACTTCATCTTGTATTCAATGTCAACGAGCATAAATAAATATACTGTTTCACCTAATCAAAATTTCTTTTGCACGATTCGATATGGTGCATATCGATTTAGTTACATTATTACCAGAATCTATAAACTCTAATACCGCATTTACACATTCGCGCTCGTGATTCGCCTCGTCACTCGCCGACATTCGCGACTGGCATTCGCACGTTCGTCCCTACAACGCGAATGACCGTTTTCACACTCGCCGAGTGTTCAGATTACTAAGTCGTTGATCGTTGCTATAGAAACCTTTGACTCTGACTCGTCCCAAAAAACCGCTCCCGGCGCGAGCGCCACGAGTGGCGAGGCGAATGACGAGGCGAATGACGAGTGAACCGATTACACATTCGCCCTTCGAGCATATACTGACTAGAGAAGTAATTCCCTATACCAATGCATAGCTTGTTGTGTTCGCAAGATATACAGTAGGGGGGACTTGCGGGGCTGGAAGTCATGGTGTACTGCGGGCAGCGTTTTGCTGTTATTCTTTGTTACTTCTTGTCACACATGTTATTTTACTATAACCCTAAGTTCTGCGTTTACTTTGTGAAAAGTTTTATGAGGTTTTGTGAGTATTATTTTACTTTGTGGAATGATACTAAGAAATTACGCATCCATCAATACATCACGGCTTCCGACCCCGCAAATCTCCCCTACCGCATATCTTCCGATCACAACAAACGTCGTAAGGCGGCCTCTAGTCAGTATATGCTCGAACGCTCGAAGCATTCGCCTCGCCACTCGCCTCGCGATTCGACTCGCCACTAGTGCGAATGTGTAAATGCGGCATTGGTTATGGTATAGTGTATAGTAGAAAGATTACATAGACAACTTAAAATCCCTTTAAAAACTTATAACAATACAAGAAATTGGATTGATTATTTACCTATTGTGTTATTAGGAATTCGTACTTCAGTCAAAGAACCTACAAATTGCAGAGCTGCCGAATTTGTTTATGAAACTTTTATACGTTTATCTGGTGAATTTTTTGAACAATCTGCTAGATTAATAATTAATGAATCAGATAATCCATTCTTTTGAAGAAATTAAAATATTATATGAGAAATTTTAAAGCACAGCCTCCCAAGTCCCAAGTATCAATCCAAGAAAACTTTTATAAACAAAGATTTATTTTCCTCGTCACATATTATTTTCGTTCGTCATGATGCAGTTAAAACTCTTTTGCAATTACCTTATGATGGACCGGACCATATAAAGTTTTACACCATTCTTCAAATTTTTTAAAAATCCTCATTAATAATAAACCAGAAACAACTTCGATTTATAGATTAAAATCTGCTGATTTATCGTATTTTGGTGTTACGAGTTTTATATTTTGTAATTACATTTGTTAGTACTTTCTAGCGGGGGAGTAAATCTTTCTATCTAGTACCTATTCATGTTATTTTTATTTATAGTTAAATTATTTTTGATTATTGTATTTTTGTTTTGGTGTTTACTTGGCGAATCTAAATAAACAAATAAATATTCTGTTTCTATTCAGAGTCAAGTATAGACGTGTTTTTTTATTGTGTATGAAAAAATATTTTTTTATATTTCTATACAAACTTAATTGCACGTTAAGGGACGTTTTTACACATATTTCAATAACATTTTCATGCATATAATCCGCACATTAATGATTTCTTTAAATTTTCTAATAAATCATTCATCTTTTCTTTATTATAAAATAATTATTTTTATAATAAATAAACACTATTCATATCTAACATCTAAGTATTTATTGGATATAGCGTTGTTAACAAAAGAAGCATCGCTGTTCGTATAAACACAGGCGAAAAAGTCAGCAAATCCTTGGACAATATCTCCGGTGTTGTCAAAAGTTTGACCATTTATATGCATGTGACCGAGAATTCGGGAATTACGTCTTTTATCATTAATAAACAACCAAAATTTAGTGAGATCAATAATTTTAATTGCGTTTTCAGTATTTATCAAATATTTTTTATATTCTGATTTAATATCTCTTTTTACTAGTGCTCTTAGTAGCTTGATCTCATTTAAACGATGTTCCTGATTGTATCATTTATAGTTTCTTTTGATTTTATATTGTTAATAATTTGTTTATTGAACCAAGGTGAAAATTGTCATTAAATTGTAAAAAAATTTATATAGAAAGAATAATAAAATTCATGAGACCCGTATTTCGTATTTTTAGCAAAATGCGGCTGAATAGGGTAGTTGCAAGGTTTTTGTATTTACGAAATAATGGTATATATAAGTAATAAACCATATTTAAACAATATTTGTTAAAATAAAATCGTACTAACACCTATAAATAAAGAATTATTGAATGTTCAAAAATGCATATATTTTCAAATAAACCACGTGACATAAAAAAAAATAAAAAATATATTATTATTAATAAGCTAAGAGCGCTTTGACGTCACAAGAGTGGGAGGTAGTTTTATTGAAGACTTTTTAGCGCGAATCTTTATAGTACAATATTTCAAAAAGTACTTATCAAAAAAAAAAATTATAATTAATAATTAAGCAAAATCTTCAATCTAAAGTAATAAAAAAAAATGTGCAACCACCCTTATCCTGTGACGTAAAAGGCCTGTTTTACTGCTACCAATCAGAAAGTAGCAGACTTCGCAGCTGCGCAATAGAAACTGAAATGTCAAAACAACCATAGATCCTATTATGTATGGATTGATGCCCAATGGTCAGAAAATTATAAAATTAAATTTTTATATAAAAATAACAATTGAATGATAAAATTGTATTAATTAACCGTACACTAGATTATCCAAGTGTATAATATAAACTTTATAACCGTTTTATTCCATATTTAATTATTTCTGAAGTGATCTAAACCATTAACATATAAGCTGTAATGCCTCCTCTTCTGTTAGCTTTAAGCAAGTTGTCGCAGGGACGAAGATCGGCATCCTTCACACAGGATTTCCCCAGGAAAGTCTGAAGACGGATCAGCTGACACTAACCCAGGATGCAATCCTGAGTAGGATCCTAGAACAGTCAGAAGGCCCCGTGAAGCCTAAGTTTCTAGGAACCACCTTCAAGGCCGGATGACTAATCGTACACTGTGCCGACACAGCCACAGCAGGGTGGCTAAAGGCTACAGTTGTCGATTTAAAGCCATGGGAGGGCGCCACACTGAAAGCTGTTGAAGAGAAGGATCTTCCTCGGTCCAGCATTATTAATGCGTACTTTCCCAACAGCAAAACTGATAGCACGGAGCAGATTCTGAAGCTTGTTAAAGGTCAAAACGAAGGCCTAAACACTTCAGAATGGAGGGTGTTAAAGAGAACAGAGGAAGGTTCAGCTGCACATCTAACGATGTCAGTCGACCAGGCCTCATGGGACTCCATGAAGAAGGATGACTTCAAAGTCAGCTACAAATTTGGGCAGATCAACATCCGGAAAAAGGCTACAAAGCCTCACCCGAAACCTGCCCAAAAGGAAAAAACAGTGGATAGGAAAGGAGGTAGCCACAGTACCTCAACCCAAGCCACATCAACAAAATCTGCAAAGGGTAGGTCAACCGCGCCTAAGCAGAAGCCTAGCACAAGTACTGGTGACAAGGGCAAAGGGAAGAGCATTCCCAACCGGACACCAGTAACTAAGAAAGGCAAGTAGCAGCAATGGCCAACATCAGCCTAATGCAAGTGAATATTCAGCACTGCAAGATCGCCTCGGACTTGCTGAACAAGCTATTCACCACATCAAACATACAATTTGCGCTCCTACAAGAGCCTTATGTATACGGAGGCGTAATCAGACGATTAACCACACAATCAGGTAAACTTGTTTATTGTCAGGAGGATGATTCTCCAAGAGCAGCAATGCTCATTAAATCCTCAACTAAGTTTATACCTTTAACACAATTTCTATGTAGGGATCTGGTAGCAGTGGAAGCTATACTACCCATAAATGGGAAAATGCAAGAGGTAGTTATTGCCTCGGCATATTTCCCTGGCGACTCAGTTGATGCACCACCTCCACCATCAGAAGTCAGAAACCTAATCCTCTACTGCCAAAGCAGGAAAAAAAACTTCATCCTGGGTTGCGATGCAAACGCGCACCATGAGGTTTGGGGTAGCTCGGACATAAATAGGAGATGTGAGTACCTTTTTGACTTTATATCCACGGCTAACATAGACATACTAAATAGGGGTAATGAACCTACTTTTGTAACTAAAAATAGACGGGAAGTACTAGATATTACGCTAGCCAGCCCCCTAATAAGTTCAAAAATTAAAAACTGGCATGTTTCGAATGAAGCCTCACTCTCGGACCATAGGTACCTAAGGTTTGAAATAGAGGCTAACCGAGAATGCAGTACAAAAATTAGAGTTCCAAAACTAACAGACTGGACCCTCTATGAGGGTTATGTTAGATCTGAAGTAAGTGAATTTAATACTACTATAACAACGGTAGAGGAATTAGATATAGCCTCAACACAATTTCACAATCTCTTGCATGCAGCCTACGAAAGGAGCTGTCCACTAAAAAAGCAAATACAAGAGATGTACCATGGTGGAATGAAGATCTCGACCAACAAAAACGTAAAGTCAGAAGGCTATTCAATAAAGCCAAAATCACAGGAAGTAGCGTATCATGGGAAGAATATAAAAGTGCCCTAACAAGCTACAATATAAGTATTCGCAAATCTAACTTCTGTGAAGGGCTGGAAGACATGCCCACAGTAGCACGCCTACAGAAAGTCCCTGCAAAAGATCATACGAACGATATAGGGTTCTTAATGAAACCTGATGGTCAATACACCGACAGCCCAAAGGAAACGCTAGAATTACTTCTAAGCACACACTTCCCAGGGTCAACGGATAGTAACAATGTAAATAGACCCACAACCGATGGAGTCCGAAGGAATGACAGTACAAGTCGTCAGGAGGCGATGGCATTTTCCCAGCTCTGTTGCAGAAATGCTTAAGAGATATACTGCCAAACCTAACCGAACTATACAAAAAGAGTTTTACCTTTGGATATATTCCAAAACTCTGGAGAGACACGAATGTGGTCTTCATACCTAAAGGTGGAGGACGACCGAGCGTCCAACCTAAGTCATATCGACCCATAAGTCTCTCCTCCTTCATCCTAAAGGGAATGGAGAAGGTACTGGACCAGTACCTAAGAAGCGAAGTGCTCACGGCAAGACCGCTTCATGCAAACCAATTTGCATATCAGAAAGCCAAATCAACAACTACGGCTCTCCATAACCTGGTTACTAAGATTGAAAAGTCTATCACAGCCAAAGAGGTAGCCCTAGGAATCTTCATAGACATAGAGGGAGCTTTTGACAACACCTCCTATGAATCCATTGAAAAAGCAACTACAGCAAAAGGCTTCGAACCCTCCATTGTGAATTGGATCAGTGCCATGCTGAAAAGTCGCACTGTTAAGGCTCGACTAGGGTGGGAGACCACAATGATTAAGACCACCAGAGGATGCCCACAGGGTGGGGTTCTATCACCTCTTCTATGGTCCATAGTTATTGATGATCTCCTTACCAGACTCGAGGAAGCTGGCTACAATGCTCAAGGTTATGCAGATGACCTAGCAATCCTAGTCAGAGGTAAGAATGACTCTGTCATTTCCAGCATTACTCAAGAGGTCCTTAACTTAGTCTACCACTGGACTCAGGAACATGGCCTCAGTGTAAACCCCAATAAAACGATTCTAGTACCTTTCACGAAAAGGAAAAAGCTGCTATTAAAAGCACCCACTCTGAATGGAATCGGGATCGAATTCTCAAAAGAAGTTAAATATCTGGGTCTCATACTAGATCAAAAGCTTACTTGGAATTCACACCTGGAGAAAGTTTACAGGAAGGCTGTAGTGGCTCTTAACACATGCCGCCGACTTCTCAGTAAAAAATGGGGACTGAAGCCAAAACAAACATACTGGACATATGTTACAATCGTCAGACCCATGGTCACATACGCAACTTTAGTATGGTGGCCAAAAGTAAAACAGATTACAGCACAGGCTTTGCTGCAGAAGGTCCAAAGGATAGCCTGCATCTGCATCACAGGAGCAATGTATACCTGCTCCACTGCTGCAATGGAGACATTACTGGGTTTAACACCTCTGCACATTCATGTGAAAAAAGAGGCGATGCACAGTGCTCTCGCAATCTGCAGAACAAAATATTTCAAGTCTGGGGACCTTACAGGCCACTTAGAAATTCTAAAAGAGGTTCAACTAGATCAACTGGCCATGTCAACATGTGATATCATGACGACAAAATACAGCTTTGAACACAAGTATAAGGTGATAATTACAGAACGCCTAACATGGACATCAGGAGGACCAACTTTCAAAAAAGGCTCCCTGTCCTGGTTCACAGATGGTTCAAAACTAGAAAATGGCGAGGCGGGAGTGGGTGTATTTGGACCTGGGTGCCGAATACGAGAACCCTTAGGAGCCTGTACCACAATTTTTCAAGCAGAGATATACGCCATCAATCTCTGTGCCAGAATAAACCTCAAGAAAGGTCTTAAAGGGGCAACTATCAACATTATGTCCGACAGCCAAGCTGCCTTGAAAGCAATAGGTGCTTATGCCTGTCAATCAAAGCTAGTTTGGAATTGCAAGGGTACTCTACAGCAGCTGGCGAATCAGAACCACGTAACGCTGTGGTGGGTGCCAGGGCATGAAGGAGTGGAAGGCAATGAACACGCAGATAAGCTGGCCAGAATAGGAGCCAAAATGCCGTATTACGGTCCCGAACCTTCCTGTGGACTACTAAAAAGTCACCTGAAGAAGGCAATAAAAGTATGGGAGGAAAGATCAAAAGCCTCATACTGGGAAAATACAAAAGGAAACAGACAGGCAAAAAGGCTTATACAGCCTTTGCACACAAATGTAAAAGAGATACTAACTCTCAGCAAAGGGGATATAAGAATCATAACAGGCCTACTAACCGGTCACTGCCCTCTAAATTACCATCTGCACAAGATTGGTAAAGCTGAAAATAACACCTGTCGTCTATGTCAAGAAGATGAGGAAACTTCAGAACACATACTATGTGACTGTCCAGCTGTAGCCACATACAGACTGAACCACTTCGGAAAGGCATACTTTGAGGCTGACGAAGTGAAGAACTCCACTCCTGGAAAAGTATTAAGGTTCATAAAAAGCCTAGATATACTACAGGAACATTAAGACAAGGCTAAGACACAAAAGATCTCACAGGTCGCAGTGTCACGAGTGCACGACGCTGACAGCCTTCCTAATAATAATAATAATAACATATAAGCTCTGTGAAATACCTACACTTTCTTGTTTTATGATTGGCTCTGCTTGGATTAGGCTTATGCCTCGTTTTCATGTATCCGGAATCCGCAGGTTTCTTGCGGAATAAAATGGCTGCCACGAATTCCATCTCCATATTCAACATAAATAAACATATATTTGAAGTTATAACAACTGACAGTTTAAACGTCAAAACTTACGGAGCTTGCGGAGTTCCGCAGAAAGTTAAAAATAATTTAACTACTGACGGAATTCGTGGCGGCCATTTTATTCCGCAAGAAATCTGCGGATTCCGGATACATGAAAACGAGGCATTACGTACTTCACAATTTTTGCGACATTTCAAATACATTCAACTTTGAAGCATTTTTTAATAAAATATAAACAAACATTTTAAAACTTAAATCATACCTAACGACTATTTAAAACTTGCTAATTCTAATTAAAGAAAAAACAAGATACTTTTTTTTCTTTTGCAAGACCTCACTTTAAGCTGACTGCTTGGTCGTCTTAAGTGTAGACCTGGTTGCGTAAGAATTTCTCCGATGCTACTCTGAATTTCAATAGGGATTCAGATTCTGACTGCACCAAGACTAATTGGTCTAGAAGTTGGATTCTACTATAATAACATCTACCAGTCTATACTTGAGAGTAAATCTTGTTGAATGATTACCAGCAAAATAAAAAATATGCATTTAATATTTAATAGATAAGAAATGGATCTACAGATGTGCGTTTCTAAAATTTTAAAAATAAATTTTTATCATGAAAAATTGCATAAATTAATTCAGAATTTACTACAATTTTATTATTAGAATTTTTTTTACAGTTTTTTTATCCTTTACGGAATAAAACTTTGTCATTCTTGTATTAGCTAATAAACACTCGCAACGTTAATACATTTCGTGCTAGATTTTAGAAGATAGGACAGACCCATTCAGTTGTGGTTTGTAACGCTCACCTCGAACCAAAACCAGAAACAAAATACAGAACACAGAACTGATGTGGGACATTAAACGTTAAGAATAAATGCAATTGGCACAATATTTTATTAAATAAAACATATTATTATGGTACATATGACGTTCTATACATAAAATTTAGATAACATTCATTTTTAACAAGTATAAAATTATATGAACAATAGATATACATAAAAAATAAAAATAACTCATTCTTATACGTAATAAAATATCACAAAGGCAAATAATTGTGCAATCTTAAAATTTAATTTGTGAACTTGTATACAGTCAATACACCGTTACAAACATTTCTTAACCAATAAATATAACTCGTGCAGAGTTGCAGAGAGACGTCGTATTAAAACGAGAGCTTATTCAAGGTGCGTGAGGTAAATCATGTAGAGTTGAAGTACCTAATGATGGAGAGATGTCGACTGGAATTACAGGAGTGTCGGAACAGAACAAAAGTAAAAGATCTTTGATTATATTACTAGGTTGAGCTAAAATGACGAAATGTATAATCAAATGCAAGTGCTTTAAAATTTATAAAATAATAATTGTTCAACGTTTGTAAAGAAAATTATGAAAAAAACGTGATTTTTAGAAGTACCTATTTGTATTATGTATTTTACTGTTAAGTATGTGCTTCGAATATGTGATCTCTTTCAGGCATAGTGGTATTATTTATGTACCACCTTTTTTACATTGTTCTGCTGCACAGTGGTTCTGAATCGCATATAAAACTTTTTTTACCGTTAGTACAGGTTAGAAGAAATGATTTTTAGTTTAAAAAACTGCAAGTATCATCTTTCCCTTTTTTAGTTACAATAATTTATGTATCTATGTATGTATATATTTATGTTTGAGCAATATTTTAATGACAGTTTATAAAATATAGTACAAGTAAACGAGTGTGTTTAAATTAGGTAATTGTTATTAATTAGTTTGAAAATTTAACATTTTATGGTGGTACTAAAAGAATATCACTGAGCACACGACGAATTGGAACAAATTAGGTTTTAATAAATTTTGGGAACTTTTTGATGAATTTTCGTCGAAAACATCATCTGTTGTATAGGTAATGAAGCTAGTGATACCGAGGTCTCGAGTTTGAAGATGTCCAAGATTTCAGAACTGTGTGGTCTGTGTGGTATATGCTGTGTGTCTGTATATATAAAATATTTACCAATATATAGATAATATCTAAATATCGATATATCTAAAAATATCGATATTAAAAATTAATTTTTTCCCATCCCTACTCTACATAACATTGCGGAACGCACAATTTCGAAACGCTTTTGACTCAATGAAATTACCGAACTATTTTGGAGTGTACAGATAAAAGAGTGAAACTGATTTACCGAACGCACCTTTAGTTTTTGTATAAATCTCAATTAAGTGTATACAGAATATTACATTACTGCACATTTAAATTTTGTCCGTCGTCAGATTGTTATTATGTACATTACTTCTTTAAAGCAAAATACAACATATTTTAAATATAAAAAACATACGTAACTAACAATATCATGCTACTGCTCATTCAACCTGAGCCCGTCCATTGCTGCTTACCTTTTGAAGTAAAATTATAAAGACCTTTAATAAAAAAATACATATTTTACTGCACAACATTGTGTAAAAACTAAATTATGTTTTTAAATATCTTCTGACTGGTGGAGATATCTGTAGCGCAATGAACAGACAAGTTTTTAGATTAACATTTATGTAGTTTCCATCTGGACTTAAATATATTATAATACTGCGCATCTAACTGTGATCTATGGCAAGCCATTTTACTTTTTAAATGTATATTTAAAATTAGGCCTAAAATAAAATAGTCAAATAATATCACTTAGGTATCAATTTTCATCATGATATTACCTACATAATTTTAATTCTGACAATTTTGATTATTGAAGTTATGCAATTTTCGTGACTGGAATTATTATTATGTGAGTATAATTGTAAAATTATTTTAATGTTTTTGTACTAACAAAATCTTTTATGATTTGTCTTAAATTAATTGAGATTTTTAAGTAATTCCAACTCCTGGGGCCGAAACCGGTAGAGTGGTTTAAATAAATCCAGTTGGGTTTAAAGATGAATAACTTGTTCAAAAATAATCCAAAGAATTTGAACCAGAGTTTATACTAAAGTATGCACATTTCTCCGTTATTATAATAAAGTTTAAAATTTTAAATGTATTTGTGCAAAAATAACAACAATTTATAGCAAAAATGAGCTATGATTTTAACACATTTTTAGAAACTTTTAACTGACAATATACATCATCCAAAAATATATATTTTGGTATAGTGTAATCATAAGCTTTGTTAAATTATTTATTAACTTTTTTTTAAATGTTTATATTTTATTTATAATATTCAAATAAGTAAACATGTAAGATCTTGGTTACTGGTAATTTTATTAGATTCAAATTCAGGTTAACGATGTCTTATACAATTATTATAAAAAAGAAATTTACATTATATTGTGTTGTGAAAATTGGACAAGAAAAACTGCCGAATCTCCATTTTATTTCATTTCGTACATGCTGATACGAAAAATTATTATTAATTTGTTTCGCCAAAATATTTTAACCTCATGAATAACTTGAAAAGCGAGTTGCTTGCTAAGGCTACGGGCGCACTTGCGATTTTCTGTCGTGCGACTTTAAAGTCGCACGAATAGAAGACAACGTTTTCCCATTTAGAACTGCGCGCACATGCGATTTTCTGTCGCTGCGATCGGAAAATCGCAATCGCAAATGTTTTTTATGATACACGCACTTGCGACTAAATAATTGCAACTTTGTCAATTTTGTTGTAGCTCTGCTGTTGCATTTAAAAATTTTAATAACGTAAACAATATTGGGTAAATTTCACTAATAGCTAAGGCTTTTAAAGGGACAATTTTATAACCTTCATTTAGATTAAATATTGTATTATTCAAGAAATTTGTTCAATGCTACAGAATGAATATTAGCTTTAGTAAATTATGACATAATTGCTCCTAAAAATTCAAATAGACGTAAAAAATATTTTAAAATTGGTCGGTTTCTCACCAAATATAAAATGCGATTAAATAATAAGAGAAGCAATTGCGCGTAGGTACATTCATTGCTATGTAACTCATTTTAAATCGCAACAATCGCGTCGCTCGGAAAATAGGTCTGGTTGCATTTTTTAATCGCTGCTATTATTTAGTCGTATGTGCGCCCTATCCCATTTAAATCTGCGTGTTCTATTTGTGCGACTATATAATCGCTCGACAGAAAATCACAAGTGCGCGCCTAGTCTAAGACGTAGCGAGAGTCACTTGCCTTTTACGTAATACATGGTGAGTTCCGAGGGGATATCAAGACTAACCATGTTATCAACGTTAATACTTGATAATATAAAACAAAATCGTTCCGTTTATGAACTCGTCAATGAGTAATATATCCAGATTAGTGGATGGTGATGTCATCAGTCACCTAATGATGATCGAAAGATCGAAACGCGTCGTGATCAACCTAGTGTCGAGTCTTGTATCCCAGTTAGTGTTGTGTTTGGTTTTTTTTTGCATTGAATCATACATTTTATCGATCTTTGTATCAAACCTTACACCATACACTAATCTGGATACATTACTCATTGACGAGTTCATAAACGGAACGATTTTGTTTTATATTATTGTGACAATGAACTTCGGAAATTCAGATATCATTAATTTTAATACTTGAAATAGACATCTTGGTTTTATTAAGTATAAAGTTTTTGATGCAGTTAGTTACATTTTTGGCACGTTCTAATAAATTCTAGAGTGGAAAGTGCCATAAAACTCCAATGAAAAGCATAGGGCAGGCGTTGTCGCTGAGAAACGTCAAAATACTTGCTATATAGTATTTCTATCTCACTTATTTCGTAAACTTAAACCAGTGCCGACCATACGTAAATTTTATACTTCATCTGAAGTAGGTACAAGTGGAAATATTCAGTACGATTTCGATTTGTTTGTTATTTGAAAGTTTTATAATAATAATAATATAGTGAAGTTTTGGGGTACGATAATTCGTCGGGCGTGAACAAAAATCTTCATTTTCATGCGAAGTACAATGATAAGTTTAATTAGTAGACATTGTTAATTTGTACATACATATATTGTTTATTTGTATATTAACGAATTAACATAATGATTATATTTACGATGTATTTTTTTATAGATTTACTTTAACAAATGGGAGTTTGTAGAATCAATGCTTTGTAATTGGAAACAATATCAATATGTAGCTCCATGTGCGAGAGTTTTATGACACTTTCCACTCTAGTATTTATTAGAACCTTACTGATTTTTTACCATCTACTGGCAAGTTCTTAAACAGTACAATTCAATAGAAAAGAAGAAGCTCAAGTGTCGTTGGAGAAAATTTAATTAATCTAACAAAAGTTTCAAGTTAGACGTTACAACAACAAGTCAAATTTACTTAAAAAGATGAAAAATATTTTTGTATTGATCTGTAGAAGTATAATAGGTAGTCCGATTGAATATTGACTAAGTTATTATCCATGTTTATGCAACAAGTTTCTAAAAATAGTCGTTTCTTTTTGTTTTTCTTTATGTAGTATTTTTACTTCTTTTAGATCCCGTAAAATACTAATAATAATAATTTGTATATTTCTGAAAACATGGGGAGTAATGAAAATGTTTACCATAAAAATTTAAATAATATTATGATGTAACATAATAAAAACTAATTTAATATATTTATTGATGCATAATTTCAATTATTTATTTTTATTTTATCAAAATTATAATATGTTTTTCACATTTTAAATCATACTTTTGATGTTTTGTTTAAATTTTTGTATTTATGAAGCTTACAAATAAAGTAAAACAGCTTGCCATAATATTCCGTCACGAGATATTTTTGTACTGTACATGACAACAGAGAAACATAAATATAAACTTTTCAGAAATCACCGCCCATAGTTAGTTCTCTGACTAGTAAACATGAATTAAATTGGTTAATAAATACCCTAAATAATGGCAGTGTCGTTACAATTTGATTTGTCAATCGTATCGCAATATAAAAAACTGAAAATCTTAATAAATAATAAGAATAATTTCATAGATTCGTTTTTATCTGAAATGAAATCAAACCTATTTGATGAACATGTCAGATAAGTAAATACGGGCTTAAAACTATATTGAAATAAAATACCTATTTCAAATAATAGATAGGTACAAATATTTTTTTCTTAGTCGTCAAAATACATAACTATTCTACAAGAACATGGACACATAAATGGCACAGTTCACAAAATTACATTACAGTTAGTCCGATTCGGAACTACTTGTCATTTCTTGCATCGCCATAAACCAACTTTCCCGTTGAGTATTCAGGGGTATAGATCTGTAACACAACACACAACATGATAATTTAATGAATTATTAAAATACAAAAACTAAAAATTAAAGTCGATATAGGTGTACTTCGTGGTACACTTTTTTAGAAAACAAAATAAAATATTGTTGCGAATAGTACCCAATCTAATATCCGGCTCAGTTAAAACCGAACAACTTTCACAATTTTACCTGTGCATTCGAATGCTACATAACATAATTTAATAAAATTAAAATGAATAAACGTACCTAAATTTTTATTCAATGTTATTAATTAATATATGCTTAGAAATTTATTTATTTATTAAATAGTAGATAAGGGAAGCTAACAGTTACAGTGGCGTACCCAGACATCAGCCATGGGGGGATATGAAAATAAAAATGTTTTTCATAAGGTAAAAAAAATCGCTCAATGCGCGTTGGCGGATATCGTTCAGCGGTGGTTTTTACAATAATTATAAATTGTAAAATAGCGCCGCAGGTTAAATACCTTGAAATGAGTTTTTAGAGATGAATAACAGCACGGTTTACGTTCTTCTATGTGCAAAATAAATTAAAACTAGTATGCGAATTTATGTATTTCATATTCACTATTCACAAATTAAATTTTTATGATGAATTTGAATAATAATAATAATAATAATAGAAAAAAGTTTTTCTTGGAGCTTTGGGGAGATATGTCCCTCTTATCCCTTCCCCCTAAGTACGCCGCTGAACAGTTACCCAATTGAATTCCCTAGAATCAAAACCTACTAAATCCAGTTTTGGTGAAAATTGATAATAATATATCAAAATGTCCGTAAAAAAAATATCTATCGTTTTATAAATTAAAGTAGTAACAAAACCCACTATATCCATGCGAAAATCTACTTTGAAAAGTGGTTAACGTTGCAAATGTCACTAAATCCATTCTTAATCATTTTCAATACCCGCTAAATCCACTTTTGACCAATCAGAACACAGTAAAGTGTGCATATAATGAAAATGATTCGGAGAATGTTAGTGCAAGTTATGTTATTATTTCTTAGTTATAAAAGAGACATTGTTTGATAATGATAAGGCATTGTATTCCTATTATTTCGTAAGTGTTAAGTTATCTGCGCAAAGCTGATTAAAATAATAATGTCTGATACTGTATTTAATCTAAACCTTTGCAGCAAACGACACTAAATCCATTTTTATTTTTTAATTTATGGGTTAATTATAAACAAATTCCTTATTTTTGTTGCAATTAATATACCAGGGTACTGTAATAAATATACAAAAACAAGATTCATTATTAAATTGCTGCTAGAAGTTAGTTAAACAGTTTTCTTGTGTTTTTGCAAATATGACTAAAGCGGATTTAAGGGGTTTTGATCCTATAGGATTCAATTATAAGCTTCCACTGTCTTACTCCGATGCCGCACTACGTACAGATAAGCAAAGCATATTATGAAAATAAACCACGCAGATTTTACTTGACGAACTATACTACTATTGTTCCTCGATGAAACGAATGTATCTCATTTCAGACGTATCTTTTGTATTTGATTTCGCGCAAAACTTTGATGTATTTGTCACCGATGAAATAGAAATCCATCGCGGACGGGTGCGTTCTTTCGTTTCATCGTTTCATCGAGGAGTTATGCCTCGTTTTCATGTATCCGGAATCCGCAGATTTCTTGCGGAATAAAATGGCCGCCACGAATTCCATCTCCATATTCAACATAAATAAACATATATTTGAAGATATAACAACTGACAGTTTAAACGTCAAAACTTGCGGAGCTTGCGGAGTTCCGCAGAAAGTTAAAAATAATTTAACTACTGACGGAATTCGTGGCGGCCATTTTATTCCGCAAGAAATCTGCGGATTCCGGATACATGAAAACGAGGCATTAGACGTTTCGTCTATTCGCGACTAAACGTACCGTTGGCGGCGCTGCTGTGCAATTCAATATGTCGGCTTTAATTCGTATTGTGTGAAGCAACGAATGCTTCTCGTAATTTTTTAGAGGGTGAACAAGTTCTTTTCGCTTATCCACCAGCTCAGATATTCCACGATCATTAACATGAACAACTTTTCTTGCACCACTCTTTGGAAAACCATGAAAACTTAAATTTTGATTCTTGCTGCCTCTCGAGTGATAACCGTATACACAGCAGTTTATATTATTTGGTTTTGGTTTTGTAGAACTCATTGTATAAATGAAAGTATAGAAAAACTAAGGATAATAATAAAAATAGCGGGAATCAGGTTAGAAAGAAATACCATAAAAATGAAAATTTAGTTAAGAAAACAACTAATTTGCTTCAGTATATAATATTTTGAATTCAGTAGGAATGGAATAAAATAGGAAAAGTAAAATAAAACCTTACAATATAAGGCATGTGCAGCTTACGTCACAATCTCAAACAACAATAGTTTGATATACAAGCATGACAGGGAGGTGCGTTTTGATTTTTGTAAAGAAGAGTTTATTTTCAAATTTTTTGACTTATATTTATGAAAATATTAAATAAAATGGTAGTATAACTCATTTAACAGCATAAATCGTAGGTCAGTACTTTATATTTTGCACTTTTCTATCATGCTTGCCTATCAAACAGCTGATGTTGTGACGTAGGTGCACATGCCTTATATTCAAAACAATCACATAACCTTAACGTGTTATCACATACAATATGAATTTGAAAGGTTCACACATTGGCCACCAGGTGACTACGAGTTACTTTTCGTTGCGAATACTGCCGAACCGGCCATATGAATTGCAAATCTGTCGGTTTTATGATCAGGGCCTCTATTTTGTGACTAGAAAGCGAGAACGAATACGAATTCTATATGACGGCATATAGATCTCTCGATCACTGATAATTTTACGATGCTCGTCAAGCATAATATTCCAGTAGAATACACATTCGTGTGCGGTCACTACTTATCGAATAGCATTTTCGTATAGAATTTATAGAAATGGCGACAGCAAAATGGTTGGGATTTTCTTATTATATACGAATTAAATTGGTTCTCGTTTTCTAGTTACAAAATACTTTTTTAATAACAATAATAATAATACTTTTATTTCCGTTGACAAAAATACACGTGTATGGAATATGTCAAAAAAATAATGGTTGATACAAAAAAAAGTTCAAAATAAATAAATATAAAATAGTCACGAGTCCAGAAATTCTTTTACATTATAAAAATTATTCTATGACAGAGAAAATTTAAGATTTTTTTAAAGACAATGGTACTATTAGCAGATTATATTGCTTCGGGAAGTTTTTTTAAATAATACTGGATTAAAGCGTTTAGGACAATGTTTAACAATATCTAATCTAGAATTAGAAATATAAAACTCATTTTATCTGGTGTTACTATCATGTTTATCCAGAACTAAAGAGAACGAAGTCTAATTCTTAAATATAAAGAGGCAAGTTTCCAAAATATAGATGTCACTTAGAGTAAGCATATTGCTTCACTTCACGCTCGAACACACTTATAGTAATAAGTTCGTCTTTCGGTTTTTGTATAAATACAAAAAATTTGTATAAATAAAGACAGTTTAAGTAGGTATACAAATTTTATTTATTTTGGAATACAATACTATTGTTAGGTATATTATAACATTTATTTCGACTTTTGACTTTATTTTCGTTCCGTTACTACGTTACGTTCAACAACCAAATTGCATTCATTTATTTTTATGCCTTGTGCTAGTCGCGTTGGGGTCTAGTCGTACTTCCTTGTTGACAAGCGCGACATTTTGAATTGAATTTAGCGAAATTGTCTTGATACGCAAATACGTACGCGTTGCCTTTCTTGCTCATCTCGAACGGGTTCAAGTGATCCATACGGACCGCTTACCCGTTCTAGATTTTGCAGTTCGTCATCTCGCTTTCCTCCTGGTCTTTTATGATACGCTCAGTTGCAGTTGATACACGCGCTGATGTATTTATTCACACGTTTTCTCATTTTGGAAAACCATAAATTTCCACTGTAGCTGTTGCATTGTCTTTTCTTTAGCATAATGACCCATGTCATCATGACAACTCTTGATTACTTGCCAATTCGCTCCTTTCGGTACTGCCCATTTTTCAGCTGATCCATCTTTTCTGAATACCTTCTCTTTGCGAACAACGTAGTCCGTATGGATTTATTTTTCTTCTCGTGACTTCGCAACTCTGCAATATTTTTATTTTTATATCTTTGGATCTTGTTGTTGTAGAATTGTTAACCAATCTTCTTGGCTGAATCTTGTTGTCAATATTTTAAAATCTGCAGTTTCCGGTTCTCTTGCTTCTTCGTGTATCAAATTTTCATTCATTTTGATTTCATCTCTTTCTATTGGCTCCATTTTCTGCAGTTTCTTTACTTTTTGTATCGGTTTCTCGTTAATTTATTTTTTCCTTTACTATTTTCATCCCTTCTTGGGCCAACGCACCTCAGCCAAGAACGATAGCGTCTTTTTAAGTTTCACTTGGAACATTCAATATGTCTACTTCAAGCGTTAGAGGCATTTTCCTTGCTCCAATAACTTCACATCGGCCTCGAACAAATCCTTCTAATTTTATTTCACATTTGTCGTACGGTGTATTTATTTGTAGATCTTCAGCGACATTTTGTCTCAAGGTAACTACGTCACTACTACTACAGATTTTTCATTGAGTGTTACCTTTTTATAGAATTCATTCGTGTTGAAACATCGTCCCATACTGTTGCAGTTAAAACATTTTTGTTTTGTTTGTGCTATGTTAGAAGATGACTTACTCTTCTTCGTATAAACTGTCGATCGAGCTACTGAATTTAGTCGTTCTTTATTCTTCGATCGTTCTGTAATATTCTTTGTAACAAATTTTCTACGTCTATGAAATCGTATACCGCTAATGAATTCACAAGTTGTCTATCATCTAATCCGCTCATTATGTATTCAATAAGAGATTCTATTCGTGAATTTTTTTCGGGCGTGAGTCACGACATAAAACTAAAATTGGAGCTTAAGTTGTACTTTGCACTACGATTTTGTGTAGCAAAAGTAACACATTATTATTCGGTTTCATAAAAATATTTTTACGTGATCCGTCGTGCGTGATCGAGCGTGAATATGAAAATTAATTCGTGAGCATGAGTGATCGTGAGTCAAACGTAAAATGTCGTGCCTGATTGGGCGTGATTTTGTTTTTAGTTTCGTAAACGTGTGTGATCGTGAACACAAAATTTACTCACGCGCCTAGATCTAATGGGGAAGGGGATTTCCACGATTTTTAGGTTTTTTTATGTTAATCTATACATTAAAATAATAGATCCGTATTTTTTCTTTTTGCCAAAAAGTTGCTAATAAGCCAGAAAAAAATTCATAAATATTTAAAAAAAAATAGGTGCCGCGAAAAAGGATGCTGTGTGTGATGGTGTGACGTAATCGGCTCTGAGACCATACGGTCACCGCGCTGACAAGGACCGAATACGATACGTAGATCTTACCTTATTTCAACACAGGTCCGTCGTCCATTCCGTAGTCAAAACGACAAAAAACGATTTTTCACGAACAAATCTACTCACGATTTGGTTTCAATGTTGTCTACGTCACACATGGCGCATTTTATTGTAAGGTTCAAAAGAGTAACGTTTTCATTTTAATAAAAGGATAATAAATTTATCAAATTGAACAATTATTATCACTTTCCTATAACTTATATATGCTGAAAATTGATATCCAATATGTATTACTTTAAAAGCCGTAGGCTTTGAAACCCCCATTGCGTCTACACGCAATATGTCCCTCAGATATCGCACCTTATTTTATTGCCGCAATTCTAGTGTGACCAATGCAAGTTTATGTCTATTTCCACACGACTGGCGATATAAATGGCAGCTACTTCTTCTCGTCAATATAAGCAGCGTTGCAATTGTACAGTTGTGAAAGATGACCAAAAAAGTGAAACGCGCATATTAATCCTATGAATCTAATTTCATTAGTGGAAACATGACATTACATCTGGGATAATAAAATTTAAATATTTGTCATTATGATCTCAAAAGTCACCATGCTTTTATTGGCAAAACTGGCAACATAGCATATTTTAATTTTATTCTTTGGAATTATACTAGAAAACTATCGTTCTGTGTGAAAACCTAGTTACCGTAATATATCGTCGGCGATAATATTATATTGCTACCGCGCCGTGTAACAACGCCCTTAAGGCTAAATTACATTATAGTCTTTTTGTCTAGATTCTAGTTCCTAGCCATTTCTTGTATAATAAAAATCAGAAATTCCCATCCAAGTTCCGTTCGATTCCATACTTTTTTCTAGTAGAGAAATATACGCCTGGCTCAAATTTTGTTTTGAGATTCGTACTAAATTTGACTACGCATGCTTAATTCAGTATAAGTCAGTTTGACCAACCTTTAACAGTTTTGGCTCGGAAAAAAAAATTAGTACATGAAGCTTTTATGTGTGTTTCCAACTATGTGTAGTCTACAATACTACCCAGAGATAGCGTTTGAGCTATAAAACAAAATGAAGGTATCATTTTATTAACTATGTAAGTCAGTGGCGGTGTGTCAGATGAGGCAGGTGAGGCTGAGCCTCACCGCGTAAAATCGTAATTTTAAATTTTTTATTTTTATTATAATTTTATTTATCTAATTTATTTTTTATTATAAATCGACTACATATTTATTTAAAAATAATTATTGTTGCACAATAATGCAAAAAAAGTACAGTGAGGCTGCTGCTGCAACGGTTGGATTCATTCATCGTCAGTGCGACCGAGCGACGGAGTGACGTGTGTGTATTCTCGTATGTTCATGCGGTGGAGAGGCCTTGAGAGAGGCTAGGGAAATATGGGAACATGCCACAGTGTCGACAAGTCATAGTTCCGACAAGCTACAGCATCTAAAAGTCATAGCGTATAAATGTCATAGCATCGACAATTACTTCTGAGTTCATAGCGTTTAACTGTTAAACAGTCATAGCGTATAAATGTCATAGTACCGACACTTACCCCCACTCCTGAGTTCATAGCGTATAATGCCCTGTTCACACGTTGCTACTTTGAAGACGCATACGTGCTACTGTAGCATGAAAAGAAATTCAAATCGAAACAATTACCGCAAAAAATCGCTATCTACACACACAACGATCAACGATGTGAAATTATCAACGAGTAGTTCTTGATACTTTGATGCTACAAATTAGCAGCGCTGCTATTTGACAAGCGACTCAGATTTTTTCTTGCTACAGTAGCACGAATGTGTCTTCAAAGTAGCAACGTGTGAACAGGGCATAACAGTTTTAAAAGTCATAGCGTATAAATATCATAGAATCGACACCATACCTCCTAATAACCACACGTCCGAAAAACCACAGCGTATAAAAGTTCCCTCACCACAATGTCCACAGCGTATAATTTACTCCTACTTAACTTCTTACTTAACTTAAGTTCTGTTGGACTCAATTAGGGTTATGTTAGTATTGATTAGTTTATGTCAAAAAAACGGAGTTCTGTTGGACTCAATTAGGGTTTTGTTAGTATTGATTAGTTTATTTAAAAAAAAACAGAGTTCTGTTGGACTCAATTAGGGTTTTGTTAGTATTGATAAGTTTATTTTAAAAAAACGGAGTTCTGTTGGACTCAATTAGGGTTTTGTTAGTATTGATTAGTTTATTTTTTAAAAACGGAGATCTGTTGGAGTCAATTAGGGTTTTGTTAGTATTGATTAGTTTGGGTACAAATGTGAAAATCGAAGTGTGAAAATTGGTATATGGGTTGCTGGACATTGTGGTGGGGGAACTTTTATACGCTGTGGTTTTTCGGACGTGTGGTTATTAGGCGGTATGGTTTTTATACGCTGTGGTTTTCGGTGGTGTGGCATTTACTCGATTCTATGACATTTATACGCTATGACTTTTAAAACTGTGATACGCTATGAACTCAGGAGTGGGGGTAAGTGTCGGTACTATGACATTTATACGCTATGACTGTTTAACAGTTAAACGCTATGAACTCAGGAGTGGGGGTAATTGTCGATGCTATGACATTTATACGCTATGACTTTTAGATGCTGTGGCTTGTCGGAACTATGACTTGTCGACACTCTGATATGTACTCGGAAATATCGTCTGTCTTCGCGCAAGGCACACCGCACACACATACACAGCGCACAGCCTCGCATAGCCTAGCGCACACAACACGTGAAGAAACAAAGTTTATTTTTACTTTGTTGTTGATTGCTTGTCTTATTTATTGTTGTGGATGCTATTTTATAATTAGTTATGTTTTGAAACTAATAGTTTCTAATAAAAATTATGAATAACCAATAAGAATAAATGTAAAATCTAACAAATAGAACTTGTAATAGTTTTATCAATTTTAAATAATAAACAATGACAACATTCAACTACTATTCAACATTTCTATATTATGAACAAATATTTATTTGTTATTTATTAAATATTTATTATAAATATTTAATATATGGACAGAATAAGAATCATAATAATCAAGAACAGATAAAATTTGTTCGCCTCACGCTTGAATGTTGTTTTACCGAGAGCTGCAAAACGCTAGTCGCGTATTGTTGAATGTTTTTTCTATTCTATTTTCTATTCTGTTACCTACTTTATTTAAATATGTATGTACTTTTTGTGGACGTACTAAATATACTCTTGTGCGTTAGAGAAAACAAAATTTAAAAAATATTATCTGCTGTTTTTACGATTATAGCGTTTTATCTTGACTCACAAAAAAATTATTTATTTAAGTAATGAAATAAAGTTCTATTGTTTTATTGATTTTATGCGTAAAAAATTGATTTTAGAACGTTTCATTGAAATTATGATACAAAGTATTTAAAGGCGTTTAAAGCATTTGACCTTGAACCAAAAAAAAAAAACGCCTGCGGCGCATTTTTTTAGCCTCACCTAACTTAGGAGTCACGCACCGCCACTGATGTAAGTACTATGAACTATGAGTCAGTAAATGAATGGTGTAACATTTCTTAACACTATCATTAGATATACATTTTAAAATTGTATAAGAAAATGAAATTGTTACATGCAATAGCACCTTTTTTGCTGTCTAATTTTTATTATTATCCATTAGAAAGTAGGGGAAGATTGTATTACCTTGGGACAAAAATTACATTTTTTGTTTGATTTTTAAAAATAATTGCGTATATCGTATATCTTATGTATTTCATCTCAAATGGTTAATTTTGGTATTGGGCCAGAAAGTTACATACAAACGGGGCAGGTTGTTACGTGTTAAAATCTGCCCCGTTCAAAATTTTTGAGTTATTGGTTTGAAAGTTTTGAAGCTATTTCCAGGATGAGAACTTACTTAACAATGATAAAGCAACTTTTTCTCCTAAAATAATTATAGACATAGGATCAATAATTTTGATCGACAGATCAGAAAAAATGTTCTTTGTTAATCACCAGAAAGAAATCCGTATGCTGTAACAACCTACTCCAAGGCTGGAGTAGGTTGTGGCGCCTGCCAAATTTTGAAAAAAACAATTTTCATCTACTTATATTAGCACATTACAAAATACCCTAATTGTGACCCATACTTTCTTCTCACAAAATAAAATTACTATTATTTTTGTTTCCTAATATAATATTTCCATTGAAGAAACAAATAAATACAAAATAAACAAAAATCATAACAATGTCAATTGACAACTGACGCATACACGGCATTAACATTTTTTGTCTCTGTCGCAGTGTGTACATGAGCATTTAATTTTTTTAAATGGTCTATTATGAATAAAACGTTTTTAAAAACATTTCATTCCAATATTCATAAATTGACCTAAATTTTTCATCTATGCAATAAAATAATAATTTTTTTAACAACCTCATTATAACTTGCGATGATATGGAATAGCAATACGAAGTAGGCTCGTTACCGAGAACTTTACTACAGGGTTTAACGGTCAAAGTCAAACAACCAAGAAAAAAGTCATTATTTGATCACGACAAACCGAAAATATTGATCTAATTAATTCATCTTTAATTGTATCATGGATGTATTCAAATAACTTTATAGAAACAAATATAAATATGTTTTTTATTAATATATGTATTATACAAATTTCGTTCTTTATTTTGAATTGATAAACCATGAAAAATCACATGTACCTTGTCATTTTCTTCGTATGGCTTGGTAGTGTAAGTGAGGTACGGTAAAAAGAATGATCCTCTTCCTGTTCCATAGGTCGCCGCTGTAATGTCATGGTCTCATTCAGTAAGTCACCTTCCTCGTCATTACAGTCTTCGAAACTTAGCGACTTGCAGTTTTCACATTCGCTTCTATAACAAAAAATAGTCATTATAAACCTACACATTATTTAAGACTGGATATATTTCTCTGTAAGCCACTAGCACATTAGTATTTTTAAATCAAAATTTTAATACAGTTTAGTCTTAGATAAACACTACAGTGAGTAGACAAATAACACAATAATAACGAAGTATATCAGCAGAAGAATGCCTGACCCCAGATTTATAGCAACTGGTCGTAATTTTAAAGTTTAAAAATTTATATAAAAGATAAGTTAATTATTGTAATTGACGACGATTCTGTTAAGAACTTTCGTACTCAACTTATCGATTACATTAATTTTTTAGCTGATGAAGGGCAACAAAAAAAAACACCAAAAAAAAGCTAATAAATTTTGACAAATAAATTATGATTTATGTTAGCGTAACAGACTCAGATTACAGTAACGGAATGTTATTAAGTCGGTTGGTGTTTATTTAGGTATAAGGGAGTCAATTATTGTAATAGTTAGTCTTGTATATGATGTCGATTAATAAACGTTAATTTGCGCCGTAAAATCGCTAACAATTTTAGAAGTGAGAATTTCCCGCGACGCCGCTACATGTTCTGATTTATTTAACGAATTTAAAGTATAAGTATTACGTATTGCACCAAGTCGACAATATTCGGGGCAAAATCAAAGTGACAGTGATAATGGTCCGATAGCGATGAGCAAAGTGAAATTTCGCCATAGTGAATATTAGTCCAAGCAACAGGGCGTTAAAAACTGGCTTATCTTATTACGTAAAATGCATGACGAATTTAGTTACTCAGTGTCTTGTACCGTGCTTTGGAGTTTTAGCCCTCACATATTCTTATAAGAAATTTCGTAGTTATTATATTTATTACTTATAATAACTTTTTCGATGTAGTAATGTAGTAAATATCGGTTGGAAATTTTACCAACACAAAATCGTCATTTATTATACCTTTTCCCACATTGGTATCAGTGATTGGTAATTTCCCGGGAACTAAATAATTCGGAAAATTTCCTGGGATATTTTCTGCAGATTTTTCCAGGAAATTTTCAGGGAAAAATTTCCAAAAATATAAATTATAATAAGTATGGTTTTGATCAAAAGGAAATTCCAGGTTATGCCCGGTAAATTTAACATTTATTTCCGAAAATTTCCAAGATAGAATTGCCGATAAATTTCTTGGAAATTGTGTTTGGGGTTTATCCAAAAAATCAAATGTCTCACTGTGTACACTATCTAACTGTGGACTTCCCCCTCCTATATTTATTTTTATGTCTTTTATTAGGTTCTTATTATTATACCCGACAGCGTGGTCCAGCGTGTTAACTGGCTATCGCCGGCTAACGTGCTGTGACGTGTGACGTCAGTCAACGTGTGACGTCAGTCAACGTGAGATCGATGGTTCGAGTCTCCGTCGGGCGACAATGTGTTATTTGTCGTAAAACTAAAAATGCCCAAGGTCTGGCATTCAATCACACTCGGGTGTTACAAGCTACCCACTTGGTCACCTTAAATGTAGTCTTGGTTGCATAAAGAATATCTCCGCTGCCGCTGTGGTTGAAACCACAGATCGCCGCACGGATTGAGATTCTGACTACACCAAGAAGAATGGGTAAATAGAGAAAGAGAATATGGAGACTGATCCCCTCCGATAAAAGGATCTAGAAAGCTTCATGAGAAGCGGCGCTACTCCCACGGGAGTGTTAAGTCACTAATAGTCATATAAAATAGAAATTGTTTGCTAATTTAACCAACTTCGTAGCTCTTATACTTCTCGAGATAGCAATGGTGCGCCACTTAAAATGAACATCCTGTATATATATATATATATATATATATATATATATATATATATATATATATATATATATATATATATATATATATTATACCGTGCTTTACATTATTTTAACTAGTTTAAGTAGGTACCTACTGATTTCTGATTCAACTAATATAGATCTAAAATTTAAAATAAAGTAGAATGGGGTTCGTTGGTCATAGAGGCATATAGGTCAACGCTTATTACTCAAACACTAACGGAGATATCCTAACGCACTTAAGCACCCAGATAGGCAGTATACAACTCGCCCCACCTCGAAAATTTGCGTGTGACTTTTTCACGTGAAAATATAAATTAAGATTAATTTTCTTTTCGTTCTAGGTCTTGATGCTTAATGCGACCAACTACAGCATAAAGTTAAGTGTTTTTAGTTTGCTTGATTATTCTATTTTATAAGTTTTATGCGTAAACTAAGCTTATTGTTGTATGAAAAAAAATATGTGGTGTGTGTTTACAAAATGGCCCATATGGGGATAGTTGATACACGTTGTCTAACTTACTCCTTGCTTACAAGCTTATGTTATGTTCGTTTCAGCATACGCACTACACACATACATAAGAAAAACAAACCGGACCTTTGCGAGAAAATTCAATTATGAATCAATTGTTCGTAAATATCAATAATAATCATTTTAAAATGTCTCAAATAACAAAGTAATAATAATGTGACGATAGTTTAAACAGTAATTATTCAAATTTCAAATATTAGTTGCAAATTTGCATATGATTCTGTGCATTGGAAACGTTCTGTGTTGGAAACAGTGGCGTTTTTATTTTTCCTCATACAAAACTGATTCCTTCCGGCATGGCACAGTATCCAGGTGTGATATGGGCATAAGATTGTGTAGGTACTTATATATTTATTTCATGTTATCTATTTTTGTTTATTAATCAATGAAGAATATTTTATTTATATCCTTAAATACACATTATATACCTACACTACTCTAATAACATTTTCCTTTTTCTTTTATACAGAATACTCAAAAATATGTAGCACGAGGCGCCACTGATACATATTCTAAAGGCGATTTTTCGCGAACCAAACTAGGGGTCCTATTCTATTTCACTTATCAACGTTGATAAGTTGGGTTATCTTGATAACCCCCCACCATGTGTGACGTAGTAGCCAAGCGACTGTCGCTACGACTTATCAACCCTCGCTACGGTGGACTTGCGCGTTGCGTAGATTTTTGTTCGTTGTGAGGTTAAAATATTTATTTTATAAATATAAAATACCAATAAATTATGGGTTCATTATATGTATTTAATATTTTTGATTAGTTTATTAAATAATTCAACTTACAAATTGTAGAAATAAGAAATTGAAATTTTTCTTGAAAAAATAATTTACTTTGAAAATCAAAAAATGGCTTATTTTAAAACAAATAATACGTTTATGATAAGTGATAGGTAAAATGGTGGTTTAGCAGTTTTTCTTGCCAAATTTCACAGTAAATGTAAAATCTCTATCAGTCGTTATCAACTGGAGGCCAAATATCCCTAACCCTTGATATAGTTACAAACGAAATGACGTCACGAAGTTATCAACTGAACTTCGCTAGCGACTGTCGCTATGAATTAGAATAGGTACCCAGTTCGCTTATATTTGGTTCTGTTCGTAGTAATGGCGTCATAGAACAGAACAGTTTGATTTACTCGCGAAAATGTATTCGCTGCTGAATCTACACTGCACTCTACAGATTAAATTAAAACTAATGTCGCATTTTGACGTTTAGGTAGAGCATGTACAACTTTTTTCTCGGTAAAAGTGAAAATGAACTCAAAAATTGCATGTATAATAGGGCTCATTCTAAAAAATAATGATATTATCTATAAAAAGAAAAAAAAAAAAACCTTGGCAAAATAATATTTAATTATTTCAATTTATTTAAATAATATTTAAACATAAACATACCATCCATAATAACTATTAACCTGAATTTTTGGATCTGTGCTTTTTTGGTTAGAACTAGCAGCATAGTACGCAGCGCTGCCAACTCTTTGGAATTTTCCCTTTTTTGGGAATTCTAAGCTCATAGGGAATTAGGGATTTTTTATTTGAATTTGGGAATATTGAATGTTTTAAAAAATTTACTGAAAAACTGTTATTTTTTGATTAAACAACATAAACATACCGTTATTTAGTTTAATACGAAGTAAAATGTCGTATGTCAAAACAAAATGAACAGATAGCTTCTATTATTTGCGAATGCGCTCTAAAATAACGGCCATAATTTTTGTTATCTATAACACTATTTGGTATAATTTGATATTTTTTTCAATGTTTTATTAAATTTATTTATTTCATTACTGCAATGTTTGAAATATTTGATATTATTTATATTTGAAAAATACTTAAAAAGGGAATTTTCATGTTCGAATGGGAATTTTGTACACAACATGTGGAAATTTATTAAAAATAAGGTTGGCAACACTGATAGTACGTGTACGTAATATTTTCCTCACTATAAAGCTAGATTCAGAGCTACCCACTTATAAGTATAAGTGGCTAATTTAACCAATCAGCCCTCAACGTTCGTACTTATAATTGAAATTGGAATTTTGTGGAAGCCCTGATTGGTTAATTTAGCACTTATACTTATAAGTGGGTAGGTCTGAATCTAGCTTAACTGCGCTAAAGCGCATGCAGTAATGCGAAAACAACCAGCAACTCGGCTATAGTCGTACAGCCGCTATACGACTGGTTCCACAGATAGGCGTTTAACATGGTAAATCAGTTTTTCCGTTCGCATTGCTTCCCTAATTATTTTAGACAAAAATGTGTCAAATAAATGTTGTTGAGCATAAAATTCTACATCCGGATCAGTAAACAAAATTTATTTTGGTTGCTTTATAACTGCAGAAATCAAATTTGAAAATACACGGAATAGCGAATTAATAGTAACAGCCATGGAATTAAAAACAGGAGATGAACAAATGCGTAACGCTTTAAACGTCAATGTCAGAATAATATATTGTCAAAATTATTTATAAAAAGTTACTAATAATTTGACGTTTAAAACGTTACGCATTTGTTCATCTCCTGTTTTTAATTCCATGGCTGTTACTGTTACTATTAATTCGCTATTCCGTGTATTTCCAAATTTGATTTCTGCAGTTATAAAGTAACCAAAATAAATTTTGTTTACTGATCCGGATGTAGAATTTTACGCTCAACAACATTTATTTGAAACATTTTTGTCTAAAATAATTAGGAATGCGAACGGATAAACTGATTTACCATGTTAAACGCCTATGTTTCACTTTTCAATATACACCCGGTATACATATATATATATATATATATATATATATATATATATATATATATATATATGTATATATATATATATATATATATATATATATATATATATATATATATATATATATATATATATATATATATATATATATGTATACCGGGTGTATATTGAAAAGTGAAACATAGGCGTTTAACATGGTATATATATATATATATATATATATATATATATATATATATATATATATATATATATATATATATATATATATATATATATATATCTGTGACTGGTTCGCGTAAAGATCGACCATTTTACAGGATATTACGTCATTGTGCCAGCCATAGTTGTTCGCAAGAATGCATTATTTGCTTAAGAAGACCGAATATACGCAAATATTCGTTCGCCAAAAATCGCCTTAAGGCTGGCGTCTGAAGCAGTGAAATCGTAGTTCTTTCTCAGTTCAAAAAGGAATGATTCAGTAGAATAAAAAAAATACAATTTTAAAATGGTATCCAGGGACAGACACTATTTATTTGTTTATAAATTAATAAATGTAAAAATTATAAACAAAAAAATTAATTTAATGAAGAATTATAAAACATACCTGCCCCTGCAATCAATTGTCAGAAATTTAAATATGTTTACAGTTTCTTAATAACATGTACCAAATTTAAATAATGGAAGAACGGAGATTTTTCCATAAGAGCTAACGTTAAGTTAGTTCAGCGTTTTACCGCTTGCACCGCGCTCGCTGCCACCCCCCGGCGGAGCTCCATAGTTCTACTTCTCTACAACAATACGTAAAATAATAACAATAGTAAAACTAAAAAGGTATTATATTATTATTTTATCCTATTATGCCAAACTACCCTACTATTCCTTTCCTGATTGTTTCTCAGGATTTTTGTAAATGATAATAATTAACAAATAATATAGGTACCTAATATTTATTTCTATTTAAAAATATACAGCTCTAAGTGAATGAATTCTTCCTAAGACTGTTTAATTTTTAAAATATTATATATATATATATATATATATATATATATATATATATATATATATATATATAATATATAATATATACATAGGTGTTCTAAAAATTTATTTTTATTGCCAATGCGCAATTATTTAGTTTCACAGGGAAAATATTATTCTGTCATTTTTGACAACGTTAATTACTAATAGTTTTTTATGTTACAAGTGGGATAAGAGCATTATTACAGCAGTCGTACCTATGTGAAAAATTGCACGACGAGGTCAGTTTTTGTAATTTTGATTTAAAGTCAAAGCAACATGATACATACAATTTGTTCGAAAGCTGGACATCCTGTCAGTTTTATATCCAAACAAATTCTTAATTTGTATGTTTATACGCGATATTTATTTATTATACGTTTTTAAATTATTTATTATGGGACAGTATTAAAAAAATATATATTCCAAGAATATTTAAGGAATAAATAGGTATACAAGTATATTATAACCTTAACATTGCTGTCAAATATTGACAAAAAAGTATTTACGAACGAGTAAATGCGAGAGGTAATATATCAAAAGCACATCATATTACTTCACTAGTGAGGTAATATAACAAATTACCTCACTCAAATGATGAAAATAATATGATTATTATATCACTGGCGTGGATAATAGTTATTTATATTACAAGTGGGATAAGAGCATTATTACAGACCGAGTCGTGTAATCAGATGAGTGCTGTAATATGCTTTAGTTCACATGTGATATACAAAATTTTATCCAAAATTAATAAAAATTGATATTTTTGTTTGAACGTCAGATTTGAAATTTAAAAAATTATATATTTTGACAATTGATAAATGTCAGTTTTTATAATTTTGATTTAAAATCAAAGCAACATGGTACATACAATTTGATCGAAAGCTGGACATCCTGTCAGTTTTATTTACAAACAAATTCTTAATTTGTATGTTTATACGTGATATTTATTTATTATATGTTTTTAAATTATTTATTTATATCAGGGGCGGCAAAAAGCCGCCTCGTCAGTCGTTGTTTAATAATAATAAGCATAAAAAACGTTTATCATGTTTGTCCAATTTCGCGCGTAAATTTTAAAAACAAATGGACTGTATAAAACATGGGTCTTTCCATTGCCGTCTATATGTACAGGCCTGGAACAGCGATGCGTAAGCGACTGTGACGTCACAGCGGGAGGTGGACGAACGCGTCTGAATTGCAAATACTTCCATGTTAAAATGCTGTTTGTAATGTATAAACTAGCTTCTATCTCATTAAATATCAAATATTGATTATTATGTACATAACATAAAATGTTCCCCTCATAAAGACGAATCAAATGGTTATTTTTATTTTCCAAAATCTAGTCTGGCTTGCGGAGAAACATGACTTGTTTCGTCGCGCGAGACGCAACGCTTGGCATTGGCATTGTTGGTTTACTATCAAAGCGACAGCCTGTGTATTTTAACTTTTAACTCGTGTTGATTTCAAATAGATGTTTTTTATAGTCAGAAGGAAAATTCTTTTGTCGTGAGCATAATTTTATTGTAAATGCTAACGTAGATAAATAATATAAGGTAATATTACATTATACATTATTTGATTATTTTAATGTTCCTTAACGTATATCAAATATTTCAAATAATAATTAGCAATAGCGACTACGAAACAATGTTTTTATAATTAAAAAACCACAGGCAGTATTTGAAGGAAATATATATTAAAAAGCTAGAAGAGCATTCTTCAGATGAAATCTTTGTTTGTAAATGTGGTAAAACTAATGATAATTTAATTAACGAAGCAATAGTACCAATGTGCAATATTTTGCTAAACAATTATATAAAATTAAAAAATAATATGATGCAGAATACTACCACAAGAAACCGTAAGTTAGAATCACTTACTCAAACTCAAAATAAATGTGTTTATTTTAAAAAAATAAATATTCTTTCATAAAAAGTTTTATTGTGTTAAGATGTATTTATTTCACTTCAGATTAAGACACATTATTTATTTATATCATATCATTTTATTTTGACTGTGAATTTTTATTTTGTACCTGATTGTCGCTGTATACCTTATGTAATAAAATATATTAATATCTTCATAAAATACTTTTTTTGTATTTATTTAATTATTTTGTACTTGGTTATGGACATTTTAAGTGATACATAATGTATTAAAAAGTATAGAAAAAGAAACAAGTCATGTTTCTCCGTAAGCCAGACTAGATTTTGGAAAATAAAAATAACCATTTGATTCGTCTTTATTAGGGGAACATTTTATGTTACATACATAATATTGATATTTTTGATATTTAACGAAATAAAAAATAGTTTATACATTACGAACAGCATTTTAACATGGGAGCATATGCAAGTGAGATGCGATCGTTCCACTCCCGCTGTGACGTCACGGAAACGCTGTTCCAGGCCTGTACATATAGACGGCAATGGTCTTTCCCGATTATGCCATGAAATTGGGTTCTTTCTCGACGATTCGGTCAGCCCCTGGACTTCCAAAAAATTGGTGATTCCTCTTCCCCAAAAAACGATTTAAAATGTGAGTTTTTTTTATTTTTTTGCAGTCAAATAGTTTTCAAATGGATTTAAAAATATTAGATTATTTAGATACATATCAATTTTTATTGTGTTTTATTGTCGACATACATAGGGGCGGCAAATAAAGTCTTGCACCCGGGCGCCAAATTTCGTTGGCGCACCACTGACGGTAGGTATATGTAAATTCTTGTCAAATACCGGCGGCGCTAATTTGTTGTCTGAAAGTCAATGGAAAAGAAGAAGTTCTTCGTCATTCATAAATATAAATTTAATTTATTTTTTGTACATATTTTATAAGTACTTTCTTAGTCTTAGTACACCCACATAAAGTTTTGTAAAGTAAAAATAAACAAAAATAGCAAGGTAAAGGCAACATATTTTGATATTGTATTTAAAATTACAAGTAAACAAGTAAGTAAACAACTCGCAGTTGTAATAAGTTTCTAAAACAATTATAGCAACATAGCAATATAATTAAAAAGATGTTTTTATTTAAAAATTTAATTTTTTTTTTCAAGTTACCCAAAAGTCCCATGTGTGAACTATTAAGAACAAAATTAAACTCGCAAAAGCAATCTTATTCGCAAAAAATTTTCTTCTTTTTTTCGTAATTTCTTTTTTTGTTTCATTTTTAATTTGTCGTTCCTTTTTTGATTTTGATGTGAAATTGTTTTGCAATTTTCATCATTCAAATTGTTACAATATCAACCTTCTAGGTAGGTAGGTACATTTAAATGTCTTTGGTATATCTTCACATAAAAAACTGCAGTGGAGGCTTGTGTACAAAAAAAATTGTGCAAATAAAATAACATGTTTCAATTTTATATTATTTAGTTTTAGTTCTATTTGACAGAAAATCTGGAAGGGACTTCGAGAATGTTAAATGTTCTCAAATATCTGATCAAAATTAATGATAATATCCACCTTAAATATAAAACCTTATGTTAAGTGAAAAATAAATTTTCGTAATAGTAGTAGTAGTAGTGTAATTTAAACCACATGTTGCTAATGTTAAACTAACCAGGGTACCTATTCTAATTTATAGCGACAGTCACAAGCGATGTTTAGTCGCTAGCGTCATGACGTCATGACATTTGTAACTATATCATGGTTTAGGAATATTTGGTCACAGTTGAAAACCAATGATAAAATTTTTACATTATATTGTGTTAGTTATTTGAAAATTTGGCAAGAAAAACTGCTAAACCTCAATTTTATTTCATTTCGTACATGCAGGAACAAGAATACACTTTTAATCTTCTTCGCCAAAATATTTTAAGCTCACAACGACAACTTGATAAACGGTAGTTAGCGAGGGTTGCTAAGTCGTAGCGAGAGTCACTTGACTATTACGTTATACATGGTAGGGGGATATCAAGACAAACCACGTTATCAACGTTGATACATGAATTAGAATAGGCACCCAGGTCGTGAGTGACAAATTGTATACTTATGGCGCATATTTCTAAAGGAATAATTTACTATAGTTTGTAATCATAATTTGTAAATAAATAAAAAGTATATTAATCTCACCTGTAATCATCAATGTCATCTTGCAGAGGGGATGCACATCTATAGGATACACAGTTTCTTTCTCCATCTCTTTCTAATTCGGGAGGCTCAATCACATTATGTTTTTCAATAAAATTTTTTGGTGGGTCAGGAAGATTTTGAGAATAATTTAAATTTTGATTCTTAGTTGGTATAGAATTTCTATAGCTTACTAAATGAGAATTATTACTTATTGGATTTATACTATTGTTTGATTTCTGTATAATATGCTTTCGTCCAATAGTATTGGTAACCGAAATATTATTATCAATATTTTTAATTTTTTCTGATAATGGCAATGAATGTGGAATTTCAGTTTGCAAGGTTGAATTTCTTGTAAGTGTTTTTTTAACCAAACAATCCAAGCTCAAATCTTCACAGACAGAATTGTCGAAATTAAAATAAAATGCTTCGCTAAATTCTCTCAAATTTTTGGGCAGCGTACGATGTGAAGATATGTCTCCTTTCAGTAATCCAATGCCAGTACTAGTAACATTTCTTTGTGTGTTCCGTAACTCTGCAGATGTACATAAAGAATTCCGTATGCATGCATTCAAAGATTTTTCCGAATTCTTTTTTTCAAGCTTTTCTGCTGCATATCGTATCTTGTCGATGTTATGTTGCTTCAATATCATATCACAATGTTCGCTAAAATCATCATCTTTTCGTTTTCCAAAATCGGATGTGTTCACATAACACAAATCCGAATCTAAAATTTTTGAATATTTTTGTGGAATTGTTCTATGTTTACTTGTTTCTTGAATTAAAATATCTTTATGCAAATCGTTACTAGTTTTTTGTACTCTGCTATCCGATCTCTGGAAAAAGAAAATAAATATTATAAACTACTGCAATCAAGATTATAAAGAATAATGAAGCAATAATTGTTATAAGATTATGTGACAATTTTTTTTAGAATTGTTCAACTTTATTGTCCCAAAAGTTTATAAGAACACCTTTCAGTTTAAAAATAAGAATGTGGTTATTTATACATACAGTATTTCTATACCAAAACCGAGTTTGTGGGACTCAAGAAGGGTATTAGGTTCTTTATTTACTTCAGTAAATAGCCAATTGCATATATATATATATATATATATATATATATATATATATATATATATATATATATATATATATATATATATATATATATATATATATATATATAATTAGCCAATTGGTTATACATACAGTATGTACAAATAGACAATTATACATATTGTATGTATAAATAGCCACATCAATATTTTGTGTTCAACCCATTGTATTTTATAAGAATGTTTACTATTATTAACATGACATTATTATTTTTGCCAAGTTTATTTGAATTTAAAACTGTAATAAAATATTGCCATTTAATAGTTGAAATATGTAGAAAGGGAAACAGTATTTGAAAAGCAACACCAAGTATAATAATAAAAGTTTACCTGCTTATCATAAATTCGACCTGGCATAATTTTACTCGATCTTGTAACTTCTTTCGTCATGTTACACTTTTTAAATTTGGATTCGACAATCTGATTTTCAGAACGATGATTTTTAGAACTACCAGGCATATTATTCATCGAATCAACTATCTTACTGGATTTACTTTTGTCGGTAATTTTCTGTTTGTAATCAGTGAGTACTGATTTACTAGCACTACCATCAATACAGGTACTAGAATTATTTTGCACTGCTTCTTTTCTCCAAGAGCTGCTACAGCTCAAGGCACTTGCAGGGTCATTATTTACTTCAAGTTCTTTACCTTCCACTATTGCATGCGTACTTCGATCCATACGATCGCGAAGATAGTCGATATTCAAAGATTGTTTAGGAAAAGATTCCTCATTTTTAACACTAACTGTAACAACAGGAGCAGTTGTAGCCATACTGTGATTGTAATTTTCATAATGGACGTCCACTTGACTTTCAAGCTTAGTTTTCGGTAAAAAATTTGATGAAGAAGAATCTACTATGTAGTCATGAGTAGATCCACCTGAATCGCACGCCAGACTAACACTCGTATTCTGCTGAGTATGAGTGTGCGATTGTGGGTCTGTTGGAGTTTCACTTCTTGCACTTGTATTAGTGTTGGCATTTCCATTACCGCTAATGTTATCGGCTTGCACTGATTGCACATTGTTCGACTGATGTAACATCACATTACACTGCGATGACGACACACCATTTTGCGATACACTTGGAGTAATGCTAACATGTGTGTTATGTACTAAAGTTACACTAACATTTTCATTTCTGTTTGATGTAAAAGTGAATGGAGCTGCATTGACTTGACCACTTACATGGTTATGATTATGTTGTTGATTATTAACCATCTCCGCTTCAGAACGAGCAGCCCGTACAGCTTCCTCATACGGAGGCGGAGCTTCACCTCGTGGGAAGTAATTTCCAGGGGGTTTCCATAAAGGGTATTGAACATTACACTCTTCATAATGAAACTCTATTTCATTACTTGCAGATCCTAAATAACCAATATTACCTGGAAGATATCCTAAACTTCCTGTGATATACCTAAAAAAGCATTCTGTAATTATAGTTACTTTCGTATTAGTTGCAGACATACCCAATACTATTTAAACTACGCTGATCTTCACTTAATTGTCTATTCTGTCGTCGTAATCGTATTTTACGTTGTCTTAATCGATGAATCAGGAAAAACAATAAAGATAACGACAGTACAGCAGTGACTGCACTTGCAATAAGTCTGAGTGCAAGATCGTAAGTTTCACTGTAATTATCTGACTTACTTAGAATATCATCTAAACATTTAAACTCGCAACAAGAATTACCAACTTCGAAGGATTTACAATTCTAAAATATAAAAATAATATTCGAGTAAGAACTGTTGTTCCTTGTTTGGTTGAACTTTTCTTACTTGAGGTGGTGAACACAATACTTGTTTACACCACTTTGGAGTACCTTTCTCACAAATACAAAGAGTACAAGGATTTGGTCCTGGAACATAGTGTAATCCTTGTGATACAATATGATGATGAATATCTACGCAATGTGCATCAATTACTGGAATTAAAAATTTCTATATATTACTTCTTGTGAATGTAAAATATATATTCATATAATTATTAACAATAAAAGCATATTTTTGTGCTATACTCACCTTGTATTTGTGAAAGATATATAAAAATAAGTAAAAACACGATGAAAAACATTGGAATGATTATTTATACACTTCAAATTTTAAATGGGTCATGTAAATTTTGACATTTTAATATCGATTTGTTCAGCTGTCACACAGCAAACTGACAACCATTATTTGTATATCTCTTAACAGTTAACCATCGCGCACTCAGATTACGCAGAACTACCACAGCCGAGGTGCGTTCGTTTACGTGCGTTTGTTTTTTATTTGCTTGAGCTGTCGAGCATCGAGCTGTGCATCCTGTGTATGCACATGAGCACAAACTAAAACAATTTTATAGATGACGGACTGCAATGCTACTGGCTGAAACAGTGTTTGCAGCGCCGTTTTGCGTTAGAAACGGAACTAGAACACATGGTTGGCGCCTGTTCAAAGTAACAAGTTTAAAAAAAATGTAAGTAAAATAACAAATGAAAATATTCTCTATAAATATAAATGAATGAATTTGTTAAGAGGATTTTCGACCCTATTCCAAGCGGTAGCAAAACATGCGTTCGAATATCCCACAGATTCAAAAATTTAATTTTTTTCAGTAGTTAGAGTTGATCTAGGGCTCCAAATTGTTAGATTTCTATGGCATGCCGTTTTGACATTTAATGGTGTGTAAATCATAAAAATGTATTAAATTTAATTTACAAAAAATTTATACATTATAATATAAATACATTTTTATTATTACAACACATAATTTAAATTACTTTAATTTAAAGTATTAATAAATATTTTTGACACCAAATTTATTGTTACTACGATAATTTTAATGTATTCTTTAAAATGTTTACTGCAATAAATTTAATAAATAAATAAAATTTGAATCTTTCTCAACAATTCGTACGCATATATACTATATGTATATTTTAACAAATACAAAAGTTAGCAGCATACCACTTTTTTTACATCATTTATGAACATAGCATCTTTCAAATAATTGTTACAATTTTATTATAAACAATTTCCAATTGAAAATTTATTTTTGTTAAGAACATTGTTATTAAAATAAATGATAAAAATTTCATTACGATATCTGCAGTAGTTTGTGAGTTATTACAAAATAAATTGAAAAAATACTATGTACATTTTCGTTTGTTTTGTGAAAATCGGACCACTAGCCTTGTTGTCATATAGTGCACACTCCAGTCTGATAAAAAATAGAGACGGCCATGTCCTGCCTCCGCGCAGTGCATAGTTTGCAGGAGTGGGGGTGCGAATTGAAACTTGGGCTGGAGTCATACATCCTCTTAACCTTAACAGGTAATCTCTGAAAATATGCACAAAGTGTGATATAATCAATTATATATTCAATTATATTATATTTAAATATAATCAATTATATTTTGAAGTCGTTTTTAAAAAATCATATGTCTTGAAATAAAAATAATCATTTATGGAACATAAAATATACACCTACTTATCAAGTTCTGCGTATTCTTTCAAGAAAAAAATAAATAAAAAATTGTAAAAAAACAATTCTCTACTTGTTTACGTCACGTCCATGATAGATATGGGAACGACGCAGGGATCTGTACTGGCTCCTGTGTTGTTCATTCTATAAACAAATGATATCAGTAACCATTGTGAGCAAGAGGGTATCACCCTTACTTTTTATGCTGACGACACTTCAGTGATCATTTCGGGACAAAATGACAATCAACTGCAACGTAGGTGCGATTCTGGTATGCAACTGCTTACTTACAATTTTTAAAATATTTCATCGTAAAATAACACTGGTGGTAACACTGCTTACTTTCCTCTCTAGAGAGGGAAAACCGACTTTCCTCATATTTAGCGAGAAGAAAATTGTGTTTTCTCCGCATTGTCGTGAAAAAAATAAATAAATATATATATATATATATATATATATATATATATATATATATATATATAACTATTATATTATTTCGATGACACATAACGACCATTTTTTGTGATTTTTTGTTGATACACCTTTGTTTATATATTTTTTTTTTTACATTTATCTTATTTTAAGTTCTTTTTTGTTTATTCGACGATCATAACTGTGATATTTCTTTGCATATTATGGTAATATTTATTTATTTATTTGAATATAAGATCTATAAAAATATATCGTTATAATGTAATTAAATTACATTATTCTTAAATATGTTTTATTATTAATTTACCTATTATTGTCTTTGTATTACAAAGTTTATAAATAGATATATGTAAATATAAAAAGCATCGTTTAATTATTTTTTAATGATAATTCTTAACGCATAATTTAATTTGAGTTACTTCACTACAATATGTTTTATAAATAAATAGATATGAATTATTTAGTTCTAATTTTAATGCAGAATTTTGACAATACTAGTGATTCAATAAGAAAGTATCTATCACAGGTATCATCGGAAGTAGTGAATCCTAATTTACAAAATATTTCAAAATCTGAAGCCTCTCTTTACCGTAACTAATGTTGTTTTTCCGAGAAAATTGGGAATATAGCTATCTTTTGCTTTGTATCTTCTGCCTCTGTTCATCAACGACTGCAGACGTATTTCGAATTTTTCATAAATCGTCAGCACTGGAGTAGGGAGTCTGGGCATTATTTCTGAACATTACTGTACTTAACACTGACTATTATAAGATTGCCGCATACTTATCCGGCACAGCACAGCACGGCACGATCCATCAAAATTCGTTGAGGATTAAATACATTAAAATATATGAAGCTGCGCTGACTCCTCTGTCACGGCACGTTCCGGCGCTGACAGCATTCTCAATCGGCAAAAACTGAAGGTGCTGTGTTGCGCTGGAACAGTGAGCGCACTATCTATCCAGCGCTGTATTATTTTCAACAGTCAACTCTTCTTTGAGTAAATTCACTAGCTCAGTAAATTTTTGAGAACTCATTAGGAAATATTGGAAAAAATTCTTTTCATCCTTTTGTAGATCAGGGAACAAATGATGGAATTCTCCATATGTATTTCTTTTTAAATTTATTGGATAAACCCACATTTTTCTCTTTTTTTGTTTCTTTTTCTTCCAATAATGCTGAAATAACTATAATCTCTTCGTCGGAACTGTAGTCCATCTTAAAACTATTAAATGGACCTAAAATAGTAAAATCACAATGATCACCGTATACATCGGCAAACGAGAATTGACGGACAAGTGTGCTTGTGATAAATCCATTGCCGGGACGCGCTGTTTCGTGTCGTGCCGGATAAGTATGCGACAACCTTTAAAGATCTGCGTATGAAAATTATTAAAATTGTATTCTTTAGAATAAGGTAGGTATAAAATTCACATGCAGTAGACAGATTTAATTAAAAAAACCATTCTATTTAAAAAAAAGTTTAAAACCTCATTCATATAAACATTTAGTTTTAAGGTTTACATCTTTTTAAGTAAATTATGTGAATGTTATGTTTCTTAAACTTAAATATAAATGCAAACCTGAATAACCAAATAAACAAAACAACAAAAAATATGATACTTACAAGTCGTGACATAGTTGATGGTAACCTCTTTTCTATGATGGTAAGTATCAAACTTCACTGAGTCTATCACGTTTCTCAAATAACAGTTTAGATAGATCAATGATGTTTATTGTAGAACAATGCGTTAAACAGTTATTGTTATCCATTTTGAAAGACAAATTTGAAATTTATACAAACTTACAAACTCTGACGTTAATACCGGATTATCCCGAAGTTCACCGTATCATGCCGAATTTTGAAGAAATTTGCGACACTAGCAGCTCTATCGTCTTATCTAAGTACTACAAACCTTTGAACAAGTAACCCCATAGACTAAAACTCCAATAGGAGTCTTTGAAACCGTGGTTTAATTTAGGTTTCAAATTACAGAGGTCCAGAGTGACTATATAGACAGAGTAGAGACTTTACAACAGTGGCCGCTATTGGAGCAAAGTCCGCATGGACTTCGTTATCGGCCAATCAAAATAAAGAGTATCACTCTCTCAATTCAGACATGAGTTTATGATGTGTCATCGAAATAATATAATAGTTATATATATATATATAACTATTATATTATTTCGATGACACATCATAAACTCATGTCTGAATTGAGAGAGTGATACTCTTTATTTTGATTGGCCGATAACGAAGTCCATGCGGACTTTGCTCCAATAGCGGCCACTGTTGTAAAGTCTCTACTCTGTCTATATAGTCACTCTGGACCTCTGTAATTTGAAACCTAAATTAAACCACGGTTTCAAAGACTCCTATTGGAGTTTTAGTCTATGGGGTTACTTGTTCAAAGGTTTGTAGTACTTAGATAAGACGATAGAGCTGCTAGTGTCGCAAATTTCTTCAAAATTCGGCATGATACGGTGAACTTCGGGATAATCCGGTATTAACGTCAGAGTTTGTAAGTTTGTATAAATTTCAAATTTGTCTTTCAAAATGGATAACAATAACTGTTTAACGCATTGTTCTACAATAAACATCATTGATCTATCTAAACTGTTATTTGAGAAACGTGATAGACTCAGTGAAGTTTGATACTTACCATCATAGAAAAGAGGTTACCATCAACTATGTCACGACTTGTAAGTATCATATTTTTTGTTGTTTTGTTTATTTGGTTATTCAGGTTTGCATTTATATTTAAGTTTAAGAAACATAACATTCACATAATTTACTTAAAAAGATGTAAACCTTAAAACTAAATGTTTATATGAATGAGGTTTTAAACTTTTTTTTAAATAGAATGGTTTTTTTAATTAAATCTGTCTACTGCATGTGAATTTTATACCTACCTTATTCTAAAGAATACAATTTTAATAATTTTCATACGCAGATCTTTAAAGGTTGTCGCATACTTATCCGGCACGACACGAAACAGCGCGTCCCGGCAATGGATTTATCACAAGCACACTTGTCCGTCAATTCTCGTTTGCCGATGTATACGGTGATCATTGTGATTTTACTATTTTAGGTCCATTTAATAGTTTTAAGATGGACTACAGTTCCGACGAAGAGATTATAGTTATTTCAGCATTATTGGAAGAAAAAGAAACAAAAAAAGAGAAAAATGTGGGTTTATCCAATAAATTTAAAAAGAAATACATATGGAGAATTCCATCATTTGTTCCCTGATCTACAAAAGGATGAAAAGAATTTTTTCCAATATTTCCTAATGAGTTCTCAAAAATTTACTGAGCTAGTGAATTTACTCAAAGAAGAGTTGACTGTTGAAAATAATACAGCGCTGGATAGATAGTGCGCTCACTGTTCCAGCGCAACACAGCACCTTCAGTTTTTGCCGATTGAGAATGCTGTCAGCGCCGGAACGTGCCGTGACAGAGGAGTCAGCGCAGCTTCATATATTTTAATGTATTTAATCCTCAACGAATTTTGATGGATCGTGCCGTGCTGTGCTGTGCCGGATAAGTATGCGGCAATCTTATAATAGTCAGTGTTAAGTACAGTAATGTTCAGAAATAATGCCCAGACTCCCTACTCCAGTGCTGACGATTTATGAAAAATTCGAAATACGTCTGCAGTCGTTGATGAACAGAGGCAGAAGATACAAAGCAAAAGATAGCTATATTCCCAATTTTCTCGGAAAAACAACATTAGTTACGGTAAAGAGAGGCTTCAGATTTTGAAATATTTTGTAAATTAGGATTCACTACTTCCGATGATACCTGTGATAGATACTTTCTTATTGAATCACTAGTATTGTCAAAATTCTGCATTAAAATTAGAACTAAATAATTCATATCTATTTATTTATAAAACATATTGTAGTGAAGTAACTCAAATTAAATTATGCGTTAAGAATTATCATTAAAAAATAATTAAACGATGCTTTTTATATTTACATATATCTATTTATAAACTTTGTAATACAAAGACAATAATAGGTAAATTAATAATAAAACATATTTAAGAATAATGTAATTTAATTACATTATAACGATATATTTTTATAGATCTTATATTCAAATAAATAAATAAATATTACCATAATATGCAAAGAAATATCACAGTTATGATCGTCGAATAAACAAAAAAGAACTTAAAATAAGATAAATGTAAAAAAAAAAATATATAAACAAAGGTGTATCAACAAAAAATCACAAAAAATGGTCGTTACAGTTTAACTCTCTGGTTCAAAATTCATTTCGAATAAAAATGATTAACTATTCGTTATTAAAATTTAAAAGCGGAAAATTATGGAGTAAAAAAGAAGATTCGATGTAAGTTTATCTGTTTTTTGGCGCCATAAGGGTGCAGAATATTCGCTAAATATTCGGTTATTCGACAGACAATCATACATTATATTCGTTATTCGGCACATTTACTATTCGTTATATCTCTAATGATAATTAAAAATAATCTAAATAATATATTTTGGAATCCTGCATAAAGCGGGAGGAAAACTATTTTTTCTCTCTAGGGAGGAAAAGATAAAGTGGATTTCCGCATAAGGCGGGAGAAAAAGTACTTTTCCTCCCTAAGGAGAAAAAATAAAGTGGATACCAGCATAAAGCGGAAGGAAAACTACTTTTACTGCCCAGGGAGGAATAATACTGACCGGTCAGAAATACCTCACTTTCGTTCCTAATAATTGGGACGAAAGGTGGCGTTTTCGGTGCAGGTATTGAAAAAATAATTTATTGAATTAGATTTGTTAATTAAATCAGATTAAAACTGAAAAAAAATCTAAACATTTTTATTTCTTACATTGTAGCAGGTTACAGTTTAACTCTCTGGTTCAAAATTCATTTGGATTTCATACACTTGACGAAGTTCTAAGTCAAGGTATTTTCTTGCCTCTCAGGTAAAGAGGATACTTCTAAATTTGGTTCTATTTTCTTGGAATAGAAGCAATATACCTTTCCTTTGCTACTTATCTCTCATCACCCTCACTCAATCGAACGTATATCGAATTTTTCATAAACTGTCGGCTCTGGAGTGGGGCTTCTGGGCATTATTTCTGAACATTACTGTACATATTCAAAAGTACAACAGGGGTTTCCGGGTATGTTGGCTACACTTTAGGGACAGCCAATATCAAACCGCCTAGAAAAAAAGTTGAATTATAATAACCAAAACTCGATCGGTGTTTTGCCTGTAGGTATTATTTTTCGTTGTTATTATTTATTCTGGTACGTCTATGTGAAATGTTAATTGCTTCCCAATTTGAGTACTATTAGAATAAAATTTTTGATAATACCTGCATGTAATGTTAAAATTACTAATTTTACAATAATTCTTGAAATTACAATTTTCACTGAACACCTGGATAAAGCACTTACATTGTGCACAATATTAGCTCAGTAATTACAGTTACGTGTACGTTCGATTAACGGTAAAATTAATTAATCTATGATATCTGAAAATATGTACCTCGAAGGATTAATGCAGGTATTTCTATTCTATTCCATAATATGGTAGTTTCCTAATTATGTGTATAACAAATATAAATCAGTATTTAACTTTAAAATGAATTTTTTTGATTATACGGAATGCAGGGTGTTCATTTTATTTTGTCCACTATTGCTATCTCGAGAACTATAAGACCTACGTGGTCGGTTAAATTAGCAAACAATTTATATTTTTATAGGACTGCTTTAATGAACGAAACAATATTTTTTTAGACCAGTGGTTCTCAAACTACGGGGTGCAACTTTCTTATTTCAAATGGGGAACTATTTTTTTATTCGCTTATTCGATTCAGTATTTTTTTGAATTCAACGAGATATTAGTTTCATACCCTTGCATAACAAAAACATGAGAAAAACGCTATTGAAAATTATGATAATTTAATTAAAATCTATTGTTACAAGAGTGCTATGGAAGAAAACAATTGAATATTTTGTTTCGTATTAATTGTTAGTGAAAAAGATTCTAGTATAACCATTATACTACACTGATCAGACCAAATAAGGTCGAAATACGTGTCTGTAGTTACCGCCACCCTACTGAGTACTTCGAACCATGAACTCATAATCTTCAGTGGCGGTAACAAATAACAATTAATATGAAACAAAATATTCGATTGTTTTTCCCATAGCACTCTTGTAGTCTTGTAACAATCAAATTTAAATTAAATGATCATAATTCTCAATAGCGTTTTCTTATGTTTTTGTTATGCAAGGGTATAAAACTAATAAATCGTTGAATTCAGAAAAAAATACTGAATCGAACAAGCAAATAAAAAAAATATAGTTCCAATTGCAATTAAAATAACAAAGTTGGTATCCACAGTTTGTGAAAATAATCTTGTAAAATAGAAATTGTTTGCTAATTTAACCGACCTCGCAGGTCTTATAGTTCTCGAGATAGCAATAGTGGTCAAAATACACTGCAAAATCATACAGGAATATTTTATATAATTATAAGTAATAAGATTATTATCGATATTTAAATACATATATTAGCCAAATTTGTTTATTTACAATATGTTTGAACTAAATGGTACAAAAATCAAGGCAAGAAACTTAAAATATAACTTTAAATTAAGTATTTAATTATGTTAACAAAGAAACAGCCTAAAATCTAAGATTACTAAGTGGATAATAAATAAAATAAATGTCCGCTGATACAATTTCTAATAACTAGTATGACCTCCACGATTATTTAAAACTGTTCTCATTTAGTTGGGCGAGCTTAAAATTAAATGGTCAATGTCTTCTTGTTGTATTGCTCTCCACTCCCTTTGAAGAATTATCAAAAGATCTCTGTGATTATGAATGTGGTCATTTGCATTTGTCACCAGTTTCAGTTTCTGCAACATATCTCAAGCATATTCCAACGGATTCATATCCGGGGACAGTGAAGTCCACGGTAACAAAGAAATTTGTTGCTGATTCAACCCATTCATTACAATTAGGACAGTATATGGACGGGCATTAAAATGAAATTTTCACCCACCACACCTGCATATGGCACTACGACATGTAAAATAACCTGTTCAATGTACATTTGACTTGTCATTGCCTTGGATCAAAACGAGATTCGGTTTTCCTCATATGCTAATCATCCTGGCTGCCTCCATACTCGGATTCTTCTTGAATCGCTATAAATACATTATCTGGATTCATCGGAGAAAAGTATAGATGATTCCCTACTGTTAGAGGTGGAACTCTGATGGGTCGCCTGGATCGTAACTGTACATCGTGTAATCTATTGCGTGTACAGTTTGATCGCTAACCAGTACTCCATGAGTATCGGACTCATGGAGTACCAGTACTCCATGTATCCGATTCAACTGATTTTGAAGTTCGCGAGCAGTACAGATTGGGTTTCGTTGAGCACTAAGTTGGATGTAGCGGTCTTGTAGTATACAGCGGTTGTTATGCGTGCGTTACCATGATGTTGGTTACGTACATCACCCGCATCCCTATAACGACGCCATAACCGACTTACGACACTTTAAACAATTCCAAATTCGTTTGCTACTTGAGTTTGACGTCGCCCGGCTTATAGCATACCAATAGCACGTAACATTTGTTCTTGTTCTCGTGATAAATGTCGCCTTTCCATTGATAAAAAAACTTAAATGTATACATTGAATTTAAATCTGTTAAATAATGCAGCTAAAACTGACGTATTCTTTAGTCAAATGACTTTCATAAGATGCGTTGTTATAACAAATGTTATAAAATCGTCTCATTGGTAACAATATAATATGAAAATAGCTTATATGTATTATATATCTTAGAAATGTTTGAATATAACTTATAGGTTTCATTTTACATTTAATTATTAAAATATCCTTGTATGATTTTGCGCAGTGTAAAATGATCACCCTGTATATTTTCTTATTAACAGTACACTGTAATTTGGAAATTTGCAGCTTACAAAATAATTATGTTATGTTGTATTAATTGATTTTTTCTTTCAGTTGCTGTACCAGAACCAGGTATAGATAATGCAGAAAATATTCCAAATTTGCAAGAACCCCCCGCCTACTACAGAGATGGTTCAAGGCACTCCAACTAGCTCACCACCTAATAAGCGTCAACGCAAAGGTAATCTTATCTTTATTTATATATTCTACATCGATTTTGAAATTTATAAGTGAATACACAAACTCCCAATAGTTTTTAAATCTTAGTTTTCATACTAATTAGAAAGCAAATATCAATTTAGTACAATGCAGCACATTATCTAATGTTTGCTTTTATTCTCTAGGGCACAACACAAATTTACGTCAACTTGGAGTCACCAGAAAAGCACAAATGACTCCGGGGGAACGGAATTTATTTGCCAGGTTCCTGACTCTGAGCAAGAATAAAGGGAGGAGTCTACTTTAAAAATGTAAGCGCAGAAAAGTTGATTTCCTATCCTTTTCTACCCTTGAAAATATTGAGGATATTTACAGTTTGCCCCGCGTCCTTCGTATCTTTGTTTTATCTCTGCTCCGAAATTTCCAAAAAACCAAACGATCCCGCCGTTATACCTGATCATGTTTTAGTGTTTTATGATTCACGGCGTTGCTAGAAAGTGGAAGCAACCCGTTGCTTACTATTTTACACACAATGCCGCGAATCAGTACACACTAAAATAATTGATTCAGTAAATTCATGAAAAAACGAAATTTAAAATCGTCGCATCAGTTTGTGATGGTGGCACCTGCAAAGTAGCGACAGAATCCGGTGACCAACCGGACAAGTTCGTCTGCAATGTCGATGGTAATCAAATTATACATCTTTTCGATGCTCCTCACTTACTTAAATGTATGAGGAATAATTTGATTACCAAAAATGTTGAATTCGAAGGGAAAGTAGCAAAGTGATCAGACATTCAAAAGCTGTACGAGATTGAATGTAATTGCGATGTAATAAGATCTACTAAACACTAATGAACACGTCAATCCATCAAATCGGCAGAAGATGAGAGTCAAGCTAGCGGCGCAAACCTGTAGCAGGTCCACTGCTGCTACTCTTCAAGTTTTGTCGGTGAGTGGTAATAACATGGAAGCTACAGGAACAGCGAATTTCGTTAAATTCATGAACGACATGTTTGACTCGTTGAATTCCGTTAAGATCTGCAAAACCATTAGCAAGTAAGCTGACTGCCAATAGTTGTCATTTTTAATTTTGGTGTAAGTCATTGCGTATGTTGCAGCGCTTAAATTTACCAGTAAAGATAAGCGTGTAGGAAACTCTCTATGTGTAAAGTTGTTGATAGCGACAATTAGCAACGTGCAGTACTTATGGAAGATTCTACGAGATCAGGGTTTTCAGTATCTCACTTTGAGATCTTTTAACCAAGATCTCTTAGAGAACTTGTTTAGCGTTGCAAGAGGATTGTGTGGTGGCAATACGAAACCATCAACTACGCAATTTGTCAGCGCCTAGAAAACAGTTACTTTAAATAATACTGTTAAGTCCGGCGTCGGTACAAATTGTGAAGATGATGGTGAAAACCTTCTTTTTTCCTATGACATCCTTCTTTCTAATACCTCTGATACCACCAGCTTAGATCCAGTCAATCCAATTTCTTCAACTTCAGTTTCTAAAGTTAGTACCCACGGCCATGTTGCCATACAATCGCCTTCTGTAAATACTGCTACTGTTCCAAGTTTAGATATTAGAAAAACCGCGTACGTAGCTGGATATTTAATAAAAAAGTTGGTAGATTAAGAATGTCAAAATTATAAAACATTTTATTGTGCCGATAGTTAGCTCAGCGGTAAGGGGTCCGCCTAGCTTGATAGCGATCCCCAGTTCGATTCCCAGCACAACCGACAATAATACCACTGGGTCCGAGTGGTTGGATTCCACTATAATAACATCTACCATCCTGTAATTGTAGGTGAGCGGTTTACCCCTAAAATTCGGCCTAAAACACGGGTGAGGTACTAACTTCATTGCTCCTGGATGAAACCAATTTTTATTGGTGTCAGTAAAGTATTTCCGTAACAATATTTTGCCAAAGCGAGTGCACATTAATTTGTTATTAACAATTTAAATAAACAAGTGCTCGTAACTCGAGAACTAAATATTTTTTCGAAAAACTTTTCGGACAAAAGTTGTTGCATTTTTTATTCTGAACAACTCTGTAAGAAGGCATTTTTCACGAAATTTTTCTTACAAATAAAACAACTTTTGTCCGAGGAGTTTTTCGAAAAAATGTTTAGTTCTCGAGTTACGAGCAATTGTTTATTTAAATTGTTAATAACAAATTATTGTGCAGTCGCTTTGGTAAAAAATTGTTACGGGAATGTACCAATAACATAAATACACTAATAGAAAATGGTTTTGTCCGTGACCGAAGAGGAATGAGTGCCGATATCCCCGTAGAAATTGCGGAAAAGGCATTCTAATAAGTTTTTTGCAAATATCTTCAAAAATATCGAGTTTTCGTGAAAAACGCTTTCTTACAAAGTTGTTCAGAATAAAAAATGCAACAACTTTTGTCCGAAAAGTTTTTCGAAAAAATGTTTATTTCTCGAGTTACAAGCAATTGTTTATTTAAATTGTTAATAACAAATTAATGTGCACTCGCTTTGGCAAAAAATTGTTACGGAAATACATTACTCACACCAATACACCAATAAAAATTGGTTTCATCCAGGAGCAATGAGGGTAGTACCCCCATGTTCTCAAATTAGGGGTGAACTGCTCACCTATTGGGAGTTAATCTTGTAGGTTGGTTATCATAAAATAAATAAAAATACAATCAGTGATGTTCATAATCTAACGCTTTTACGCGATTACGGACAAGAGCAGGATATATTTTTTTAAATACCCTTTAGAAATTTTTCTAAATTTAGTTAAAATAGTAAAGATACAATTTTCTCTGATATCCCTAACCTTATACATCTGAACAATGTCCTTCCCAACATCTCTTATACCCATTTCCCTCAGCATTTCTGCGCTGAACATGGAGGAGAGATTATGAAAAAGATGACTCATTTATTGTATAACGTTATGACAAATTATTTTGTAAAAATGTGCAACAAGGCAGTTCAGAAAGTAGATACTGAATTGAACTCGATTGTAGCAACATTTTTAAAAACTCTTTGTTAAGTGACATGAAACATGTTCGTTTTTAATAATATACATTATTATTTTTATAATATTTGTGTATCAGTTTCCATTCATATTTTGATAATAAAATTTTAGTTAAGTTTACGATCCAGGATAGTAAATTTTGAAGTAAATGCGACATGGCTTTCAGGATCATATAAACAAAGTAACAATAGTTATTTGTATCACAAGGCCAGAAACTGACTTTTTGCAAGAACGAGTATCTTTGACACGCCGAGCCACAGGCGAGGCTTGCAAATTACGAGCACTAGCATAACAGTTTCTGGACGTGAAATAAACAATATTTTATGTGCCGATTTCATTACAAAAATATAAAATGAATTTAATTAATTTGTATTTTATTATATATAACCTAAAAAATTGTGCACTTAATACTTGCATTTGAGCTTAAAATATATTTATTTCAGTTTCTATTAACGATTTACGTCTAAAATTTCTCAAAATCTTGTTAATTCTTGTATAAAAAATATTTAACGCATAAAATTGACATCTGCTTGACAACTGTAATAATGTCAAGATGCCAACCTATAACTTCCGGTTGTTTGCCGGCCTAGGCTGGCAACAAAGAGTTTCTGGCGGATTTTGAGATATGGAAAACTAGCGATGCCGATCGGAGGCATATAAACAAATTTGATGTGCGTTCTAGCTTGCTATGCACGCCAGGCTTTGGAACGTACGTTGATACGATCGCTAAATAATAACCTTTAACCTAATATAATAAAACGTACGTTGATGTGTGACCAATCATATTTAAAGTATATAGTCCATTTGAGAATGACTGACAGTAATAAATCATTATTTGCAAGAGTAGTATTGGATTTTTGCCAGCAATGCGGCAAATAAAACTACCAGAAAAATCAGTTGTAACTATACTAGGATGGTCAAAATAAGCCGCACGCTTTGTACCTGGAACGAAACTTAATTCTCGAACAATAGAAATGCCGTGAAAAACGCTTCGATAATCCCCGTCGGACTGTGTCATAGACGTAGATAGGATTTTTCAGAGTGATCTGTTTATACATTTACTAAAAATAAAAGTTTTTAATATTTAAATATAACTTTCTCACTCATTATTATTAAAAAAAAATTTCCTTGAAAAACAATTTAGACCTAAAACGATAGTTCTCTACCGAATTTAGTCATTTCGACTATCCCTGTGCAAACAATTACTGGTGCGCCACTGGAATGTCTTTGACAGAATGATTTATTACTGCCAGTCATTCTCAAATATAGTATAGTACCGCTTAAACGTGCGTCGAAACGTGCGCATCAACGCACGTAAAATCAACGCTCGTGTGTTCCGAGCCTTAAACTAAAATAAAATTTACAAAAATATTTTGTTACTTTATTTCTATGATCCTAAAAGCCACGTTGCATTTATTTCAAAGATAATGAAATTTATTTGATTTTCGTTCTAGGCGGTTTTAGTTGTAAAATTAGACGCGAGAGGGAGTTGAAAATAGTGTATTATGGTTTACTATAGAAGTTGGCGGCAAGTCTTAATGGCCTGATGTGCATGTTGCTACTTGCTAGTCTGCTAGTGCGTTTGTGGTGGTAGTGGTCACTGTGCACTTTGTCGTGTATGTATGAACGAAATAAACAATAAACGAACAGTTTCTGAAATTGCATTGTTTTGACATTTGGTACGTTTCATCTTTGACTTTCATAGTATCATTAAATGGCTCACAATTCAGATAATACCCATATGACACACTGTATGATTATGTGCGATGCTGATGATAGATAAAGACCTGTTCGTAAGAGGATTCTTTGAAGATTCTACCAAGGTTCTGAATCCTGGAAAAGAAGAAGTTTCAAGATTCTTAATCTTGAAAAATATTAATTCATGGTTTTGAAGCAATCAATAAATTATAAATTCTTCTTTTCCAATAGGTACTCATTGAAGATTCAATTTAGCGGCACCGCAATTTAACAGGTAAATCTCACTAGAAAAAAGAAAACTTCTTCTTTTCCAAGATTCAGAATCTTCAAAGAATCCTCGTGCAAACAGAGGGCTCAAAAGCGCTGCTATTTCAACATAATCATAGACTTTGCTACTCATTTTTCGACGATATATTTGAATTACTGTTCAAAATATTTTCACTTGCAAATTATTTAAAGTATCTATGTAATTTTATTTAGTCTGTGACAACTGTGAACATATGCTATGGACCTCTCGAAGCAACTGACAACTGATCTAAGGCCCTGTTCACACAAAGATTCTTTGAAGATTCTATAATGCTTCAAAATTTAAGAGAACAATAATTCTAGTGAGAATTACCTGTCAAATTGCGGTGCCGCTAAATTGAATCTTGGAAAAGAAAAATTTGTAATTTATAGATTACTTCAAAACCGTGAATTTTTTTTCCTAGATTCAGAATCGTGAAAGAATCTTCAAAGAATCCTTGTCTGAAACATGTTTTCTGCGGCACTTCTGCGAAGTATCAAAAAATGTTACAAAATATGTAAAGAGATAATTTTAAATAAGTTGCATTAAATAATTTACTTAACAGACTAATTTATTATTTTAAGCAGACAGAATTATTGGCATTCCGCTAAAATTTCACATACGCTAAATACGCAACGTCAGAAGTACCTATGAAATTCTTGCCTTAAAGCCGAATTTCCAAAATTGAAAACTCTCCTGAAAAAGATAGACATGCTTTTGCTTTGGATTATTACCATTTCATACCTACATGATACTGTGTGATATGATGGGACTAGTTTAGTATGACGGAAAATAGATGCTATTTCCATCGTATAGAATCATTTGAAACTTCGCATTTTTAGGGCTGTTCGATATTCCAATTTGAATATCGATATCCGATATAAAAATAATATCGATAATATCAATGTATCGGTATGTGTATATATATATATATATATATATATATATATATATATATATATATATATATAGGATGTTCATTTTAAGTGGCGCACCATTGCTTGCTATCTCGAGAAGTATAAGAGCTTCGAAGTTGGTTAAATTAGCAAACAATTTCTATGTTATATGACTACTTTAATGAACAAAACAAAAACAAAATTAGACCAGCGGTTCTCAAACTACTTTCTTATTTCAAATGGAGACCTATTTTTTATTTGCTTATTCGATTCAGTATTTTTTCTGAATTCAACGAGATATTAGTTTCATATCCCGGCAAAACGTAAATATATCCTTTTTCTTTATTTATTTATATTAATATACTGCCCAACTATGGAGAAAGGTAGTAACTACAAAAAAATTTATAAAAACACTTTTTACATTTTTTTGAATGGTATGCCAATTTTACACCTTAATACAACATAAAAAAGCAGTAAAATTAAGAAACATTGGAAATATAAAGGAAAATCATATACTGCCTTTAAGAAATACGGGATCGCTCCACGTCATCTACTCCATTTTTTCTACTACAAATTTTTTCTAGCTTATTATATTTCTACTTCCATTTTTTCTACCACAAATTTTTTTCTACCTTATTATATTTCTACTCCATTTTTTCTACCTTATTATATTTCTACTAATTTACTAATTCTTAATTTTAACATTTTGAGGTTTACATACACAAATTTCATTTTATTCAAAAAATCTTGTTAAAAATACTCTTCGAGTAACAAAAACGGATTATGTTGGACTCACGAAGGGTAAAAAGGTTGAATTTTTTAGTTTAGTTTCATGTCGGAAAAATATGAGTAGAAAAAATGGTGTAGAAAAAATTGGAGTAGAAGAACTGGTATACAATCAAGAAATACACGTACATTACAACTCAAAAAGCAGTAAATGCACGATTTTACACACAAAAGCAGTATGTGTACCTACACGTTAAATTTCAGTTACTGCCTTCTTCCTTTTTACTAACTTGCAAATATTGTAGATACTGCTTTTATCGATTTTTATTATGTCAGAATATTAAAACATAAATTAGGTATCTGTCAAAATAAAAAAATAAATGAATTATTCTTTGTTTTATGATAATTTAAATACCAAAGTCGTAACAAAAATATAGTCAGTAATTTCGCAATAAATGGTAAAAAACAGTAATAATTGACACTTACTGCTTTCCGAAAGTATATTTTTTTTAGAAACTTTACTTGTTAAAAAGGCAGTATATGCATTAAACATAATAAAAGTAATAAATTGTTTAATTTCAAATATTCCAATTACTTTTAAATTAAATTTTAGACAAGATACATAATTTTACAAGAGGGTAGTTTTAACAGTTATTGCCATAAACGTTTAAAGTAAATGCGTATTATCTGCCATTTTGAGTTTTTGCATATATACTGCCTTTCTCCATAGTTGGGCAGTATACCAGTTAGGTACACTATTTTAAATTCGCGCGTAAAAATAATTCGCCATCGAGTCACCAGAGGGCCAATTGTCATTTGTATTTCTGTGGTGTTTCCAGAATGTCCATGATTTAACACGGAGTTTCTTTTTCTGATTAGGTTGTGCGCAAGCGCATTATATTTGACATTTAGGTTTACTGCAAGAATTTGCAGTTAATTTTTCGAGTTGTTCTTACGTCAAATATAAATAAAAAGTATTACAAAATTTTACAGGTAAGCACAGCTAGTGATATTTTTTTGTTATTAATAAGAAAATCATAGTTTTATGTAATGTTAAGAAAATGATATATAATGATGATTCTATGGAGATAATGAATTCAAAAATTAAATTTTATAATTTGTAACAATCTATAATATTCAAAAATACTTAATTTTGTTTCGTCATTTAATTACTTAGCCCTCTTTTTCATGATTCCACAATTTACACTACTGATAGGGAAAAGGAAGTATGCAGTGTGGCACGTAGCTATTTTAAAATGCGTGTTCAGCTTATCATAAATAAAAAATACAATGGCAATAGGTACGCTTTATAATAAATTTGAAAAAATCTATATTCTTAAGAAACAAACAATTGTGAAGCATTATACATGAGTAATCAACAACCAAATATAATTTTAGGTTTTTCTGGAAAACTTAGAAAATTCTACTCTCTTAATAAATTTTGTATTTCATATAAATCTTTCATTATGATGCCACAAGTAGTATTCGTTTTGGGTGGTCCAGGTGCTGGAAAGGGCACACAATGTCAAAAGATCGTTAAAGTAATTATCTATTGATATATAGTATATTTTCATATTATATAATGAAAAATAATGGTTTTGTTATAGGAATATAATTTTGAGCATTTATCTGCTGGTGACTTACTTAGAGAAGAAAGAGCAAGACCTAATTCTGAATATGGTGAATTAATTGAAAAACACATTCGAGAAGGCAGTATTGTTCCTGTGGAAATAACATGCAGCCTGTTAGAAAGAGCTATGAAAAATTCTCCAAATAATAAATTTCTAATTGATGGTTTTCCACGCAATAAAAATAATCTTGATGGATGGACACAACGAGTTGCATCGAATGTTAAATTATTATTTGTATTATTTTTCGATTGCTCTTCAGAAGTAAGTGTTGTAGTATTATATTCATATGACCCTTTTATTATTCTGAAAATATTCAATTCA